>CAJQTU010000048.1:23-365906 GCA_906901685.1 Desoria tigrina
AAAAAAGTCGAAACTTTGACATGACCTCAGCATCATGGGCCTTAAAATTAAGTCATGAAAATTTGTACAAAAATGTATTCAGGTATTTAGACTCGATTTTCAAAAAATTGCGATGGCCCTAAGCCCCAATCCCCAAATCCAAATTTGTTCCTAAAACACTATTTCTAGACAAAAGCGGAATAATATCTAACGGTAGATTTTGAAAACTGCTTGTATTTAGATAATCGCGTAAATCCTCATTAGCGACAGAAATCATTACAAATTTTGGAAAGGGTGCTTCTAATATAAATTGTGCTGTTTAAAAACCGTAGAATATGAAGCGTTTTAAAATTTTTAGTCGTTGGAGCTTTACTAACACGACAACGAAGATTCAGTTTTGGCCTTAATACCCTTTTATCGTTAAATACTATTGTTTTTATAATTTTGTTGCTAATCTGTACCTAAATCAATATTTCTAGACAAAAGCTAAAAATATCTTATGGTAGTTTTTGAAAACTGCTTGTATTTAGATAATCGCGTAAATCCTCATTAGCGACAGAAATCAGTTACAAATTTTGGAAAGGGTGCTTCTAATATAAATTGTGCTGTTTAACAACCGTAGAATAGGAAGCGTTTTAAAATTTTGAGTCGTTGGAGCTTTACTAACACGACAACGAAGATTCAGTTTTGGCCTTAATACCCTTTTATCGTTAAATACTAATGTTTTTATAATTTTTTTCCAAATTTGTTCCTAAAACACTATTTCTAGACAAAAGCGGAATAATATCTAATGGTAGATTTTGAAAAATGATATGTTTTAGATAATCGCGTAAATCCTCATTAGCGACAGGAATTAGTTACAAATTTTGGAAAGAGTGCTTCTAATGTAAATTGTGCTGTTTAAAAACCGTAGAATAGGAAGCGTTTTAAAATTTTGAGTCGTTGGAGCTTTACTAACACGACAACGAAGATTCAGTTTTGGCCTTAATACCCTTTTATCGTTAAATACTATTGTTTTTATAATTTTGTTGCTAATCTGTACCTAAATCAATATTTCTAGACAAAAGCTAAAAATATCTTATGGTAGATTTTGAAAACTGCTTGTATTTAGATAATCGCGTAAATCCTCATCAGCGACAGAAATCATTACAAATTTTGGAAAGGGTGCTTCTAATATAAATTGTGCTGTTTAAAAACCGTAGAATATGAAGCGTTTTAAAATTTTTAGTCGTTGGAGCTTTACTAACACGACAACGAAGATTCAGTTTTGCCCTTAATACCCTTTTATCGTTAAATACTATTGTTTTTATAATTTTGTTGCTAATCTGTACCTAAATCAATATTTCTAGACAAAAGCTAAAAATATCTTATGGTAGTTTTTGAAAACTGCTTGTATTTAGATAATCGCGTAAATCCTCATTAGCGACAGAAATCAGTTACAAATTTTGGAAAGGGTGCTTCTAATATAAATTGTGCTGTTTAACAACCGTAGAATAGGAAGCGTTTTAAAATTTTGAGTCGTTGGAGCTTTACTAACACGACAACGAAGATTCAGTTTTGGCCTTAATACCCTTTTATCGTTAAATACTAATGTTTTTATAATTTTTTTCCAAATTCGTTCCTAAAACACTATTTCTAGGCAAAAGCGGAATAATATCTAATGGTAGATTTTGAAAACTGCTTGTATTTAGATAATCGCATAAATCCTCATTAGCGACAGGAATTAGTTACAAATTTTGGAAAGAGTGCTTCTAATGTAAATTGTGCTGTTTAAAAACCGTAGAATAGGAAGCGTTTTAAAATTTTGAGTCGTTGGAGCTTTACTAACACGACAACGAAGATTCAGTTTTGGCCTTAATACCCTTTTATCGTTAAATACTATTGTTTTTATAATTTTGTTGCTAATCTGTACCTAAATCAATATTTCTAGACAAAAGCTAAAAATATCTTATGGTAGATTTTGAAAACTGCTTGTATTTAGATAATCGCGTAAATCCTCATCAGCGACAGAAATCATTACAAATTTTGGAAAGGGTGCTTCTAATATAAATTGTGCTGTTTAAAAACGTAGAATATGAAGCGTTTTAAAATTTTTAGTCGTTGGAGCTTTACTAACACGACAACGAAGATTCAGTTTTGGCCTTAATACCCTTTTATCGTTAAATACTATTGTTTTTATAATTTTGTTGCTAATTTGTTCCTAAAACACTATTTCTAGACAAAAGCGGAATAATATCTAATGGTAGATTTTGAAAAATGATATGTTTTAGATAATCGCGTAAATCCTCATTAGCGACAGAAATTAGTTGCAAATTTTGGAAAGGGTGCTTCTAATATAAATTGTGCTGTTTAAAAACCGTAGAATAGGAAGCGTTTTAAAATTTTGAGTCGTTGGAGCTTTACTAACACGACAACGAAGATTCAGTTTTGGCCTTAATACCCTTTTATCGTTTAATACTAATGTTTTTATAATTTTTTTCCTAATTTGTTCCTAAAACACTATTTCTAGACAAAAGCGGAATAATATCTAATGGTAGATTTTGAACACTGCTTGTATTTAGATAATCGCGTAAATCCACATTAGCGACAGAAATCGGTTACAAATTTTGGAAAGAGTGCTTCTACTATAAATTGTGCTGTTTAAAAACCGTAGAATAGGAAGCGTTTTAAAATTTTGAGTCGTTGGAGCTTTACTAACACGACAACGAAGATTCAGTTTTGGCCTTAATACCCTTTTATAATAAAATACTAATGTTTTTATAATTTTTTTCCAAATTTGTTCCTAAAACACTATTTCTAGACAAAAGCGGAATAATATCTAATGGTAGATTTTGAAAAACGATATGTTTTAGATAATCGCGTAAATCCTCATTAGCGACAGAAATTAGTTGCAAATTTTGGAAAGGGTGCTTCCAATATAAATTGTGCTGTTTAAAAACCGTAGAATAGGAAGCGTTTTAAAATTTTGAGTCGTTGGAGCTTTACTAACACGACAACGAAGATTCAGTTTTGGCCTTAATACCCTTTTATCGTTAAATACTATTGTTTTTATAATTTTGTTGCTAATCTGTACCTAAATCAATATTTCTAGACAAAAGCTAAAAATATCTTATGGTAGTTTTTGAAAACTGCTTGTATTTAGATAATCGCGTAAATCCTCATTAGCGACAGAAATCAGTTACAAATTTTGGAAAGGGTGCTTCTAATATAAATTGTGCTGTTTAAAAACCGTAGAATAGGAAGCGTTTCAAAAATTTTAGTCGTTGGAGCTTTACTAACACGACAACGAAGATTCAGTTTGGGCCTTAATACCCTTTTATCGTTAAATACTAATGTTTTTATAATTTTTTTCCTAATTTGTTCCTAAAACACTATTTCTAGGCAAAAGCGGAATAATATCTAATGGTAGATTTTGAAAACTGCTTGTATTTAGATAATCGCATAAATCCTCATTAGCGACAGGAATTAGTTACAAATTTTGGAAAGGGTGCTTCTAATATAAATTGTGCTGTTTAAAAACCGTAGAATAGGAAGCGTTTTAAAATTTTGAGTCGTTGGAGCTTTACTAACACGACAACGAAGATTCAGTTTTGGCCTTAATACCCTTTTATCGTTAAATACTATTGTTTTTATAATTTTGTTGCTAATCTGTACCTAAATCAATATTTCTAGACAAAAGCTAAAAATATCTTATGGTAGTTTTTGAAAACTGCTTGTATTTAGATAATCGCGTAAATCCTCATTAGCGACAGAAATCAGTTATAAATTTTGGAAAGGGTGCTTCTTATATAAATTGTGCTGTTTAAAAACCGTAGAATAGGAAGCGTTTTAAAATTTTGAGTCGTTGGAGCTTTACTAACACGACAACGAAGATTCAGTTTTGGCCTTAATACCCTTTTATCGTTAAATACTAATGTTTTTATAATTTTTTTCCAAATTTGTTCCTAAAACACTATTTCTAGACAAAAGCGGAATAATATCTAATGGTAGATTTTGAAAAATGATATGTTTTAGATAATCGCGTAAATCCTCATTAGCGACAGAAATTAGTTGCAAATTTTGGAAAGGGTGCTTCTAATATAAATTGTGCTGTTTAAAAACCGTAGAATAGGAAGCGTTTTAAAATTTTGAGTCGTTGGAGCTTTACTAACACGACAACGAAGATTCAGTTTTGGCCTTAATACACTTTTATCGTTAAATACTAATGTTTTTATAATTTTTTTCCAAATTTGTTCCTAAAACACTATTTCTAGGCAAAAGCGGAATAATATCTAATGGTAGATTTTGAAAAATGATATGTTTTAGATAATCGCGTAAATCCTCATTAGCGACAGAAATTAGTTGCAAATTTTGGAAAGGGTGCTTCCAATATAAATTGTGCTGTTTAAAAACCGTAGAATAGGAAGCGTTTTAAAATTTTGAGTCGTTGGAGCTTTACTAACACGACAACGAAGATTCAGTTTTGGCCTTAATACCCTTTTATCGTTAAATACTATTGTTTTTATAATTTTGTTGCTAATCTGTACCTAAATCAATATTTCTAGACAAAAGCTAAAAATATCTTATGGTAGTTTTTGAAAACTGCTTGCATTTAGATAATCGCGTAAATCCTCATTAGCGACAGAAATCAGTTACAAATTTTGGAAAGGGTGCTTCTAATATAAATTGTGCTGTTTAAAAACCGTAGAATAGGAAGCGTTTTAAAATTTTGAGTCGTTGGAGCTTTACTAACACGACAACGAAGATTCAGTTTTGGCCTTAATACCCTTTTATCGTTCAATACTAATGTTTTTATAATTTTTTTCCAAATTTGTTCCTAAAACACTATTTCTAGACAAAAGCGGAATAATATCTAATGGTAGATTTTGAAAAATGATATGTTTTAGATAATCGCGTAAATCCTCATTAGCGACAGAAATTAGTTGCAAATTTTGGAAAGGGTGCTTCCAATATAAATTGTGCTGTTTAAAAACCGTAGAATAGGAAGCGTTTTAAAATTTTGAGTCGTTGGAGCTTTACTAACACGACAACGAAGATTCAGTTTTGGCCTTAATACCCTTTTATCGTTAAATACTATTGTTTTTATAATTTTGTTGCTAATCTGTACCTAAATCAATATTTCTAGACAAAAGCTAAAAATATCTTATGGTAGTTTTTGAAAACTGCTTGTATTTAGATAATCGCGTAAATCCTCATTAGCGACAGAAATCAGTTACAAATTTTGGAAAGGGTGCTTCTAATATAAATTGTGCTGTTTAAAAACCGTTGAATAGGAAGCGTTTCAAAATTTTTAGTCGTTGGAGCTTTACTAACACGACAACGAAGATTCAGTTTGGGCCTTAATACCCTTTTATCGTTAAATACTAATGTTTTTATAATTTTTTTCCAAATTTGTTCCTAAAACACTATTTCTAGACAAAAGCGGAATAATATCTAATGGTAGATTTTGAAAAATGATATGTTTTAGATAATCGCGTAAATCCTCATTAGCGACAGAAATTAGTTGCAAATTTTGGAAAGGGTGCTTCTAATATAAAGTGTGCTGTTTAAAAACCGTGGAATAGGAAGCGTTTTAAAATTTTGAGTCGTTGGAGCTTTACTAACACGACAACGAAGATTCAGTTTTGGCCTTAATACCCTTTTATCGTTTAATACTAATGTTTTTATAATTTTTTTCCTAATTTGTTCCTAAAACACTATTTCTAGACAAAAGCGGAATAATATCTAATGGTAGATTTTGAACACTGCTTGTATTTAGATAATCGCGTAAATCCACATTAGCGACAGAAATCGGTTACAAATTTTGGAAAGAGTGCTTCTACTATAAATTGTGCTGTTTAAAAACCGTAGAATAGGAAGCGTTTTGAAATTTTGAGTCGTTATAGCTTTACTAACACGACAACGAAGATTCAGTTTTGGCCTTAATACCCTTTTATCGATAAATACTAATGTTTTTATAATTTTTTTCCAAATTTGTTCCTAAAACACTATTTCTAGACAAAAGCGGAATAATATCTAATGGTAGATTTTGAAAAATGATATGTTTTAGATAATCGCGTAAATCCTCATTAGCGACAGAAATTAGTTGCAAATTTTGGAAAGGGTGCTTCCAATATAAATTGTGCTGTTTAAAAACCGTAGAATAGGAAGCGTTTTAAAATTTTGAGTCGTTGGAGCTTTACTAACACGACAACGAAGATTCAGTTTTGGCCTTAATACCCTTTTATGGTTAAATACTATTGTTTTTATAATTTTGTTGCTAATCTGTACCTAAATCAATATTTCTAGACAAAAGCTAAAAATATCTTATGGTAGTTTTTGAAAACTGCTTGTATTTACATAATCGCGTAAATCCTCATTAGCGACAGAAATCAGTTACAAATTTTGGAAAGGGTGCTTCTAATATAAATTGTGCTGTTTAAAAACCGTAGAATAGGAAGCGTTTTAAAATTTTGAGTCGTTGGAGCTTTACTAACACGACAACGAAGATTCAGTTTTGGCCTTAATACCCTTTTATCGTTAAATACTAATGTTTTTATAATTTTTTTCCAAATTTGTTCCTAAAACACTATTTCTAGACAAAAGCGGAATAATATCTAATGGTAGATTTTGAAAAATGATATGTTTTAGATAATCGCGTAAATCCTCATTAGCGACAGAAATCAGTTACAAATTTTGGAAAGGGTGCTTCTAATATAAATTGTGCTGTTTAAAAACCGTAGAATAGGAAGCGTTTCAAAATTTTTAGTCGTTGGAGCTTTACTAACACGACAACGAAGATTCAGTTTTGGCCTTAATACCCTTTTATCGTTAAATACTAATGTTTTTATAATTTTTTTCCAAATTTGTTCCTAAAACACTATTTCTAGGCAAAAGCGGAATAATATCTAATGGTAGATTTTGAAAACTGCTTGTATTTAGATAATCGCATAAATCCTCATTAGCGACAGGAATTAGTTACAAATTTTGGAAAGGGTGCTTCTAATATAAATTGTGCTGTTAAAAAACCGTAGAATAGGAAGCGTTTTAAAATTTTGAGTCGTTGGAGCTTTACTAACACGACAACGAAGATTCAGTTTTGGCCTTAATACCCTTTTATCGTTAAATACTATTGTTTTTATAATTTTGTTGCTAATCTGTACCTAAATCAATATTTCTAGACAAAAGCTAAAAATATCTTATGGTAGTTTTTGAAAACTGCTTGTATTTAGATAATCGCGTAAATCCTCATTAGCGACAGAAATCAGTTACAAATTTTGGAAAGGGTGCTTCTAATATAAATTGTGCTGTTTAAAAACCGTAGAATAGGAAGCGTTTTAAAATTTTGAGTCGTTGGAGCTTTACTAACACGACAACGAAGATTCAGTTTTGGCCTTAATACCCTTTTATCGTTAAATACTAATGTTTTTATAATTTTTTTCCAAATTTGTTCCTAAAACACTATTTCTAGACAAAAGCGGAATAATATCTAATGGTAGATTTTGAAAAATGATATGTTTTAGATAATCGCGTAAATCCTCATTAGCGACAGAAATTAGTTGCAAATTTTGGAAAGGGTGCTTCTAATATAAATTGTGCTGTTTAACAACCGTAGAATAGGAAGCGTTTTAAAATTTTGAGTCGTTGGAGCTTTACTAACACGACAACGAAGATTCAGTTTTGGCCTTAATACCCTTTTATCGTTAAATACTAATGTTTTTATAATTTTTTTCCAAATTTGTTCCTAAAACACTATTTCTAGACAAAAGCTAAAAATATCTTATGGTAGTTTTTGAAAACTGCTTGTATTTAGATAATCGCGTAAATCCTCATTAGCGACGGAAATCAGTTACAAATTTTGGAAAGGGTGCTTCTAATATAAATTGTGCTGTTTAACAACCGTAGAATAGGAAGCGTTTTAAAATTTTGAGTCGTTGGAGCTTTACTAACACGACAACGAAGATTCAGTTTTGGCCTTAATACCCTTATATCGTTAAATACTAATGTTTTTATAATTTTTTTCCAAATTTGTTCCTAAAACACTATTTCTAGGCAAAAGCGGAATAATATCTAATGGTAGATTTTGAAAACTGCTTGTATTTAGATAATCGCATAAATCCTCATTAGCGACAGGAATTAGTTACAAATTTTGGATAGAGTGCTTCTAATGTAAATTGTGCTGTTTAAAAACCGTAGAATAGGAAGCGTTTTAAAATTTTGAGTCGTTGGAGCTTTACTAACACGACAACGAAGATTCAGTTTTGGCCTTAATACCCTTTTATCGTTAAATACTAATGTTTTTATAATTTTTTTCCAAATTTGTTCCTAAAACACCATTTCTAGGCAAAAGCGGAATAATATCTAATTGTAGTTTTTGAAAACTGCTTGTATTTAGATAATCGCGTAAATCCTCATTAGCGACAGAAATCATTACAAATTTTGGAAAGGGTGCTTCTAATATTAATTGTGCTGTTTAAAAACCGTAGAATATGAAGCGTTTTAAAATTTTGAGTCGTTGGAGCTTTACTAACACGACAACGAAGATTCAGTTTTGGCCTTAATACCCTTTTATCGTTAAATACTATTGTTTTTATAATTTTGTTGCTAATCTGTACCTAAATCAATATTTCTAGACAAAAGCTAAAAATATCTAATGGTAGTTTTTGAAAACTGCTTGTATTTAGATAATCGCGTAAATCCTCATTAGCGACAGAAATCAGTTACAAATTTTGGAAAGGGTGCTTCTAATATAAATTGTGCTGTTTAAAAACCGTAGAATAGGAAGCGTTTTAAAATTTTGAGTCGTTGGAGCTTTACTAACACGACAACGAAGATTCAGTTTTGGCCTTAATACCCTTTTATCGTTTAATACTAATGTTTTTATAATTTTCTTCCTAATTTGTTCCTAAAACACTATTTCTAGACAAAAGCGGAATAATATCTAATGGTAGATTTTGAACACTGCTTGTATTTAGATAATCGCGTAAATCCACATTAGCGACAGAAATCGGTTACAAATTTTGGAAAGAGTGCTTCTACTATAAATTGTGCTGTTTAAAAACCGTAGAATAGGAAGCGTTTCAAAATTTTTAGTCGTTGGAGCTTTACTAACACGACAACGAAGATTCAGTTTTGGCCTTAATACCCTTTTATAATAAAATACTAATGTTTTTATAATTTTTTTCCAAATTTGTTCCTAAAACACTATTTCTAGACAAAAGCGGAATAATATCTAATGGTAGATTTTGAAAAATGATATGTTTTAGATAATCGCGTAAATCCTCATTAGCGACAGAAATCAGTTACAAATTTTGGAAAGGGTGCTTCTAATATAAATTGTGCTGTTTAAAAACCGTAGAATAGGAAGCGTTTCAAAATTTTTAGTCGTTGGAGCTTTACTAACACGACAACGAAGATTCAGTTTTGGCCTTAATACCCTTTTATAATAAAATACTAATGTTTTTATAATTTTTTTCCAAATTTGTTCCTAAAACACTATTTCTAGACAAAAGCGGAATAATATCTAATGGTAGATTTTGAAAAATGATATGTTTTAGATAATCGCGTAAATCCTCATTAGCGACAGAAATTAGTTGCAAATTTTGGAAAGGGTGCTTCCAATATAAATTGTGCTGTTTAAAAACCGTAGAATAGGAAGCGTTTTAAAATTTTGAGTCGTTGGAGCTTTACTAACACGACAACGAAGATTCAGTTTTGGCCTTAATACCCTTTTATCGTTAAATACTATTGTTTTTATAATTTTGTTGCTAATCTGTACCTAAATCAATATTTCTAGACAAAAGCTAAAAATATCTTATGGTAGTTTTTGAAAACTGCTTGTATTTAGATAATCGCGTAAATCCTCATTAGCGACAGAAATCAGTTACAAATTTTGGAAAGGGTGCTTCTAATATAAATTGTGCTGTCTAAAAACCGTAGAATAGGAAGCGTTTCAAAAATTTTAGTCGTTGGAGCTTTACTAACCCGACAACGAAGATTCAGTTTGGGCCTTAATACCCTTTTATCGTTAAATACTAATGTTTTTATAATTTTTTTCCTAATTTGTTCCTAAAACACTATTTCTAGGCAAAAGCGGAATAATATCTAATGGTAGATTTTGAAAACTGCTTGTATTTAGATAATCGCATAAATCCTCATTAGCGACAGGAATTAGTTACAAATTTTGGAAAGGGTGCTTCTAATATAAATTGTGCTGTTTAAAAACCGTAGAATAGGAAGCGTTTTAAAATTTTGAGTCGTTGGAGCTTTACTAACACGACAACGAAGATTCAGTTTTGGCCTTAATACCCTTTTATCGTTAAATACTATTGTTTTTATAATTTTGTTGCTAATCTGTACCTAAATCAATATTTCTAGACAAAAGCTAAAAATATCTTATGGTAGTTTTTGAAAACTGCTTGTATTTAGATAATCGCGTAAATCCTCATTAGCGACAGAAATCAGTTATAAATTTTGGAAAGGGTGCTTCTTATATAAATTGTGCTGTTTAAAAACCGTAGAATAGGAAGCGTTTTAAAATTTTGAGTCGTTGGAGCTTTACTAACACGACAACGAAGATTCAGTTTTGGCCTTAATACCCTTTTATCGTTAAATACTAATGTTTTTATAATTTTCTTCCTAATTTGTTCCTAAAACACTATTTCTAGACAAAAGCTAAAAATATCTTATGGTAGTTTTTGAAAACTGCTTGTATTTAGATAATCGCGTAAATCCTCATTAGCGACAGAAATCAGTTATAAATTTTGGAAAGGGTGCTTCTTATATAAATTGTGCTGTTTAAAAACCGTAGAATAGGAAGCGTTTTAAAATTTTGAGTCGTTGGAGCTTTACTAACACGACAACGAAGATTCAGTTTTGGCCTTAATACCCTTTTATCGTTAAATACTAAGGTTTTTATAATTTTTTTCCAAATTTGTTCCTAAAACACTATTTCTAGACAAAAGCGGAATAATATCTAATGGTAGATTTTGAAAAATGATATGTTTTAGATAATCGCGTAAATCCTCATTAGCGACAGAAATTAGTTGCAAATTTTGGAAAGGGTGCTTCTAATATAAATTGTGCTGTGTAAAAACCGTAGAATAGGAAGCGTTTTAAAATTTTGAGTCGTTGGAGCTTTACTAACACGACAACGAAGATTCAGTTTTGGCCTTAATACACTTTTATCGTTAAATACTAATGTTTTTATAATTTTTTTCCAAATTTGTTCCTAAAACACTATTTCTAGACAAAAGCGGAATAATATCTAATGGTAGATTTTGAAAAATGATATGTTTTAGATAATCGCGTAAATCCTCATTAGCGACAGAAATTAGTTGCAAATTTTGGAAAGGGTGCTTCCAATATAAATTGTGCTGTTTAAAAACCGTAGAATAGGAAGCGTTTTAAAATTTTGAGTCGTTGGAGCTTTACTAACACGACAACGAAGATTCAGTTTTGGCCTTAATACACTTTTATCGTTAAATACTAATGTTTTTATAATTTTTTTCCTAATTTGTTCCTAAAACACTATTTCTAGGCAAAAGCGGAATAATATCTAATGGTAGATTTTGAAAACTGCTTGTATTTAGATAATCGCATAAATCCTCATTAGCGACAGGAATTAGTTACAAATTTTGGAAAGGGTGCTTCTAATATAAATTGTGCTGTTTAAAAACCGTAGAATAGGAAGCGTTTTAAAATTTTGAGTCGTTGGAGCTTTACTAACACGACAACGAAGATTCAGTTTTGGCCTTAATACCCTTTTATCGTTAAATACTATTGTTTTTATAATTTTGTTGCTAATCTGTACCTAAATCAATATTTCTAGACAAAAGCTAAAAATATCTTATGGTAGTTTTTGAAAACTGCTTGTATTTAGATAATCGCGTAAATCCTCATTAGCGACAGAAATCAGTTATAAATTTTGGAAAGGGTGCTTCTTATATAAATTGTGCTGTTTAAAAACCGTAGAATAGGAAGCGTTTTAAAATTTTGAGTCGTTGGAGCTTTACTAACACGACAACGAAGATTCAGTTTTGGCCTTAATACCCTTTTATCGTTAAATACTAAGGTTTTTATAATTTTTTTCCAAATTTGTTCCTAAAACACTATTTCTAGACAAAAGCGGAATAATATCTAATGGTAGATTTTGAAAAATGATATGTTTTAGATAATCGCGTAAATCCTCATTAGCGACAGAAATTAGTTGCAAATTTTGGAAAGGGTGCTTCTAATATAAATTGTGCTGTGTAAAAACCGTAGAATAGGAAGCGTTTTAAAATTTTGAGTCGTTGGAGCTTTACTAACACGACAACGAAGATTCAGTTTTGGCCTTAATACACTTTTATCGTTAAATACTAATGTTTTTATAATTTTTTTCCAAATTTGTTCCTAAAACACTATTTCTAGACAAAAGCGGAATAATATCTAATGGTAGATTTTGAAAAATGATATGTTTTAGATAATCGCGTAAATCCTCATTAGCGACAGAAATTAGTTGCAAATTTTGGAAAGGGTGCTTCCAATATAAATTGTGCTGTTTAAAAACCGTAGAATAGGAAGCGTTTTAAAATTTTGAGTCGTTGGAGCTTTACTAACACGACAACGAAGATTCAGTTTTGGCCTTAATACCCTTTTATCGTTAAATACTATTGTTTTTATAATTTTGTTGCTAATCTGTACCTAAATCAATATTTCTAGACAAAAGCTAAAAATATCTTATGGTAGTTTTTGAAAACTGCTTGCATTTAGATAATCGCGTAAATCCTCATTAGCGACAGAAATCAGTTACAAATTTTGGAAAGGGTGCTTCTAATATAAATTGTGCTGTTTAAAAACCGTAGAATAGGGAGCGTTTTAAAATTTTGAGTCGTTGGAGCTTTACTAACACGACAACGAAGATTCAGTTTTGGCCTTAATACCCTTTTATCGTTCAATACTAATGTTTTTATAATTTTTTTCCAAATTTGTTCCTAAAACACTATTTCTAGACAAAAGCGGAATAATATCTAATGGTAGATTTTGAAAAATGATATGTTTTAGATAATCGCGTAAATCCTCATTAGCGACAGAAATTAGTTGCAAATTTTGGAAAGGGTGCTTCCAATATAAATTGTGCTGTTTAAAAACCGTAGAATAGGAAGCGTTTTAAAATTTTGAGTCGTTGGAGCTTTACTAACACGACAACGAAGATTCAGTTTTGGCCTTAATACCCTTTTATCGTTAAATACTATTGTTTTTATAATTTTGTTGCTAATCTGTACCTAAATCAATATTTCTAGACAAAAGCTAAAAATATCTTATGGTAGTTTTTGAAAACTGCTTGTATTTAGATAATCGCGTAAATCCTCATTAGCGACAGAAATCAGTTACAAATTTTGGAAAGGGTGCTTCTAATATAAATTGTGCTGTTTAAAAACCGTAGAATAGGAAGCGTTTCAAAATTTTTAGTCGTTGGAGCTTTACTAACACGACAACGAAGATTCAGTTTGGGCCTTAATACCCTTTTATCGTTAAATACTAATGTTTTTATATTTTTTTTCCAAATTTGTTCCTAAAACACTATTTCTAGACAAAAGCGGAATAATATCTAATGGTAGATTTTGAAAAATGATATGTTTTAGATAATCGCGTAAATCCTCATTAGCGACAGAAATTAGTTGCAAATTTTGGAAAGGGTGCTTCTAATATAAAGTGTGCTGTTTAAAAACCGTAGAATAGGAAGCGTTTTAAAATTTTGAGTCGTTGGAGCTTTACTAACACGACAACGAAGATTCAGTTTTGGCCTTAATACCCTTTTATCGTTTAATACTAATGTTTTTATAATTTTTTTCCTAATTTGTTCCTAAAACACTATTTCTAGACAAAAGCGGAATAATATCTAATGGTAGATTTTGAACACTGCTTGTATTTAGATAATCGCGTAAATCCACATTAGCGACAGAAATCGGTTACAAATTTTGGAAAGAGTGCTTCTACTATAAATTGTGCTGTTTAAAAACCGTAGAATAGGAAGCGTTTTAAAATTTTGAGTCGTTATAGCTTTACTAACACGACAACGAAGATTCAGTTTTGGCCTTAATACCCTTTTATCGATAAATACTAATGTTTTTATAATTTTTTTTCAAATTTGTTCCTAAAACACTATTTCTAGACAAAAGCGGAATAATATCTAATGGTAGATTTTGAAAAATGATATGTTTTAGATAATCGCGTAAATCCTCATTAGCGACAGAAATTAGTTGCAAATTTTGGAAAGGGTGCTTCCAATATAAATTGTGCTGTTTAAAAACCGTAGAATAGGAAGCGTTTTAAAATTTTGAGTCGTTGGAGCTTTACTAACACGACAACGAAGATTCAGTTTTGGCCTTAATACCCTTTTATGGTTAAATACTATTTTTTTTATAATTTTGTTGCTAATCTGTACCTAAATCAATATTTCTAGACAAAAGCTAAAAATATCTTATGGTAGTTTTTGAAAACTGCTTGTATTTACATAATCGCGTAAATCCTCATTAGCGACAGAAATCAGTTACAAATTTTGGAAAGGGTGCTTCTAATATAAATTGTGCTGTTTAAAAACCGTAGAATAGGAAGCGTTTTAAAATTTTGAGTCGTTGGAGCTTTACTAACACGACAACGAAGATTCAGTTTTGGCCTTAATACCCTTTTATCGTTAAATACTAATGTTTTTATAATTTTTTTCCAAATTTGTTCCTAAAACACTATTTCTAGACAAAAGCGGAATAATATCTAATGGTAGATTTTGAAAAATGATATGTTTTAGATAATCGCGTAAATCCTCATTAGCGACAGAAATCAGTTACAAATTTTGGAAAGGGTGCTTCTAATATAAATTGTGCTGTTTAAAAACCGTAGAATAGGAAGCGTTCAAAATTTTTAGTCGTTGGAGCTTTACTAACACGACAACGAAGATTCAGTTTTGGCCTTAATACCCTTTTATCGTTAAATACTAATGTTTTTATAATTTTTTTCCAAATTTGTTCCTAAAACACTATTTCTAGGCAAAAGCGGAATAATATCTAATGGTAGATTTTGAAAACTGCTTGTATTTAGATAATCGCATAAATCCTCATTAGCGACAGGAATTAGTTACAAATTTTGGAAAGGGTGCTTCTAATATAAATTGTGCTGTTAAAAAACCGTAGAATAGGAAGCGTTTTAAAATTTTGAGTCGTTGGAGCTTTACTAACACGACAACGAAGATTCAGTTTTGGCCTTAATACCCTTTTATCGTTAAATACTATTGTTTTTATAATTTTGTTGCTAATCTGTACCTAAATCAATATTTCTAGACAAAAGCTAAAAATATCTTATGGTAGTTTTTGAAAACTGCTTGTATTTAGATAATCGCGTAAATCCTCATTAGCGACAGAAATCAGTTACAAATTTTGGAAAGGGTGCTTCTAATATAAATTGTGCTGTTTAAAAACCGTAGAATAGGAAGCGTTTTAAAATTTTGAGTCGTTGGAGCTTTACTAACACGACAACGAAGATTCAGTTTTGGCCTTAATACACTTTTATCGTTAAATACTAATGTTTTTATAATTTTTTTCCAAATTTGTTCCTAAAACACTATTTCTAGACAAAAGCGGAATAATATCTAATGGTAGATTTTGAAAAATGATATGTTTTAGATAATCGCGTAAATCCTCATTAGCGACAGAAATTAGTTGCAAATTTTGGAAAGGGTGCTTCTAATATAAATTGTGCTGTTTAAAAACCGTAGAATAGGAAGCGTTTTAAAATTTTGAGTCGTTGGAGCTTTACTAACACGACAACGAAGATTCAGTTTTGGCCTTAATACCCTTTTATCGTTAAATACTAATGTTTTTATAATTTTTTTCCAAATTTGTTCCTAAAACACTATTTCTAGACAAAAGCGGAATAATATCTAATGGTAGATTTTGAAAAATGATATGTTTTAGATAATCGCGTAAATCCTCATTAGCGACAGAAATCAGTTACAAATTTTGGAAAGGGTGCTTCTAATATAAATTGTGCTGTTTAAAAACCGTAGAATAGGAAGCGTTTCAAAATTTTTAGTCGTTGGAGCTTTACTAACACGACAACGAAGATTCAGTTTTGGCCTTAATACCCTTTTATCGTTAAATACTAATGTTTTTATAATTTTTTTCCAAATTTGTTCCTAAAACACTATTTCTAGGCAAAAGCGGAATAATATCTAATGGTAGATTTTGAAAACTGCTTGTATTTAGATAATCGCATAAATCCTCATTAGCGACAGGAATTAGTTACAAATTTTGGAAAGGGTGCTTCTAATATAAATTGTGCTGTTTAAAAACCGTAGAATAGGAAGCGTTTTAAAATTTTGAGTCGTTGGAGCTTTACTAACACGACAACGAAGATTCGGTTTTGGCCTTAATACCCTTTTATCGTTAAATACTATTGTTTTTATAATTTTGTTGCTAATCTGTACCTAAATCAATATTTCTAGACAAAAGCTAAAAATATCTTATGGTAGTTTTTGAAAACTGCTTGTATTTACATAATCGCGTAAATCCTCATTAGCGACAGAAATCAGTTACAAATTTTGGAAAGGGTGCTTCTAATATAAATTGTGCTGTTTAAAAACCGTAGAATAGGAAGCGTTTTAAAATTTTGAGTCGTTGGAGCTTTACTAACACGACAACGAAGATTCAGTTTTGGCCTTAATACCCTTTTATCGTTAAATACTAATGTTTTTATAATTTTTTTCCAAATTTGTTCCTAAAACACTATTTCTAGACAAAAGCGGAATAATATCTAATGGTAGATTTTGAAAAATGATATGTTTTAGATAATCGCGTAAATCCTCATTAGCGACAGAAATTAGTTGCAAATTTTGGAAAGGGTGCTTCTAATATAAATTGTGCTGTTTAAAAACCGTAGAATAGGAAGCGTTTTAAAATTTTGAGTCGTTGGAGCTTTACTAACACGACAACGAAGATTCAGTTTTGGCCTTAATACCCTTTTATCGTTTAATACTAATGTTTTTATAATTTTTTTCATAATTTGTTCCTAAAACACTATTTCTAGACAAAAGCGGAATAATATCTAATGGTAGATTTTGAACACTGCTTGTATTTAGATAATCGCGTAAATCCACATTAGCGACAGAAATCGGTTACAAATTTTGGAAAGAGTGCTTCTACTATAAATTGTGCTGTTTAAAAACCGTAGAATAGGAAGCGTTTTAAAATTTTGAGTCGTTGGAGTTTTACTAACACGACAACGAAGATTCAGTTTTGGCCTTAATACCCTTTTATCGTTAAATACTAATGTTTTTATAATTTTTTTCCAAATTTGTTCCTAAAACACTATTTCTAGACAAAAGCTAAAAATATCTTATGGTAGTTTTTGAAAACTGCTTGTATTTAGATAATCGCGTAAATCCTCATTAGCGACAGAAATCAGTTACAAATTTTGGAAAGGGTGCTTCTAATATAAATTGTGCTGTTTAAAAACCGTAGAATAGGAAGCGTTTTAAAATTTTGAGTCGTTGGAGCTTTACTAACACGACAACGAAGATTCAGTTTTGGCCTTAATACCCTTTTATCGTTAAATACTAATGTTTTTATAATTTTTTTCCAAATTTGTTCCTAAAACACTATTTCTAGACAAAAGCGGAATAATATCTAATGGTAGATTTTGAAAAATGATATGTTTTAGATAATCGCGTAAATCCTCATTAGCGACAGAAATTAGTTGCAAATTTTGAAAAGGGTGCTTCTAATATAAATTGTGCTGTTTAAAAACCGTAGAATAGGAAGCGTTTTAAAATTTTGAGTCGTTGGAGCTTTACTAACACGACAACGAAGATTCAGTTTTGGCCTTAATACCCTTTTATCGTTTAATACTAATGTTTTTATAATTTTTTTCCTAATTTGTTCCTAAAACACTATTTCTAGACAAAAGCGGAATAATATCTAATGGTAGATTTTGAACACTGCTTGTATTTAGATAATCGCGTAAATCCACATTAGCGACAGAAATCAGTTACAAATTTTGGAAAGAGTCCTTCTAATATAAATTGTGCTGTTTAAAAACCGTAGAATAGGAAGCGTTTTAAAATTTTGAGTCGTTGGAGCTTTACTAACACGACAACGAAGATTCAGTTTTGGCCTTAATACCCTTTTATCGTTAAATACTAATGTTTTTATAATTTTTTCCCAAATTTGTTCCTAAAACACTATTTCTAGACAAAAGCGGAATAATATCTAATGGTAGATTTTGAAAAATGATATGTTTTAGATAATCGCGTAAATCCTCATTAGCGACAGAAATTAGTTGCAAACTTTGGAAAGGGTGCTTCCAATATAAATTGTGCTGTTTAAAAACCGTAGAATAGGAAGCGTTTTAAAATTTTGAGTCGTTGGAGCTTTACTAACACGACAACGAAGATTCAGTTATGGCCTTAATACCCTTTTATCGTTAAATACTATTGTTTTTATAATTTTGTTCCTAATTTTTTCCTAAAACAATATTTCTAGACAAAAGCAGAAACCATAAAATGCTAGTATTTGAAAAATGATATGTTTTAGATAATCGCGTAAATCCTCATTAGCGACAGAAATTAGTTGCAAATTTTGGAAAGGGTGCTTCTAATATAAATTGTGCTGTTTAAAAACCGTAGAATAGGAAGCGTTTTAAAATTTTGAGTCGTTGGAGCTTTACTAACACGACAACGAAGATTCAGTTTTGGCCTTAATACCCTTTTATCGTTAAATACTAATGTTTTTATAATTTTTTTCCAAATTTGTTCCTAAAACACCATTTCTAGGCAAAAGCGGAATAATATCTAATTGTAGTTTTTGAAAACTGCTTGTATTTAGATAATCGCGTAAATCCTCATTAGCGACAGAAATCATTACAAATTTTGGAAAGGGTGCTTCTAATATTAATTGTGCTGTTTAAAAACCGTAGAATATGAAGCGTTTTAAAATTTTGAGTCGTTGGAGCTTTACTAACACGACAACGAAGATTCAGTTTTGGCCTTAATACCCTTTTATCGTTAAATACTATTGTTTTTATAATTTTGTTGCTAATCTGTACCTAAATCAATATTTCTAGACAAAAGCTAAAAATATCTAATGGTAGTTTTTGAAAACTGCTTGTATTTAGATAATCGCGTAAATCCTCATTAGCGACAGAAATCAGTTACAAATTTTGGAAAGGGTGCTTCTAATATAAATTGTGCTGTTTAAAAACCGTAGAATAGGAAGCGTTTTAAAATTTTGAGTCGTTGGAGCTTTACTAACACGACAACGAAGATTCAGTTTTGGCCTTAATACCCTTTTATCGTTAAATACTATTGTTTTTATAATTTTGTTCCTAATTTTTTTCTAGGGGAGGCGATAAAAAACCATAGCAACGATGGTTTTCGCGAACGCTAGATATGCATTCGCACCTACTTTCGAAATCTTTAGAACGACCTACAGCCTTGACCGTTTGACACAGACTGTCGCGGTTTTTTTCATCGATCGATAAATGACGAGTAGTTGTGGGGCGCGGGGGTCAAAATTGAAAAAAGTTCATTCCTTCATGCTTAAAACTCGATTTTTAATTTTAAAATCGTTATTAACACTAATTGTAATTTGACTAGACCTATACAAAATTGAAATTATCAAGCGAATTTTAATTGTGCAATTTATAAAGCCAACATTTTTAAATTCGATTAAGAACTAACAGACATATCGATTTTTAAATGCATCCGGTTTATGGTATTTTTAGTATGGGGTTTTAAACATTAAATAAGGTTGCATGGTCACATTAAGATTCCTTGACAACGCAGTTTTAACGTCCGTTGGCAAGCAATCTTGGCAAATCATTGACTTTATATTCTACAACATTAAAATAAAATAATATATTATGGTTGAATAAGAAAGCAAACGACGATAATTCTAAAATTAGGCTACACAATAAATTATCTTTAGTAACTATAATGTTGCATATGCGAATGAGTTGTCCGTCCGTCTATCTGTCCGAACATATTTTGCAAACGGTTCAATTTTTTGAATTTTTATTTCTGGGAATCATTGCGGTCCTGGAGACAAGTCAAGTCAACAAAGTCAACTTTGTCATAAAGTAACACAGTGTTTCACACCCACCATGTTTAATATTAAGATGAAAAGCTGTTTGCAAGAGCTATTCATGGTGTATATGATTTGAAGATGTTTTAGGCGGTTGGAGTAAGGTTGATACCGGTGATGTGGGAGAGCATACGGGAGAGCATTTGGAAGAACATGAAGGAGGGCATGTGGGAGAGCATTAATTGAGGGCACTCAGGAGAGCATGCGGGAGGGCATGCACGAGACTATTAGTGGAAGGCATGTGGGAGAGCATACGGGAGAGCACGCATAGAAAATATTTAAAAAAAACTCTATTTTATGATCATTAAATACAAGTTTTTCATGCATGCTCTCCCAGATGCCTTTCACTAATGCTCTCCCACATGCCCTCCTGCATGTCCTCCACTAATGTTCTCCCACATGACCTCCCTCATGCTCTCCAGCATGCCCTCAACTAATGCTCTCCCATATGCCCTCCCGCATGCTCTCCCACATCTCTGATATCAGCCTTACTCCAACCGTTTGTGGCCCCCTTAACCGGGAAGAGGGTGTTAAAGAGGTTCAATTACAAACAACTCTGTGTTATACGTCATTTGGAAACTACGATCTACAATAAAATGACGTATGTTATATTACTCTGCAGTTAGGGTAGTTGTGGTTTTTCCATACTTATGCATCCATTTTAAACATGTTCAAAAAGTGTTTGAAATGTTGAAAAAAAATTCAAACCAAATCACTAAAAAGAATAAAATAAAAAACCCCCAAAAGGGAAAAGTGTTTCTAGGGGAGGTTGCACCAAAAAGAATAAAACAAGATTGTCTTAATTTTCTAGTTACGATTTAAATACTAGTATGTAATTTTAATAAATGTGTCCATTTCAAATTAGAACAATACCGACGACCCGGCCGGCAGTGAAAATTTAATAGCTAATTATGGTAACGTATGATTCTAAAATTGCACTTATTAACAATAATAAATTAGTATTGTTTGTAATGGTAATTTTTTAATTCAAGTCGGTCAAAAACCTTAAATACGATATTTAGTAATGTTTGGAAAATAAACAGTCACAGAAATCACAGGAAAAAATTCAGTTTAATAAAAATAAGTTTAATCTTCTATATTTAGGATTGAATTAGACTCGAATTATCCTTTTTCGTATTTGTCCATGTTAAATCGTTCATTTCTATCATTCCTAGATACAAATCCCATTAAAGGAAATATAATCATAATTTACAGTGATGTAACAAAGTTCTGATTATAGATGTAAACGCGCATCTAAAAAGAACACCCGAAGGTAACCGGACATCAAATAACATTTAAAGTTGTTGCCTTACACATTAATGACGTTTTCATACAAAATCTTGTATTTCTCTAATCATAGACCTAATTTTGATACATCGTTCAATAGCACTTCTATTCAACTATGTAAGACATGATTGAAAAAGCGTGATATCTGACCATACACTCTTACCCTTTGACAAAAGTAGCCATCCCAACTACTTAACTTTCGCTGGAAAATCGTAATATCGTAAATTTTGTCCAAAAAATTAATTTTTAATGAAAAAGTTCCACATGTCCCAACCATAGACATAAATTCTGTGGTCCCAACCAAAGAGTATATAACATCCTATACGTAACTGAATAATGAACCTGATAATGTCTCTGTACAATCTATGTTGATATTTGATCTACAGTGTCCTAGATAGATATTCTATTTAGCTAGAAGGTCAAAAACTGTTTCCCCAAAAAATATTTAAAAATATTGGCGAAACTGTTCTAAAGTTGAGACAAACAGACGGTCAATGGTTGTCTCCCTTTAATAAACTGTTGCAAATGCACATCGAAAGCAGGTGAAACTTCGATACTAACGTCAGAACATGTGTAACGTCATTGACCGTCACGTTAAAAAAATTCATCGATAATTCTCATATTTTCAAAACTATGGAGTATCGTTGTGGACGTGACTTCACAGTAAGAGGTTTCGCTCGGGTATTGCTCTTGATTGTATGACATTTGTAATATGTTGGAAGCGTGAAGTTACTAATATTTAAAAATAGAAATTTTTCATAACAGTCTCGATTTGATTTTAGATTCCCCTATTTATCTCACCCCCTGACGGCTGGGTTGAAGGTATTGTTCTAATTTGAAATGGACACATTTATTAAAATTACATACTAGTATTTAAATCGTAACTAGAAAATTAAGACAATCTTGTTTTATTCTTTTTGGTGCAACCTCCCCTAGAAACACTTTTCCCTTTTGGGGGTTTTTTATTCCTAAAACAATATTTCTAGACAAAAGCAGAAACCATAAAATGCTAGTATTTGAAAAATGATATGTTTTAGATAATCGCGTAAATCCTCATTAGCGACAGAAATTAGTTGCAAATTTTGGAAAGGGTGCTTCTAATATAAATTGTGCTGTTTAAAAATCGTAGAATAGGAAGCGTTTTAAAATTTTGAGTCGTTGGAGCTTTACTAACACGACAACGAAGATTCAGTTTTGGCCTTAATACCCTTTTATCTTTAAATACTATTGTTTTTATAATTTTGTTGCTAATCTATACCTAAAACAATATTTCTAGACAAAAGCTAAAAATATCTAATGGTAGTTTTTGAAAACTGCTTGTATTTACATAATCGCGTAAATCCTCATTAGCGACAGAAATTAGTTGCAAATTTTGGAAAGGGTGCTTCTAATATAAATTGTGCTGTTTAAAAACCGTAGAATAGGAAGCGTTTTAAAATTTCGAGTCGTTGGAGCTTTACTAACACGACAACGAAGATTCAGTTTTGGCATTAATACCCTTTTATCGTTAAATACTATTGTTTTTATAATTTTGTTCCTAATTTTTTCCTAAAACAATATTTCTAGACAAAAGCAGAAAACATAAAATGCTAGTATTTGAAAAATGATATGTTTTAGATAATCGCGTAAATCCTCATTAGCGACAGAAATTAGATGCAAATTTTGGAAAGGGTGCTTCTAGTATAAATTGTGCTGTTTAAAAATCGTAGAATAGGAAGCGTTTTAAAATTTTGAGTCGTTGGAGCTTTACTAACACGACAACGAAGATTCAGTTTTAGCCTTAGTACCCTTTTATCGTTAAATACTATTGTTTTTATAATTTTTTTCCTAATTTGTTCCTACAACACTATTTCTAGACAAAAGCGGAATAATATCTACTGGTAGATTTTGAAAACTGCTTGTATTTAGATAATCGCGTAAATCCTCATTAGCGACAGAAATCAGTTACAAATTTTGGAAAGGGTGCTTCTAATATAAATTGTGCTGTTTAAAAACCGTAGAATAGGAAGCGTTTTAAAATTTTGAGTCGTTGGAGCTTTACTAACACGACAACGAAGATTCAGTTTTGGCCTTAATACCCTTTTATCGTTAAATACTATTGTTTTTATAATTTTGTTGCTAATCTGTACCTAAAACAATATTTCTAGACAAAAGCAGAAACCATAAAATGCTAGTATTTGAAAAATGATATGTTTTAGATAATCGCGTAAATCCTCATTAGCGACAGAAATTAGTTGCAAATTTTGGAAAGGGTGCTTCTAATATAAATTGTGCTGATTAAAAATCGTAGAATAGGAAGCGTTTTAAAATTTTGAGTCGTTGGAGCTTTACTAACACGACAACGAAGATTCAGTTTTGGCCTTAATACCCTTTTATCGTTAAATACTATTGTTTCTATAATTTTGTTTCTAATCTGTACATAAAACAATATTTCTAGACAAAAGCTAAAAATATCTAATGGTAGTTTTTAAAAACTGCTTGTATTTAGATAATCGCGTAAATCCTCATTAGCGACAGGAATTAGTTACAAATTTTGGAAAGGGTGCTTCTAATATAAATTGTGCTGTTTAAAAACCGTAGAATAGGAAGCGTTTTAAAATTTTGAGTCGTTGGAGCTTTACTAACACGACAACGAAGATTCAGTTTTGGCCTTAATACCCTTTTATCGTTAAATACTAATGTTTTTATAATTTTTTTCCAAATTTGTTCCTAAAACACTATTTCTAGGCAAAAGCGGAATAATATCTAATGGTAGATTTTGAAAACTGCTTGTAATTAGATAATCGCATAAATCCTCATTAGCGACAGAAATCATTACAAATTTTAGAAAGGG
Organism: Desoria tigrina; assembly: GCA_906901685.1. Lineage (NCBI taxonomy): Eukaryota > Metazoa > Arthropoda > Collembola > Entomobryomorpha > Isotomidae > Desoria > Desoria tigrina. The sequence continues at coordinate 24,216 of CAJQTU010000048.1, forward strand.
TGCTTCTAATATAAATTGTGCTGTTTAAAAACCGTAGAATATGAAGCGTTTTAAAATTTTGAGTCGTTGGAGCTTTACTAACACGACAACAAAGATTCAGTTTTGGCCTTAATACCCTTTCATCGTTAAATACTATTGTTTTTATAATTTTGTTGCTAATCTGTACCTAAATCAATATTTCTAGACAAAAGCTAAAAATATCTTATGGTAGTTTTTGAAAACTGCTTGTATTTAGATAATCGCGTAAATCCTCATTAGCGACAGAAATCAGTTACAAATTTTGGAAAGGGTGCTTCTAATATAAATTGTGCTGTTTAAAAACCGTAGAATAGGAAGCGTTTTAAAATTTTGAGTCGTTGGAGCTTTACTAACACGACAACGAAGATTCAGTTTTGGCCTTAATACCCTTTTATCGTTAAATACTATTGTTTTTATAATTTTGTTCCTAATTTTTTCCTTAAACAATATTTCTAGACAAAAGCAGAAACCATAAAATGCTAGTATTTGAAAAATGATATGTTTTAGATAATCGCGTAAATCCTCATTAGCGACAGAAATTAGTTGCAAATTTTGGAAAGGGTGCTTTTAATATAAATTGTGCTGTTTAAAAATCGTAGAATAGGAAGCGTTTTAAAATTTTGAGTCGTTGGAGCTTTACTAACACGACAACGAAGATTCAGTTTTGGCCTTAATACCCTTTTATCGTTAAATACTATTGTTTTTATAATTTTGTTGCTAATCTGTACCTAAATCAACATTTCTAGACAAAAGCTAAAAATATCTTATGGTAGTTTTTGAAAACTGCTTGTATTTAGATAATCGCGTAAATCCTCATTAGCGACAGAAATCAGTTACAAATTTTGGAAAGGGTGCTTCTAATATAAATTGTGCTGTTTAAAAACCGTAGAATAGGAAGCGTTTTAAAATTTTGAGTCGTTGGAGCTTTACTAACACGACAACGAAGATTCAGTTTTGGCCTTAATACCCTTTTATCGTTAAATACTATTGTTTTTATAATTTTGTTCCTAATTTTTTCCTAAAACAATATTTCTAGACAAAAGCAGAAACCATAAAATGCTAGTATTTGAAAAATGATATGTTTTAGATAATCGCGTAAATCCTCATTAGCGACAGAAATTAGTTGCAAATTTTGGAAAGGGTGCTTCTAATATAAATTGTGCTGTTTAAAAATCGTAGAATAGGAAGCGTTTTAAAATTTTGAGTCGTTGGAGCTTTACTAGCACGACAACGAAGATTCAGTTTTGGCCTTAATACCCTTTTATCGTTAAATACTAATGTTTTTATAATTTTTTTCCAAATTTGTTCCTAAAACACTATTTCTAGGCAAAAGCGGAATAATATCTAATGGTAGATTTTGAAAACTGCTTGTATTTAGATAATCGCGTAAATCCTCATTAGCGACAGAAATCAGTTACAAATTTTGGAAAGGGTGCTTCTAATATAAATTGTGCTGTTTAAAAACCGTAGAATAGGAAGCGTTTCAAAATTTTTAGTCGTTGGAGCTTTACTAACACGACAACGAAGATTCAGTTTTGGCCTTAATACCCTTTTATCGTTAAATACTAATGTTTTTATAATTTTTTTCCAAATTTGTTCCTAAAACACTATTTCTAGGCAAAAGCGGAATAATATCTAATGGTAGATTTTGAAAACTGCTTGTATTTAGATAATCGCATAAATCCTCATTAGCGACAGGAATTAGTAACAAATTTTGGAAAGGGTGCTTCTAATATAAATTGTGCTGTTTAAAAACCGTAGAATAGGAAGCGTTTTAAAATTTTGAGTCGTTGGAGCTTTACTAACACGACAACGAAGATTCAGTTTTGGCCTTAATACCCTTTTATCGTTAAATACTATTGTTTTTATAATTTTGTTGCTAATCTGTACCTAAATCAATATTTCTAGACAAAAGCTAAAAATATCTTATGGTAGTTTTTGAAAACTGCTTGTATTTAGATAATCGCGTAAATCCTCATTAGCGACAGAAATCAGTTACAAATTTTGGAAAGGGTGCTTCTAATATAAATTGTGCTGTTTAAAAACCGTAGAATAGGAAGCGTTTTAAAATTTTGAGTCGTTGGAGCTTTACTAACACGACAATGAAGATTCAGTTTTGGCCTTAATACCCTTTTATCGTTAAATACTAATGTTTTTATAATTTTTTTCCAAATTTGTTCCTAAAACACTATTTCTAGGCAAAAGCGGAATAATATCTAATGGTAGATTTTGAAAACTGCTTGTAATTAGATAATCGCATAAATCCTCATTAGCGACAGAAATCATTACAAATTTTGGAAAGGGTGCTTCTAATATAAATTGTGCTGTTTAAAAACCGTAGAATATGAAGCGTTTTAAAATTTTGAGTCGTTGGAGCTTTACTAACACGACAACAAAGATTCAGTTTTGGCCTTAATACCCTTTTATCGTTAAATACTATTGTTTTTATAATTTTGTTGCTAATCTGTACCTAAATCAACATTTCTAGACAAAAGCTAAAAATATCTTATGGTAGTTTTTGAAAACTGCTTGTATTTAGATAATCGCGTAAATCCTCATTAGCGACAGAAATCAGTTACAAATTTTGGAAAGGGTGCTTCTAATATAAATTGTGCTGTTTAAAAACCGTAGAATAGGAAGCGTTTTAAAATTTTGAGTCGTTGGAGCTTTACTAACACGACAACGAAGATTCAGTTTTGGCCTTAATACCCTTTTATCGTTAAATACTATTGTTTTTATAATTTTGTTCCTAATTTTTTCCTAAAACAATATTTCTAGACAAAAGCAGAAACCATAAAATGCTAGTATTTGAAAAATGATATGTTTTAGATAATCGCGTAAATCCTCATTAGCGACAGAAATTAGTTGCAAATTTTGGAAAGGGTGCTTCTAATATAAATTGTGCTGTTTAAAAATCGTAGAATAGGAAGCGTTTTAAAATTTTGAGTCGTTGGAGCTTTACTAACACGACAACGAAGATTCAGTTTTGGCCTTAATACCCTTTTATCGTTAAATACTAATGTTTTTATAATTTTTTTCCAAATTTGTTCCTAAAACACTATTTCTAGGCAAAAGCGGAATAATATCTAATGGTAGATTTTGAAAACTGCTTGTAATTAGATAATCGCATAAATCCTCATTAGCGACAGAAATCATTACAAATTTTGGAAAGGGTGCTTCTAATATAAATTGTGCTGTTTAAAAACCGTAGAATATGAAGCGTTTTAAAATTTTGAGTCGTTGGAGCTTTACTAACACGACAACAAAGATTCAGTTTTGGCCTTAATACCCTTTTATCGTTAAATACTATTGTTTTTATAATTTTGTTGCTAATCTGTACCTAAATCAACATTTCTAGACAAAAGCTAAAAATATCTTATGGTAGTTTTTGAAAACTGCTTGTATTTAGATAATCGCGTAAATCCTCATTAGCGACAGAAATCAGTTACAAATTTTGGAAAGGGTGCTTCTAATATAAATTGTGCTGTTTAAAAACCGTAGAATAGGAAGCGTTTTAAAATTTTGAGTCGTTGGAGCTTTACTAACACGACAACGAAGATTCAGTTTTGGCCTTAATACCCTTTTATCGTTAAATACTATTGTTTTTATAATTTTGTTCCCAATTTTTTCCTAAAACAATATTTCTAGACAAAAGCAGAAACCATAAAATGCTAGTATTTGAAAAATGATATGTTTTAGATAATCGCGTAAATCCTCATTAGCGACAGAAATTAGTTGCAAATTTTGGAAAGGGTGCTTCTAATATAAATTGTGCTGTTTAAAAATCGTAGAATAGGAAGCGTTTTAAAATTTTGAGTCGTTGGAGCTTTACTAACACGACAACGAAGATTCAGTTTTGGCCTTAATACCCTTTTATCGTTAAATACTAATGTTTTTATAATTTTTTTCCAAATTTGTTCCTAAAACACTAGTTCTAGGCAAAAGCGGAATAATATCTAATGGTAGATTTTGAAAACTGCTTGTATTTAGATAATCGCGTAAATCCTCATTAGCGACAGAAATCAGTTACAAATTTTGGAAAGGGTGCTTCTAATATAAATTGTGCTGTTTAAAAACCGTAGAATAGGAAGCGTTTCAAAATTTTTAGTCGTTGGAGCTTTACTAACACGACAACGAAGATTCAGTTTTGGCCTTAATACCCTTTTATCGTTAAATACTAATGTTTTTATAATTTTTTTCCAAATTTGTTCCTAAAACACTATTTCTAGGCAAAAGCGGAATAATATCTAATGGTAGATTTTGAAAACTGCTTGTATTTAGATAATCGCATAAATCCTCATTAGCGACAGGAATTAGTTACAAATTTTGGAAAGGGTGCTTCTAATATAAATTGTGCTGTTTAAAAACCGTAGAATAGGAAGCGTTTTAAAATTTTGAGTCGTTGGAGCTTTACTAACACGACAACGAAGATTCAGTTTTGGCCTTAATACCCTTTTATCGTTAAATACTATTGTTTTTATAATTTTGTTGCTAATCTGTACCTAAATCAATATTTCTAGACAAAAGCTAAAAATATCTTATGGTAGTTTTTGAAAACTGCTTGTATTTAGATAATCGCGTAAATCCTCATTAGCGACAGAAATCAGTTACAAATTTTGGAAAGGGTGCTTCTAATATAAATTGTGCTGTTTAAAAACCGTAGAATAGGAAGCGTTTTAAAATTTTGAGTCGTTGGAGCTTTACTAACACGACAACGAAGATTCAGTTTTGGCCTTAATACCCTTTTATCGTTAAATACTAATGTTTTTATAATTTTTTTCCAAATTTGTTCCTAAAACACTATTTCTAGGCAAAAGCGGAATAATATCTAATGGTAGATTTTGAAAACTGCTTGTATTTAGATAATCGCGTAAATCCTCATTAGCGACAGAAATCAGTTACAAATTTTGGAAAGGGTGCTTCTAATATAAATTGTGCTGTTTAAAAACCGTAGAATAGGAAGCGTTTCAAAATTTTTAGTCGTTGGAGCTTTACTAACACGACAACGAAGATTCAGTTTTGGCCTTAATACCCTTTTATCGTTAAATACTAATGTTTTTATAATTTTTTTCCAAATTTGTTCCTAAAACACTATTTCTAGGCAAAAGCGGAATAATATCTAATGGTAGATTTTGAAAACTGCTTGTATTTAGATAATCGCATAAATCCTCATTAGCGACAGGAATTAGTTACAAATTTTGGAAAGGGTGCTTCTAATATAAATTGTGCTGTTTAAAAACCGTAGAATAGGAAGCGTTTTAAAATTTTGAGTCGTTGGAGCTTTACTAACACGACAACGAAGATTCAGTTTTGGCCTTAATACCCTTTTATCGTTAAATACTATTGTTTTTATAATTTTGTTGCTAATCTGTACCTAAATCAATATTTCTAGACAAAAGCTAAAAATATCTTATGGTAGTTTTTGAAAACTGCTTGTATTTAGATAATCGCGTAAATCCTCATTAGCGACAGAAATCAGTTACAAATTTTGGAAAGGGTGCTTCTAATATAAATTGTGCTGTTTAAAAACCGTAGAATAGGAAGCGTTTTAAAATTTTGAGTCGTTGGAGCTTTACTAACACGACAACGAAGATTCAGTTTTGGCCTTAATACCCTTTTATCGTTAAATACTAATGTTTTTAAAATTTTTTTCCAAATTTGTTCCTAAAACACTATTTCTAGGCAAAAGCGGAATAATATCTAATGGTAGATTTTGAAAACTGCTTGTAATTAGATAATCGCATAAATCCTCATTAGCGACAGAAATCATTACAAATTTTGGAAAGGGTGCTTCTAATATAAATTGTGCTGTTTAAAAACCGTAGAATATGAAGCGTTTTAAAATTTTGAGTCGTTGGAGCTTTACTAACACGACAACAAAGATTCAGTTTTGGCCTTAATACCCTTTTATCGTTAAATACTATTGTTTTTATAATTTTGTTGCTAATCTGTACCTAAATCAACATTTCTAGACAAAAGCTAAAAATATCTTATGGTAGTTTTTGAAAACTGCTTGTATTTAGATAATCGCGTAAATCCTCATTAGCGACAGAAATCAGTTACAAATTTTGGAAAGGGTGCTTCTAATATAAATTGTGCTGTTTAAAAACCGTAGAATAGGAAGCGTTTCAAAATTTTTAGTCGTTGGAGCTTTACTAACACGACAACGAAGATTCAGTTTTGGCCTTAATACCCTTTTATCGTTAAATACTAATGTTTTTATAATTTTTTTCCAAATTTGTTCCTAAAACACTATTTCTAGGCAAAAGCGGAATAATATCTAATGGTAGATTTTGAAAACTGCTTGTATTTAGATAATCGCATAAATCCTCATTAGCGACAGGAATTAGTTACAAATTTTGGAAAGGGTGCTTCTAATATAAATTGTGCTGTTTAAAAACCGTAGAATAGGAAGCGTTTTAAAATTTTGAGTCGTTGGAGCTTTACTAACACGACAACGAAGATTCAGTTTTGGCCTTAATAACCTTTTATCGTTAAATACTATTGTTTTTATAATTTTGTTGCTAATCTGTACCTAAATCAATATTTCTAGACAAAAGCTAAAAATATCTTATGGTAGTTTTTGAAAACTGCTTGTATTTAGATAATCGCGTAAATCCTCATTAGCGACAGAAATCAGTTACAAATTTTGGAAAGGGTGCTTCTAATATAAATTTTGCTGTTTAAAAACCGTAGAATAGGAAGCGTTTTAAAATTTGGAGTCGTTGGAGCTTTACTAACACGACAACGAAGATTCAGTTTTGGCCTTAATACCCTTTTATCGTTAAATACTAATGTTTTTATAATTTTTTTCCAAATTTGTTCCTAAAACACTATTTCTAGGCAAAAGCGGAATAATATCTAATGGTAGATTTTGAAAACTGCTTGTATTTAGATAATCGCATAAATCCTCATTAGCGACAGGAATTAGTTACGAATTTTGGAAAGGTGCTTCTAATATAAATTGTGCTGTTTAAAAACCGTAGAATAGGAAGCGTTTTAAAATTTTGAGTCGTTGGAGCTTTACTAACACGACAACAAAGATTCAGTTTTGGCCTTAATACCCTTTTATCGTTAAATACTATTGTTTTTATAATTTTGTTCCTAATCTGTACATAAAACAATATTTCTAGACAAAAGCTAAAAATATCTAATGGTAGTTTTTGAAAACTGCTTGTATTTAGATAATCGCGTAAATCCTCATTAGCGACAGAAATTAGTTGCAAATTTTGGAAAGGGTGCTTCTAATATAAATTGCGCTGTTTAAAAATCGTAGAATAGGAAGCGTTTTAAAATTTTGAGTCGTTGGAGCTTTACTAACACGACAACGAAGATTCAGTTTTGGCCTTAATACCCTTTTATCGTTAAATACTAATGTCTTTATAATTTTTTTCCAAATTTGTTCCTAAAACACTATTTCTAGACAAAAGCGGAATAATATCTAATGGTAGATTTTGAAAACTGCTTGTATTTAGATAATCGCGTAAATCCTCATTAGCGACAGAAATCATTACAAATTTTGGAAAGGGTGCTTCTAATATAAATTGTGCTGTTTAAAAACCGTAGAATATGAAGCGTTTTAAAATTTTGAGTCGTTGGAGCTTTACTAACACGACAACGAAGATTCAGTTTTGGCCTTAATACCCTTTTATCGTTAAATACTATTGTTTTTATAATTTTGTTGCTAATCTGTTCCTAAAACACTATTTCTAGGCAAAAGCGGAATAATATCTAATGGTAGATTTTGAAAACTGCTTGTATTTAGATAATCGCGTAAATCCTCATTGGCGACAGAAATCAGTTACAAATTTTGGAAAGGGTGCTTCTAATATAAATTGTGCTGTTTAAAAACCGTAGAATAGGAAGCGTTTCAAAATTTTTAGTCGTTGGAGCTTTACTAACACGACAACGAAGATTCAGTTTTGGCCTTAATACCCTTTTATCGTTAAATACTAATGTTTTTATAATTTTTTTCCAAATTTGTTCCTAAAACACTATTTCTAGGCAAAAGCGGAATAATATCTAATGGTAGATTTTGAAAACTGCTTGTATTTAGATAATCGCATAAATCCTCATTAGCGACAGGAATTAGTTACAAATTTTGGAAAGGGTGCTTCTAATATAAATTGTGCTGTTTAAAAACCGTAGAATAGGAAGCGTTTTAAAATTTTGAGTCGTTGGAGCTTTACTAACACGACAACGAAGATTCAGTTTTGGCCTTAATACCCTTTTATCGTTAAATACTATTGTTTTTATAATTTTGTTGCTAATCTGTACCTAAATCAATATTTCTAGACAAAAGCTAAAAATATCTTATGGTAGTTTTTGAAAACTGCTTGTATTTAGATAATCGCGTAAATCCTCATTAGCGACAGAAATTAGTTGCAAATTTTGGAAAGGGTGCTTCTAATATAAATTGCGCTGTTTAAAAATCGTAGAATAGGAAGCGTTTTAAAATTTTGAGTCGTTGGAGCTTTACTAACACGACAACGAAGATTCAGTTTTGGCCTTAATACCCTTTTATCGTTAAATACTAATGTCTTTATAATTTTTTTCCAAATTTGTTCCTAAAACACTATTTCTAGACAAAAGCGGAATAATATCTAATGGTAGATTTTGAAAACTGCTTGTATTTAGATAATCGCATAAATCCTCATTAGCGACAGGAATTAGTTACGAATTTTGGAAAGGTGCTTCTAATATAAATTGTGCTGTTTAAAAACCGTAGAATAGGAAGCGTTTTAAAATTTTGAGTCGTTGGAGCTTTACTAACACGACAACAAAGATTCAGTTTTGGCCTTAATACCCTTTTATCGTTAAATACTATTGTTTTTATAATTTTGTTCCTAATCTGTACATAAAACAATATTTCTAGACAAAAGCTAAAAATATCTAATGGTAGTTTTTGAAAACTGCTTGTATTTAGATAATCGCGTAAATCCTCATTAGCGACAGAAATTAGTTGCAAATTTTGGAAAGGGTGCTTCTAATATAAATTGCGCTGTTTAAAAATCGTAGAATAGGAAGCGTTTTAAAATTTTGAATCGTTGGAGCTTTACTAACACGACAACGAAGATTCAGTTTTGGCCTTAATACCCTTTTATCGGTAAATACTAATGTCTTTATAATTTTTTTCCAAATTTGTTCCTAAAACACTATTTCTAGACAAAAGCGGAATAATATCTAATGGTAGATTTTGAAAACTGCTTGTATTTAGATAATCGCGTAAATCCTCATTAGCGACAGAAATCATTACAAATTTTGGAAAGGGTGCTTCTAATATAAATTGTGCTGTTTAAAAACCGTAGAATATGAAGCGTTTTAAAATTTTGAGTCGTTGGAGCTTTACTAACACGACAACGAAGATTCAGTTTTGGCCTTAATTCCCTTTTATCGTTAAATACTATTGTTTTTATAATTTTGTTGCTAATCTGTTCCTAAAACACTATTTCTAGGCAAAAGCGGAATAATATCTAATGGTAGATTTTGAAAACTGCTTGTATTTAGATAATCGCGTAAATCCTCATTGGCGACAGAAATCAGTTACAAATTTTGGAAAGGGTGCTTCTAATATAAATTGTGCTGTTTAAAAACCGTAGAATAGGAAGCGTTTCAAAATTTTTAGTCGTTGGAGCTTTACTAACACGACAACGAAGATTCAGTTTTGGCCTTAATACCCTTTTATCGTTAAATACTAATGTTTTTATAATTTTTTTCCAAATTTGTTCCTAAAACACTATTTCTAGGCAAAAGCGGAATAATATCTAATGGTAGATTTTGAAAACTGCTTGTATTTAGATAATCGCATAAATCCTCATTAGCGACAGGAATTAGTTACAAATTTTGGAAAGGGTGCTTCTAATATAAATTGTGCTGTTTAAAAACCGTAGAATAGGAAGCGTTTTAAAATTTTGAGTCGTTGGAGCTTTACTAACACGACAACGAAGATTCAGTTTTGGCCTTAATACCCTTTTATCGTTAAATACTATTGTTTTTATAATTTTGTTGCTAATCTGTACCTAAATCAATATTTCTAGACAAAAGCTAAAAATATCTAATGGTAGTTTTTGAAAACTGCTTGTATTTAGATAATCGCGTAAATCCTCATTAGCGACAGAAATTAGTTGCAAATTTTGGAAAGGGTGCTTCTAATATAAATTGCGCTGTTTAAAAATCGTAGAATAGGAAGCGTTTTAAAATTTTGAGTCGTTGGAGCTTTACTAACACGACAACGAAGATTCAGTTTTGGCCTTAATACCCTTTTATCGTTAAATACTAATGTCTTTATAATTTTTTTCCAAATTTGTTCCTAAAACACTATTTCTAGACAAAAGCGGAATAATATCTAATGGTAGATTTTGAAAACTGCTTGTATTTAGATAATCGCGTAAATCCTCATTAGCGACAGAAATCATTACAAATTTTGGAAAGGGTGCTTCTAATATAAATTGTGCTGTTTAAAAACCGTAGAATATGAAGCGTTTTAAAATTTTGAGTCGTTGGAGCTTTACTAACACGACAACGAAGATTCAGTTTTGGCCTTAATACCCTTTTATCGTTAAATACTATTGTTTTTATAATTTTGTTGCTAATCTGTTCCTAAAACACTATTTCTAGGCAAAAGCGGAATAATATCTAATGGTAGATTTTGAAAACTGCTTGTATTTAGATAATCGCGTAAATCCTCATTAGCGACAGAAATCAGTTACAAATTTTGGAAAGGGTGCTTCTAATATAAATTGTGCTGTTTAAAAACCGTAGAATAGGAAGCGTTTCAAAATTTTTAGTCGTTGGAGCTTTACTAACACGACAACGAAGATTCAGTTTTGGCCTTAATACCCTTTTATCGTTAAATACTAATGTTTTTATAATTTTTTTCCAAATTTGTTCCTAAAACACTATTTCTAGGCAAAAGCGGAATAATATTTAATGGTAGATTTTGAAAACTGCTTGTATTTAGATAATCGCATAAATCCTCATTAGCGACAGGAATTAGTTACAAATTTTGGAAAGGGTGCTTCTAATATAAATTGTGCTGTTTAAAAACCGTAGAATAGGAAGCGTTTTAAAATTTTGAGTCGTTGGAGCTTTACTAACACGACAACGAAGATTCAGTTTTGGCCTTAATACCCTTTTATCGTTAAATACTATTGTTTTTATAATTTTGTTGCTAATCTGTACCTAAATCAATATTTCTAGACAAAAGCTAAAAATATCTTATGGTAGTTTTTGAAAACTGCTTGTATTTAGATAATCGCGTAAATCCTCATTAGCGACAGAAATCAGTTACAAATTTTGGAAAGGGTGCTTCTAATATAAATTGTGCTGTTTAAAAACCGTAGAATAGGAAGCGTTTTAAAATTTGGAGTCGTTGGAGCTTTACTAACACGACAACGAAGATTCAGTTTTGGCCTTAATACCCTTTTATCGTTAAATACTAATGTTTTTATAATTTTTTTCCAAATTTGTTCCTAAAACACTATTTCTAGGCAAAAGCGGAATAATATCTAATGGTAGATTTTGAAAACTGCTTGTATTTAGATAATCGCATAAATCCTCATTAGCGACAGGAATTAGTTACGAATTTTGGAAAGGTGCTTCTAATATAAATTGTGCTGTTTAAAAACCGTAGAATAGGAAGCGTTTTAAAATTTTGAGTCGTTGGAGCTTTACTAACACGACAACAAAGATTCAGTTTTGGCCTTAATACCCTTTTATCGTTAAATACTATTGTTTTTATAATTTTGTTCCTAATCTGTACATAAAACAATATTTCTAGACAAAAGCTAAAAATATCTAATGGTAGTTTTTGAAAACTGCTTGTATTTAGATAATCGCGTAAATCCTCATTAGCGACAGAAATTAGTTGCAAATTTTGGAAAGGGTGCTTCTAATATAAATTGCGCTGTTTAAAAATCGTAGAATAGGAAGCGTTTTAAAATTTTGAGTCGTTGGAGCTTTACTAACACGACAACGAAGATTCAGTTTTGGCCTTAATACCCTTTTATCGTTAAATACTAATGTTTTTATAATTTTTTTCCAAATTTGTTCCTAAAACACTATTTCTAGGCAAAAGCGGAATAATATCTAATGGTAGATTTTGAAAACTGCTTGTCATTAGATAATCGCATAAATCCTCATTAGCGACAGAAATCATTACAAATTTTGGAAAGGGTGCTTCTAATATAAATTGTGCTGTTTAAAAACCGTAGAATATGAAGCGTTTTAAAATTTTGAGTCGTTGGAGCTTTACTAACACGACAACGAAGATTCAGTTTTGGCCTTAATACCCTTTTATCGTTAAATACTATTGTTTTTATAATTTTGTTGCTAATCTGTTCCTAAAACACTATTTCTAGGCAAAAGCGGAATAATATCTAATGGTAGATTTTGAAAACTGCTTGTATTTAGATAATCGCATAAATCCTCATTAGCGACAGGAATTAGTTACGAATTTTGGAAAGGTGCTTCTAATATAAATTGTGCTGTTTAAAAACCGTAGAATAGGAAGCGTTTTAAAATTTTGAGTCGTTGGAGCTTTACTAACACGACAACGAAGATTCAGTTTTGGCCTTAATACCCTTTTATCGTTAAATACTATTGTTTTTATAATTTTGTTCCTAATCTGTACATAAAACAATATTTCTAGACAAAAGCTAAAAATATCTTATGGTAGTTTTTGAAAACTGCTTGTATTTAGATAATCGCGTAAATCCTCATTAGCGACAGAAATCAGTTACAAATTTTGGAAAGGGTGCTTCTAATATAAATTGTGCTGTTTAAAAACCGTAGAATAGGAAGCGTTTTAAAATTTTGAGTCGTTGGAGCTTTACTAACACGACAACGAAGATTCAGTTTTGGCCTTAATACCCTTTTATCGTTAAATACTAATGTCTTTATAATTTTTTTCCAAATTTGTTCCTAAAACACTATTTCTAGACAAAAGCGGAATAATATCTAATGGTAGATTTTGAAAACTGCTTGTATTTAGATAATCGCGTAAATCCTCATTAGCGACAGAAATCATTACAAATTTTGGAAAGGGTGCTTCTAATATAAATTGTGCTGTTTAAAAACCGTAGAATATGAAGCGTTTTAAAATTTTGAGTCGTTGGAGCTTTACTAACACGACAACGAAGATTCAGTTTTGGCCTTAATACCCTTTTATCGTTAAATACTATTGTTTTTATAATTTTGTTGCTAATCTGTTCCGAAAACACTATTTCTAGGCAAAAGCGGAATAATATCTAATGGTAGATTTTGAAAACTGCTTGTATTTAGATAATCGCATAAATCCTCATTAGCGACAGGAATTAGTTACGAATTTTGGAAAGGTGCTTCTAATATAAATTGTGCTGTTTAAAAACCGTAGAATAGGAAGCGTTTTAAAATTTTGAGTCGTTGGAGCTTTACTAACACGACAACGAAGATTCAGTTTTGGCCTTAATACCCTTTTATCGTTAAATACTATTGTTTTTATAATTTTGTTCCTAATCTGTACATAAAACAATATTTCTAGACAAAAGCTAAAAATATCTTATGGTAGTTTTTGAAAACTGCTTGTATTTAGATAATCGCGTAAATCCTCATTAGCGACAGAAATCAGTTACAAATTTTGGAAAGGGTGCTTCTAATATAAATTGTGCTGTTTAAAAACCGTAGAATAGGAAGCGTTTTAAAATTTTGAGTCGTTGGAGCTTTACTAACACGACAACGAAGATTCAGTTTTGGCCTTAATACCCTTTTGTCGTTAAATACTAATGTTTTTATAATTTTTTTCCAAATTTGTTCCTAAAACACTATTTCTAGACAAAAGCGGAATAATATCTAATGGTAGATTTTGAAAACTGCTTGTATTTAGATAATCGCATAAATCCTCATTAGCGACAGGAATTAGTTACGAATTTTGGAAAGGTGCTTCTAATATAAATTGTGCTGTTTAAAAACCGTAGAATAGGAAGCGTTTTAAAATTTTGAGTCGTTGGAGCTTTACTAACACGACAACGAAGATTCAGTTTTGGCCTTAATACCCTTTTATCGTTAAATACTATTGTTTTTATAATTTTGTTCCTAATCTGTACATAAAACAATATTTCTAGACAAAAGCTAAAAATATCTAATGGTAGTTTTTGAAAACTGCTTGTATTTAGATAATCGCGTAAATCCTCATTAGCGACAGAAATTAGTTGCAAATTTTGGAAAGGGTGCTTCTAATATAAATTGCGCTGTTTAAAAATCGTAGAATAGGAAGCGTTTTAAAATTTTGAGTCGTTGGAGCTTTACTAACACGACAACGAAGATTCAGTTTTGGACTTAATACCCTTTTATCGTTAAATACTAATGTTTTTATAATTTGTTTCCAAATTTGTTCCTAAAACACTATTTCTAGGCAAAAGCGGAATAATATCTAATGGTAGATTTTGAAAACTGCTTGTATTTAGATAATCGCAAAAATCCTCATTAGCGACAGGAATTAGTTACAAATTTTGGAAAGGGTGCTTCCAATATAAATTGTGCTGTTTAAAAACCGTAGAATATGAAGAGTTTTAAAATTTTGAGTCGTTGGAGCTTTACTAACACGACAACGAAGATTCAGTTTTGGCCTTAATACCCTTTTATCGTTAAATACTATTGTTTTTATAATTTTGTTGCTAATCTGTACCTAAATCAATATTTCTAGACAAAAGCTAAAAATATCTTATGGTAGTTTTTGAAAACTGCTTGTATTTAGATAATCGCGTAAATCCTCATTAGCGACAGAAATCAGTTACAAATTTTGGAAAGGGTGCTTCTAATATAAATTGTGCTGTTTAAAAACCGTAGAATAGGAAGCGTTTTAAAATTTTGAGTCGTGGGAGCTTTACTAACACGACAACGAAGATTCAGTTTTGGCCTTAATACCCTTTTATCGTTAAATACTAATGTCTTTATAATTTTTTTCCAAATTTGTTCCTAAAACACTATTTCTAGACAAAAGCGGAATAATATCTAATGGTAGATTTTGAAAACTGCTTGTATTTAGATAATCGCGTAAATCCTCATTAGCGACAGGAATTAGTTACAAATTTTGAAAAGGGTGCTTCTAATATAAATTGCGCTGTTTAAAACCCGTAGAATATGAAGCGTTTTAAAACTTTGAGTCGTTGGAGCTTTACTAACACGACAACGAAGATTCAGTTTTGGCCTTAATACCCTTTTATCGTTAAATACTATTGTTTTTATAATTTTGTTGCTAATCTGTACCTAAATCAATATTTCTAGACAAAAGCTAAAAATATCTTATGGTAGTTTTTGAAAACTGCTTGTATTTTGATAATCGCGTAAATCCTCATTAGCGGCAGAAATCAGTTACAAATTTTGGAAAGGGTGCTTCTAATATAAATTGTGCTGTTTAAAAACCGTAGAATAGGAAGCGTTTTAAAATTTTGAGTCGTTGGAGCTTTACTAACACGACAACGAAGATTCAGTTTTGGCCTTAATACCCTTTTATCGTTAAATACTAATGTTTTTATAATTTTTTTCCAAATTTGTTCCTAAAACACTATTTCTAGACAAAAGCGGAATAATATCTAATGGTAGATTTTGAAAAATTATATGTTTTAGATAATCGCGTAAATCCTCATTAGCGACAGAAATTAGTTGCAAATTTTGGAAAGGGTGCTTCTAATATAAATTGTGCTGTTTAAAAACCGTAGAACAGGAAGAGTTTTAAAATTTTGAGTCGTTGGAGCTTTACTAACACGACAACGAAGATTCAGTTTTGGCCTTAATACCCTTTTATCGTTAAATACTAATGTTTTTATAATTTTTTTCCAAATTTGTTCCTAAAACACTATTTCTAGGCAAAAGCGGAATAATATCTAATGGTAGATTTTGAAAACTGCTTGTATTTAGATAATCGCAAAAATCCTCATTAGCGACAGGAATTAGTTACAAATTTTGGAAAGGGTGCTTCCAATATAAATTGTGCTGTTTAAAAACCGTAGAATATGAAGAGTTTTAAAATTTTGAGTCGTTGGAGCTTTACTAACACGACAACGAAGATTCAGTTTTGGCCTTAATACCCTTTTATCGTTAAATACTATTGTTTTTATAATTTTGTTGCTAATCTGTACCTAAATCAATATTTCTAGACAAAAGCTAAAAATATCTTATGGTAGTTTTTGAAAACTGCTTGTATCTAGATAATCGCGTAAATCCTCATTAGCGACAGAAATCAGTTACAAATTTTGGAAAGGGTGCTTCTAATATAAATTGTGCTGTTTAAAAACCGTAGAATAGGAAGCGTTTTAAAATTTTGAGTCGTGGGAGCTTTACTAACACGACAACGAAGATTCAGTTTTGGCCTTAATACCCTTTTATCGTTAAATACTAATGTCTTTATAATTTTTTTCCAAATTTGTTCCTAAAACACTATTTCTAGACAAAAGCGGAATAATATCTAATGGTAGATTTTGAAAACTGCTTGTATTTAGATAATCGCGTAAATCCTCATTAGCGACAGGAATTAGTTACAAATTTTGAAAAGGGTGCTTCTAATATAAATTGCGCTGTTTAAAACCCGTAGAATATGAAGCGTTTTAAAACTTTGAGTCGTTGGAGCTTTACTAACACGACAACGAAGATTCAGTTTTGGCCTTAATACCCTTTTATCGTTAAATACTATTGTTTTTATAATTTTGTTGCTAATCTGTACCTAAATCAATATTTCTAGACAAAAGCTAAAAATATCTTATGGTAGTTTTTGAAAACTGCTTGTATTTAGATAATCGCGTAAATCCTCATTAGCGACAGAAATCAGTTACAAATTTTGGAAAGGGTGCTTCTAATATAAATTGTGCTGTTTAAAAACCGTAGAATAGGAAGCGTTTTAAAATTTTGAGTCGTGGGAGCTTTACTAACACGACAACGAAGATTCAGTTTTGGCCTTAATACCCTTTTATCGTTAAATACTAATGTCTTTATAATTTTTTTCCAAATTTGTTCCTAAAACACTATTTCTAGACAAAAGCGGAATAATATCTAATGGTAGATTTTGAAAACTGCTTGTATTTAGATAATCGCGTAAATCCTCATTAGCGACAGGAATTAGTTACAAATTTTGAAAAGGGTGCTTCTAATATAAATTGCGCTGTTTAAAACCCGTAGAATATGAAGCGTTTTAAAACTTTGAGTCGTTGGAGCTTTACTAACACGACAACGAAGATTCAGTTTTGGCCTTAATACCCTTTTATCGTTAAATACTATTGTTTTTATAATTTTGTTGCTAATCTGTACCTAAATCAATATTTCTAGACAAAAGCTAAAAATATCTTATGGTAGTTTTTGAAAACTGCTTGTATTTAGATAATCGCGTAAATCCTCATTAGCGACAGAAATCAGTTACAAATTTTGGAAAGGGTGCTTCTAATATAAATTGTGCTGTTTAAAAACCGTAGAATAGGAAGCGTTTTAAAATTTTGAGTCGTGGGAGCTTTACTAACACGACAACGAAGATTCAGTTTTGGCCTTAATACCCTTTTATCGTTAAATACTAATGTCTTTATAATTTTTTTCCAAATTTGTTCCTAAAACACTATTTCTAGACAAAAGCGGAATAATATCTAATGGTAGATTTTGAAAACTGCTTGTATTTAGATAATCGCGTAAATCCTCATTAGCGACAGGAATTAGTTACAAATTTTGAAAAGGGTGCTTCTAATATAAATTGCGCTGTTTAAAACCCGTAGAATATGAAGCGTTTTAAAACTCTGAGTCGTTGGAGCTTTACTAACACGACAACGAAGATTCAGTTTTGGCCTTAATACCCTTTTATCGTTAAATACTATTGTTTTTATAATTTTGTTGCTAATCTGTACCTAAAACAATATTTCTAGACAAAAGCTAAAAATATCTTATGGTAGTTTTTGAAAACTGCTTGTATTTAGATAATCGCGTAAATCCTCATTAGCGACAGAAATCAGTTACAAATTTTGGAAAGGGTGCTTCTAATATAAATTGTGCTGTTTAAAAACCGTAGAATAGGAAGCGTTTTAAAATTTTGAGTCGTTGGAGCTTTACTAACACGACAACGAAGATTCAGTTTTGGCCTTAATACCCTTTTATCGTTAAATACTAATGTTTTTATAATTTTTTTCCAAATTTGTTCTTAAAACACTATTTCTAGACAAAAGCGGAATAATATCTAATGGTAGATTTTGAAAAATTATATGTTTTAGATAATCGCGTAAATCCTCATTAGCGACAGAAATTAGTTGCAAATTTTGGAAAGGGTGCTTCTAATATAAATTGTGCTGTTTAAAAACCGTAGAATAGGAAGCGTTTTAAAATTTTGAGTCGTTGTAGCTTTACTAACACGACAACGAAGATTCAGTTTTGGCCTTAATACCCTTTTATCGTTTAATACTAATGTTTTTATAATTTTTTTCCTAATTTGTTCCTAAAACACTTTTTCTAGACAAAAGCGGAATAATATCTAATGGTAGAGTTTGAACACTGCTTGTATTTAGATAATCGCGTAAATCCACATTAGCGACAGAAATCAGTTACAAATTTTGGAAAGAGTGCTTCTAATATAAATTGTGCTGTTTAAAAACCGTAGAATAGGAAGCGTTTTAAAATTTTGAGTCGTTGGAGCTTTACTAACACGACAACAAAGATTCAGTTTTGGCCTTAATACCCTTTTATCGTTAAATACTAATGTTTTTATAATTTTTTTCCAAATTTGTTCCTAAAACACTATTTCTAGACAAAAGCGGAATAATATCTAATGGTAGATTTTGAAAAATTATATGTTTTAGATAATCGCGTAAATCCTCATTAGCGACAGAAATTAGTTGCAAATTTTGGAAAGGGTGCTTCTAATATAAATTGTGCTGTTTAAAAACCGTAGAATAGGAAGCGTTTTAAAATTTTGAGTCGTTGTAGCTTTACTAACACGACAACGAAGATTCAGTTTTGGCCTTAATACCCTTTTATCGTTTAATACTAATGTTTTTATAATTTTTTTCCTAATTTGTTCCTAAAACACTTTTTCTAGACAAAAGCGGAATAATATCTAATGGTAGATTTTGAACACTGCTTGTATTTAGATAATCGCGTAAATCCACATTAGCGACAGAAATCAGTTACAAATTTTGGAAAGAGTGCTTCTAATATAAATTGTGCTGTTTAAAAACCGTAGAATAGGAAGCGTTTTAAAATTTTGAGTCGTTGGAGCTTTACTAACACGACAACAAAGATTCCGTTTT
The DNA here is from genome assembly GCA_906901685.1 of Desoria tigrina. Classification (NCBI taxonomy): domain Eukaryota; kingdom Metazoa; phylum Arthropoda; class Collembola; order Entomobryomorpha; family Isotomidae; genus Desoria; species Desoria tigrina. Next base: position 43,484 of record CAJQTU010000048.1, read on the forward strand.
GGCCTTAATACCCTTTTATCGTTAAATACTAATGTTTTTATAATTTTTTCCCTAATTTTATTTTAAAACACTATTTCTAGACAAAAGCGGATAATATCTAATGGTGGATTTTGAACACTGCTTGTATTTAGATAATCGCGTAAATCCACATTAGCGACAGAAATCAGTTACAAATTTTGGAAAGAGTGCTTCTAATATAAATTGTGCTGTTTAAAAACCGTAGAATAGGAAGCGTTTTAAAACTTTGAGTCGTTGGAGCTTTACTAACACGACAACGAAGATTCAGTTTTGGCCTTAATACCCTTTTATCGTTAAATACTATTGTTTTTATAATTTTGTTGCTAATCTGTACCTAAATCAATATTTCTAGACAAAAGCTAAAAATATCTTATGGTAGTTTTTGAAAACTGCTTGTATTTAGATAATCGCGTAAATCCTCATTAGCGACAGAAATCAGTTACAAATTTTGGAAAGGGTGCTTCTAATATAAATTGTGCTGTTTAAAAACCGTAGAATAGGAAGCGTTTTAAAATTTTGAGTCGTTGGAGCTTTACTAACACGACAACGAAGATTCAGTTTTGGCCTTAATACCCTTTTATCGTTAAATACTAATGTTTTTATAATTTTTTTCCAAATTTGTTCCTAAAACACTATTTCTAGACAAAAGCGGAATAATATCTAATGGTAGATTTTGAAAAATTATATGTTTTAGATAATCGCGTAAATCCTCATTAGCGACAGAAATTAGTTGCAAATTTTGGAAAGGGTGCTTCTAATATAAATTGTGCTGTTTAAAAACCGTAGAATAGGAAGCGTTTTAAAATTTTGAGTCGTTGTAGCTTTACTAACACGACAACGAAGATTCAGTTGTGGCCTTAATACCCTTTTATCGTTTAATACTAATGTTTTTATAATTTTTTTCCTAATTTGTTCCTAAAACACTTTTTCTAGACAAAAGCGGAATAATATCTAATGGTAGATTTTGAACACGGCTTGTATTTAGATAATCGCGTAAATCCACATTAGCGACAGAAATCAGTTACAAATTTTGGAAAGAGTGCTTCTAATATAAATTGTGCTGTTTAAAAACCGTAGAATAGGAAGCGTTTCAAAATTTTGAGTCGTTGGAGCTTTACTAACACGACAACGAAGATTCAGTTTTGGCCTTAATACCCTTTTATCGTTAAATACTAATGTCTTTATAATTTTTTTCCAAATTTGTTCCTAAAACACTATTTCTAGACAAAAGCGGAATAATATCTAATGGTAGATTTTGAAAACTGCTTGTATTTAGATAATCGCGTAAATCCTCATTAGCGACAGGAATTAGTTACAAATTTTGAAAAGGGTGCTTCTAATATAAATTGCGCTGTTTAAAACCCGTAGAATATGAAGCGTTTTAAAACTTTGAGTCGTTGGAGCTTTACTAACACGACAACGAAGATTCAGTTTTGGCCTTAATACCCTTTTATCGTTAAATACTATTGTTTTTATAATTTTGTTGCTAATCTGTACCTAAATCAATATTTCTAGACAAAAGCTAAAAATATCTTATGGTAGTTTTTGAAAACTGCTTGTATTTAGATAATCGCGTAAATCCTCATTAGCGACAGAAATCAGTTACAAATTTTGGAAAGGGTGCTTCTAATATAAATTGTGCTGTTTAAAAACCGTAGAATAGGAAGCGTTTTAAAATTTTGAGTCGTTGGAGCTTTACTAACACGACAACGAAGATTCAGTTTTGGCCTTAATACCCTTTTATCGTTAAATACTAATGTTTTTATAATTTTTTTCCAAATTTGTTCCTAAAACACTATTTCTAGACAAAAGCGGAATAATATCTAATGGTAGATTTTGAAAAATTATATGTTTTAGATAATCGCGTAAATCCTCATTAGCGACAGAAATTAGTTGCAAATTTTGGAAAGGGTGCTTCTAATATAAATTGTGCTGTTTAAAAACCGTAGAATAGGAAGCGTTTTAAAATTTTGAGTCGTTGTAGCTTTACTAACACGACAACGAAGATTCAGTTGTGGCCTTAATACCCTTTTATCGTTTAATACTAATGTTTTTATAATTTTTTTCCTAATTTGTTCCTAAAACACTTTTTCTAGACAAAAGCGGAATAATATCTAATGGTAGATTTTGAACACTGCTTGTATTTAGATAATCGCGTAAATCCACATTAGCGACAGAAATCAGTTACAAATTTTGGAAAGAGTGCTTCTAATATAAATTGTGCTGTTTAAAAACCGTAGAATAGGAAGCGTTTCAAAATTTTGAGTCGTTGGAGCTTTACTAACACGACAACAAAGATTCCGTTTTGGCCTTAATACCCTTTTATCGTTAAATACTAATGTTTTTATAATTTTTTTCCTAATTTGTTCCTAAAACAATATTTCTAGACAAAAGCGGAATAATATCTAATAGGAAATTTTGAAAAATGCTTATTTTTAGATAATTGCATAGATCCTCACTAGCGACAGAAATCAGTTACAAATTTTGGAAAGGGTGCGTCTAATATAAATTGTGCTGTTTAAAAACCGTAGAATAGGAAGCGTTTTAAAATTTTGAGTCGTTGGAGCTTTACTAACACGACAACGAAGATTCAGTTTTGGCCTTAATACCCTTTTATCGTTAAATACTAATGTTTTTATAATTTTTTTCCAAATTTGTTCCTAAAACACTATTTCTAGACAAAAGCGGAATAATATCTAATGGTAGATTTTGAAAACTGCTTGTATTTAGATAATCGCATAAATTCTCATTAGCGACAGGATTTAGTTACAAATTTTGGAAAGGGTGCTTCTAATATAAATTGTGCTGTTTAAAAACCGTAGAATAGGTAGCGTTTTAAAATTTTGAGTCGTGGGAGCTTTACTAACACGACAACGAAGATTCAGTTTTGGCCTTAATACACTTTTATCGTTAAATACTAATGTTTTTATAATTTTTTTCCAAATTTGTTCCTAAAACACTATTTCTAGACAAAAGCGGAATAATATCTAATGGTAGATTTTGAACACTGCTTGTATTTAGATAATCGCGTAAATCCACATTAGCGACAGAAATCAGTTACAAATTTTGGAAAGAGTGCTTCTAATATAAATTGTGCTGTTTAAAAACCGTAGAATAGGAAGCGTTTTAAAATTTTGAGTCGTTGTAGCTTTACTAACACGACAACGAAGATTCAGTTGTGGCCGTAATACCCTTTTATCGTTTAATACTAATGTTTTTATAATTTTTTTCCTAATTTGTTCCTAAAACACTTTTTCTAGACAAAAGCGGAATAATATCTAATGGTAGATTTTGAACACTGCTTGTATTTAGATAATCGCGTAAATCCACATTAGCGACAGGAATTAGTTACAAATTTTGGAAAGGGTGCTTCTAATATAAATTGTGCTGTTTAAAAACCGTAGAATAGGAAGCGTTTTAAAATTTTGAGTCGTTGGAGCTTTACTAACACGACAACGAAGATTCAGTTTTGGCCTTAATACCCTTTTATCGTTAAATACTATTGTTTTTATAATTTTGTTGCTAATCTGTACCTAAATCAATATTTCTAGACAAAAGCGGAATAATATCTAATGGTAGATTTTGAAAACTGCTTGTATTTAGATAATCGCGTAAATCCTCATTAGCGACAGAAATCAGTTACAAATTTTGGAAAGGGTGCTTCTAATATAAATTGTGCTGTTTAAAAACCGTAGAATAGGAAGCGTTTTAAAATTTTGAGTCGTTGGAGCTTTACTAACACGACAACGAAGATTCAGTTTTGGCCTTAATACCCTTTTATCGTTAAATACTAATGTTTTTATAATTTTTTTCCAAATTTGTTCCTAAAACACTATTTCTAGACAAAAGCGGAATAATATCTAATGGTAGATTTTGAAAAATGATACGTTTTAGATAATCGCTTAAATCCTCATTAGCGACAGAAATCAGTTACAAATTTTGGAAAGGGTGCTTCTAATATAAATTGTGCTGTTTAAAAACCGTAGAATAGGAAGCGTTTTAAAATTTTGAGTCGTTGGAGCTTTACTAACACGGCAACAAAGATTCCGTTTTGGCCTTAATACCCTTTTATCGTTAAATACTAATGTTTTTATAATTTTTTTCCTAATTTGTTCCTAAAACAATATTTCTAGACAAAAGCGGAATAATATCTAATAGGAAATTTTGAAAAATGCTTATTTTTAGATAATCGCATAGATCCTCACTAGCGACAGAAATCAGTTACAAATTTTGGAAAGGGTGCGTCTAATATAAATTGTGCTGTTTAAAAACCGTAGAATAGGAAGCGTTTTAAAATTTTGAGTCGTTGGAGCTTTACTAACACGACAACGAAGATTCAGTTTTGGCCTTAATACCCTTTTATCGTTAAATACTAATGTTTTTATAATTTTTTTCCAAATTTGTTCCTAAAACACTATTTCTAGACAAAAGCGGAATAATATCTAATGGTAGATTTTGAACACTGCTTGTATTTAGATAATCGCGTAAATCCACATTAGCGACAGGAATTAGTTACAAATTTTGGAAAGGGTGCTTCTAATATAAATTGTGCTGTTTAAAAACCGTAGAATAGGAAGCGTTTTAAAATTTTGAGTCGTTGGAGCTTTACTAACACGACAACGAAGATTCAGTTTTGGCCTTAATACACTTTTATCGTTAAATACTAATGTTTTTATAATTTTCTTCCAAATTTGTTCCTAAAACACTATTTCTAGACAAAAGCGGATAATATCTAATGGTGGATTTTGAACACTGCTTGTATTTAGATAATCGCGTAAATCCACATTAGCGACAGAAATCAGTTACAAATTTTGGAAAGAGTGCTTCTAATATAAATTGTGCTGTTTAAAAACCGTAGAATAGGAAGCGTTTTAAAATTTTGAGTCGTTGGAGCTTTACTAACACGACAACGAAGATTCAGTTTTGGCCTTAATACACTTTTATCGTTAAATACTAATGTTTTTATAATTTTTTTCCAAATTTGTTCCTAAAACACTATTTCTAGACAAAAGCGGAATAATATCTAATGGTAGATTTTGAAAAATGATACGTTTTAGATAATCGCTTAAATCCTCATTAGCGACAGAAATCAGTTACAAATTTTGGAAAGAGTGCTTCTAATATAAATTGTGCTGTTTAAAAACCGTAGAATAGGAAGCGTTTTAAAATTTTGAGTCGTTGTAGCTTTACTAACACGACAACGAAGATTCAGTTGTGGCCGTAATACCCTTTTATCGTTTAATACTAATGTTTTTATAATTTTTTTCCTAATTTGTTCCTAAAACACTTTTTCTAGACAAAAGCGGAATAATATCTAATGGTAGATTTTGAACACTGCTTGTATTTAGATAATCGCGTAAATCCACATTAGCGACAGGAATTAGTTACAAATTTTGGAAAGGGTGCTTCTAATATAAATTGTGCTGTTTAAAAACCGTAGAATAGGAAGCGTTTTAAAATTTTGAGTCGTTGGAGCTTTACTAACACGACAACGAAGATTCAGTTTTGGCCTTAATACCCTTTTATCGTTAAATACTATTGTTTTTATAATTTTGTTGCTAATCTGTACCTAAATCAATATTTCTAGACAAAAGCGGAATAATATCTAATGGTAGATTTTGAAAACTGCTTGTATTTAGATAATCGCGTAAATCCTCATTAGCGACAGAAATCAGTTACAAATTTTGGAAAGGGTGCTTCTAATATAAATTGTGCTGTTTAAAAACCGTAGAATAGGAAGCGTTTTAAAATTTTGAGTCGTTGGAGCTTTACTAACACGACAACGAAGATTCAGTTTTGGCCTTAATACCCTTTTATCGTTAAATACTAATGTTTTTATAATTTTTTTCCAAATTTGTTCCTAAAACACTATTTCTAGACAAAAGCGGAATAATATCTAATGGTAGATTTTGAAAAATGATACGTTTTAGATAATCGCTTAAATCCTCATTAGCGACAGAAATCAGTTACAAATTTTGGAAAGGGTGCTTCTAATATAAATTGTGCTGTTTAAAAACCGTAGAATAGGAAGCGTTTTAAAATTTTGAGTCGTTGGAGCTTTACTAACACGACAACGAAGATTCAGTTTTGGCCTTAATACCCTTTTATCGTTAAATACTAATGTTTTTATAATTTTTTTCCAAATTTGTTCCTAAAACACTATTTCTAGACAAAAGCGGAATAATATCTAATGGTAGATTTTGAAAAATGATACGTTTTAGATAATCGCTTAAATCCTCATTAGCGACAGAAATCAGTTACAAATTTTGGAAAGGGTGCTTCTAATATAAATTGTGCTGTTTAAAAACCGTAGAATAGGAAGCGTTTTAAAATTTTGAGTCGTTGGAGCTTTACTAACACGACAACAAAGATTCCGTTTTGGCCTTAATACCCTTTTATCGTTAAATACTAATGTTTTTATAATTTTTTTCCTAATTTGTTCCTAAAACAATATTTCTAGACAAAAGCGGAATAATATCTAATAGGAAATTTTGAAAAATGCTTATTTTTAGATAATCGCATAGATCCTCACTAGCGACAGAAATCAGTTACAAATTTTGGAAAGGGTGCGTCTAATATAAATTGTGCTGTTTAAAAACCGTAGAATAGGAAGCGTTTTAAAATTTTGAGTCGTTGGAGCTTTACTAACACGACAACGAAGATTCAGTTTTGGCCTTAATACCCTTTTATCGTTAAATACTAATGTTTTTATAATTTTTTTCCAAATTTGTTCCTAAAACACTATTTCTAGACAAAAGCGGAATAATATCTAATGGTAGATTTTGAAAACTGCTTGTATTTAGATAATCGCATAAATCCTCATTAGCGACAGGATTTAGTTACAAATTTTGGAAAGGGTGCTTCTAATATAAATTGTGCTGTTTAAAAACCGTAGAATAGGTAGCGTTTTAAAATTTTGTGTCGTGGGAGCTTTACTAGCACGACAACGAAGATTCAGTTTTGGCCTTAATACACTTTTATCGTTAAATACTAATGTTTTTATAATTTTCTTCCAAATTTGTTCCTAAAACACTATTTCTAGACAAAAGCGGATAATATCTAATGGTAGATTTTGAACACTGCTTGTATTTAGATAATCGCGTAAATCCACATTAGCGACAGAAATCAGTTACAAATTTTGGAAAGAGTGCTTCTAATATAAATTGTGCTGTTTAAAAACCGTAGAATAGGAAGCGTTTTAAAATTTTGAGTCGTTGGAGCTTTACTAACACGACAACGAAGATTCAGTTTTGGCCTTAATACCCTTTTATCGTTAAATACTAATGTTTTTATAATTTTTTTCCAAATTTGTTCCTAAAACACTATTTGTAGACAAAAGCGGAATAATATCTAATGGTAGATTTTGAAAAATGATATGTTTTAGATAATCGCTTAAATCCTCATTAGCGACAGAAATCAGTTACAAATTTTGGAAAGGGTGCTTCTAATATAAATTGTGCTGTTTAAAAACCGTAGAATAGGAAGCGTTTCAAAATTTTTAGTCGTTGGAGTTTTACTAGCACGACAACGAAGATTCAGTTTTGGCCTTAATACCCTTTTATCGTTAAATACTAATGTTTTTATAATTTTTTTCCAAATTTGTTCCTAAAACACTATTTCTAGGCAAAAGCGGAATAATATCTAATGGTAGATTTTGAAAACTGCTTGTATTTAGATAATCGCGTAAATCCTCATTAGCGACAGAAATCAGTTACAAATTTTGGAAAGGGTGCTTCTAATATAAATTGTGCTGTTTAAAAACCGTAGAATAGGAAGCGTTTTAAAATTTTGAGTCGTTGGAGCTTTACTAACACGACAACGAAGATTCAGTTTTGGCCTTAATACCCTTTTATCGTTAAATACTAATGTTTTTATAATTTTTTCCCTAATTTTATTTTAAAACACTATTTCTAGACAAAAGCGGAATAATATCTAATGGTAGATTTTGAAAACTGCTTGTATTTAGATAATCGCGTAAATCCTCATTAGCGACAGAAATCAGTTACAAATTTTGGAAAGGGTGCTTCTAATATAAATTGTGCTGTTTAAAAACCGTAGAATAGGAAGCGTTTTAAAATTTTGAGTCGTTGGAGCTTTACTAACACGACAACGAAGATTCGGTTTTGGCCTTAATACCCTTTTATCGTTAAATACTATTGTTTTTATAATTTTGTTGCTAATCTGTACCTAAATCAATATTTCTAGACAAAAGCTAAAAATATCTTATGGTAGTTTTTGAAAACTGCTTGTATTTAGATAATCGCGTAAATCCTCATTAGCGACAGAAATCAGTTACAAATTTTGGAAAGGGTGCTTCTAATATAAATTGTGCTGTTTAAAAACCGTAGAATAGGAAGCGTTTTAAAATTTTGAGTCGTTGGAGCTTTACTAACACGACAACGAAGATTCAGTTTTGGCCTTAATACCCTTTTATCGTTAAATACTAATGTTTTTATAATTTTTTTCCAAATTTGTTCCTAAAACACTATTTCTAGACAAAAGCGGAATAATATCTAATGGTAGATTTTGAAAAATGATATGTTTTAGATAATCGCTTAATTCCTCATTAGCGACAGAAATCAGTTACAAATTTTGGAAAGGGTGCTTCTAATATAAATTGTGCTGTTTAAAAACCGTAGAATAGGAAGCGTTTCAAAATTTTTAGTCGTTGGAGCTTTACTAACACGACAACGAAGATTCAGTTTTGGCCTTAATACCCTTTTATCGTTAAATACTAATGTTTTTATAATTTTTTTCTAAATTTTTTCCTAAAACACTATTTCTAGACAAAAGCGGAATAATATCTAATGGTAGATTTTGAAAAATGATATGATTTAGATAATCGCTTAAATCCTCGATAGCGACAGAAATTAGTTGCAAATTTTGGAAAGGGTGCTTCTAATATAAATTGTGCTGTTTAAAAACCGTAGAATAGGAAGCGTTTTAAAATTTTGAGTCGTTGGAGCTTTACTAACACGACAACGAAGATTCCGTTGTGGCCTTAATACCCTTTTATCGTTAAATACTAATCTATATACATAAAATAGCTAATTTGTGGGTAAGTAATGTGCCTATGGGTTTTTGACTGGGTTGACCTATCAAAAAACCGAGACGGCCAAAAGTTTTTAAACAGTTTTTGTAGGGCTGATGCAATTTTGAAATTTCAAAATTCGTTGACCTGTGACCTGGGCTAACGTGACCTATTGAGATTTTTTTCGTACAGTAGTAATGTGAGACACCGATTTACACCGTCGTCGTATGAAAAATACTTTGGCTATGTTGGAATTTCAAAATTTTGACCCCTTGACCTTGAAACGGTCGAAGTCGTCGACATTTCGAAATTATCGTCTGACATACCGATTGACAACTCCTTTCGCCGAGAAAGTCTTTGGCTATTCTGGATTTTGAAATTTTGATATCCTGACCCTTAAAAACTGACAAGAAAGAATTTAAAATGACCCAAGACTTTGAAATTTTCAAAAAACAAGCGTTCTGACTCTTAGAATTTTGCAATTTTTGTGCGGCTGACCTTAAGTATAGCCACGTGGGTTAAGGTTTGAACTATTGTCGTGTGACAATTTACATCCTTCAGGCGAGAAACTGTTTTAGCTTTATTATCCGGTACCAGGGTAGCAATGGTATTTTGGACAGTGCAGTGTGGCTTATAAGCCAAGGGGTTATGGAGGTAGGGTGTTGAGAATAAAAAAAGTTGGGGGCTTGGGGGTATCGAGGCTACTGACAACGTGTAGTAAAAGGCGTTTGATTAATGAAGGTGTACCTAACAGTTGTAAGGGGTAATACGCAATGTAAGTTAAGTGTGGGCAAAGGGTTATTGAGGATTAATTGATTGATTGAGGAACAAGTGGGTTAATACTGTGGAAGATTGTAACCTATGTATATGAGTTACTAATATGTTTTAATTAAGGGGTTCCGTTCTGAGGCGTATAGGACTGCAATTTATTGACTGTTTGAGATTCATTGACTGTATTGATTAATCATGCAGGGGTAGCTCAGTGCAGAGGGCTTTAAAGTTCCGGATTTATGGGAATTTATGTTCGAATTCGCCTTTGGTGAATGTTTAAAAGTTAACTAAACTATCGCTTATCGGCTTAGCTCCCCTAAGGCCCGATACGGGCCTCTGGCTGCCTAGTGTTTTTATAATTTTTTTCCTAATTTGTTCCTAAAACAATATTTCTAGACAAAAGCGGAATAATATCTAATAGGAAATTTTGAAAAATGCTTATTTTTAGATAATCGCATAGATCCTCACTAGCGACAGAAATCAGTTACAAATTTTGGAAAGGGTGCTTCTAATATAAATTGTGCTGTTTAAAAACCGTAGAATAGGAAGCGTTTTAAAATTTTGAGTCGTTGGAGCTTTACTAACACGACAACGAAGATTCCGTTTTGGCCTTAATACCCTTTTATCGTTAAATACTAATGTTTTTATAATTTTTTTCCTAATTTGTTCCTAAAACACTATTTCTAGACAAAAGCGGAATAATATCTAATAGGAAATTTTGAAAACTGCTTGTATTTAGATAATCGCGTAAATCCTCATTAGCGACAGAAATCAGTTACAAATTTTGGAAAGGGTGCTTCTAATATAAATTGTGCTGTTTAAAAACCGTAGAATAGGAAGCGTTTTAAAATTTTGAGTCGTTGGAGCTTTACTAACACGACAACGAAGATTCAGTTTTGGCCTTAATACCCTTGTATCGTTAAATACTAATGTTTTTATAATTTTTTTCCAAATTTGTTCCTAAAACACTATTTCTAGACAAAAGCGGAATAATATCTAATGGTAGATTTTGAAAAATGATATGTTTTAGATAATCGCTTAAATCCTCATTAGCGACAGAAATCAGTTACAAATTTTGGAAAGGGTGCTTCTAATATAAATTGTGCTGTTTAAAAACCGTAGAATAGGAAGCGTTTCAAAATTTTTAGTCGTTGGAGCTTTACTAACACGACAACGAAGATTCAGTTTTGGCCTTAATACCCTTTTATCGTTAAATACTAATGTTTTTATAATTTTTTTCTAAATTTTTTCCTAAAACACTATTTCTAGACAAAAGCGGAATAATATCTAATGGTAGATTTTGAAAAATGATATGATTTAGATAATCGCTTAAATCCTCGATAGCGACAGAAATTAGTTGCAAATTTTGGAAAGGGTGCTTCTAATATAAATTGTGCTGTTTAAAAACCGTAGAATAGGAAGCGTTTTAAAATTTTGAGTCGTTGGAGCTTTACTAACACGACAACGAAGATTCCGTTTTGGCCTTAATACCCTTTTATCGTTAAATACTAATGTTTTTATAATTTTTTTCCTAATTTGTTCCTAAAACAATATTTCTAGACAAAAGCGGAATAATATCTAATAGGAAATTTTGAAAAATGCTTATTTTTAGATAATCGCATAGATCCTCACTAGCGACTGAAATCAGTTACAAATTTTGGTAAGGGTGCGTCTAATATAAATTGTGCTGTTTAAAAACCGTAGAATAGGAAGCGTTTCAAAATTTTTAGTCGTTGGAGCTTTACTAACACGAGAACGAAGATTCAGTTTTGGCCTTAATATCCTTTTATCGTTAAATACTAATGTTTTTATAATTTTTTTCCAACTTTGTTCCCAAAACACTATTTCTAGACAAAAGCGGAATAATATCTAATGGTAGATTTTGAAAACTGCTTGTATTTAGATAATCGCATAAATCCTCATTAGCGACAGGAATTAGTTACAAATTTTGGAAAGGGTGCTTCTAATATAAATTGTGCTGTTTAAAAACCGTAGAATAGGAAGCGTTTTAAAATTTTGAGTCGTGGGAGCTTAACTAACACGACAACGAAGATTCAGTTTTGGCCTTAATACCCTTTTATCGTTAAATACTAATGTTTTTATAATTTTTTTCCAAATTTGTTCCTAAAACACTATTTCTAGACAAAAGCGGAATAATATCTAATGGTAGATTTTGAAAACTGCTTGTATTTAGATAATCGCGTAAATCCTCATTAGCGACAGAAATCATTACAAATTTTGGAAAGGGTGCTTCTAATATAAATTGTGCTGTTTAAAAACCGTAGAATATGAAGCGTTTTAAAATTTTGAGTCGTTGGAGCTTTACTAACACGACAACGAAGATTCAGTTTTGGCCTTAATATCCTTTTATCGTTAAATACTAATGTTTTTATAATTTTTTTCCAACTTTGTTCCCAAAACACTATTTCTAGACAAAAGCGGAATAATATCTAATGGTAGATTTTGAAAACTGCTTGTATTTAGATAATCGCATAAATTCTCATTAGCGACAGGATTTAGTTACAAATTTTGGAAAGGGTGCTTCTAATATAAATTGTGCTGTTTAAAAACCGTAGAATAGGTAGCGTTTTAAAATTTTGAGTCGTGGGAGCTTTACTAACACGACAACGAAGATTCAGTTTTGGCCTTAATACACTTTTATCGTTAAATACTAATGTTTTTATAATTTTTTTCCAAATTTGTTCCTAAAACACTATTTCTAGACAAAAGCGGAATAATATCTTATGGTAGATTTTGAACACTGCTTGTATTTAGATAATCGCGTAAATCCACATTAGCGACAGAAATCAGTTACAAATTTTGGAAAGAGTGCTTCTAATATAAATTGTGCTGTTTAAAAACCGTAGAATAGGAAGCGTTTTAAAATTTTGAGTCGTTGTAGCTTTACTAACACGACAACGAAGATTCAGTTGTGGCCTTAATACCCTTTTATCGTTTAATACTAATGTTTTTATAATTTTTCCTAATTTGTTCCTAAAACACTTTTTCTAGACAAAAGCGGAATAATATCTAATGGTAGATTTTGAACACTGCTTGTATTTAGATAATCGCGTAAATCCACATTAGCGACAGGAATTAGTTACAAATTTTGGAAAGGGTGCTTCTAATATAAATTGTGCTGTTTAAAAACCGTAGAATAGGAAGCGTTTTAAAATTTTGAGTCGTTGGAGCTTTACTAACACGACAACGAAGATTCAGTTTTGGCCTTAATACCCTTTTATCGTTAAATACTATTGTTTTTATAATTTTGTTGCTAATCTGTACCTAAATCAATATTTCTAGACAAAAGCGGAATAATATCTAATGGTAGATTTTGAAAACTGCTTGTATTTAGATAATCGCGTAAATCCTCATTAGCGACAGAAATCAGTTACAAATTTTGGAAAGGGTGCTTCTAATATAAATTGTGCTGTTTAAAAACCGTAGAATAGGAAGCGTTTTAAAATTTTGAGTCGTTGGAGCTTTACTAACACGACAACGAAGATTCAGTTTTGGCCTTAATACCCTTTTATCGTTAAATACTAATGTTTTTATAATTTTTTTCCAAATTTGTTCCTAAAACACTATTTCTAGACAAAAGCGGAATAATATCTAATGGTAGATTTTGAAAAATGATACGTTTTAGATAATCGCTTAAATCCTCATTAGCGACAGAAATCAGTTACAAATTTTGGAAAGGGTGCTTCTAATATAAATTGTGCTGTTTAAAAACCGTAGAATAGGAAGCGTTTTAAAATTTTGAGTCGTTGGAGCTTTACTAACACGACAACAAAGATTCCGTTTTGGCCTTAATACCCTTTTATCGTTAAATACTAATGTTTTTATAATTTTTTTCCTAATTTGTTCCTAAAACAATATTTCTAGACAAATGCGGAATAATATCTAATAGGAAATTTTGAAAAATGCTTATTTTTAGATAATCGCATAGATCCTCACTAGCGACAGAAATCAGTTACAAATTTTGGAAAGGGTGCGTCTAATATAAATTGTGCTGTTTAAAAACCGTAGAATAGGAAGCGTTTTAAAATTTTGAGTCGTTGGAGCTTTACTAACACGACAACGAAGATTCAGTTTTGGCCTTAATACCCTTTTATCGTTAAATACTAATGTTTTTATAATTTTTTTCCAAATTTGTTCCTAAAACACTATTTCTAGACAAAAGCGGAATAATATCTAATGGTAGATTTTGAAAACTGCTTGTATTTAGATAATCGCATAAATCCTCATTAGCGACAGGATTTAGTTACAAATTTTGGAAAGGGTGCTTCTAATATAAATTGTGCTGTTTAAAAACCGTAGAATAGGTAGCGTTTTAAAATTTTGTGTCGTGGGAGCTTTACTAGCACGACAACGAAGATTCAGTTTTGGCCTTAATACACTTTTATCGTTAAATACTAATGTTTTTATAATTTTCTTCCAAATTTGTTCCTAAAACACTATTTCTAGACAAAAGCGGATAATATCTAATGGTAGATTTTGAACACTGCTTGTATTTAGATAATCGCGTAAATCCACATTAGCGACAGAAATCAGTTACAAATTTTGGAAAGTGTGCTTCTAATATAAATTGTGCTGTTTAAAAACCGTAGAATAGGAAGCGTTTTAAAATTTTGAGTCGTTGGAGCTTTACTAACGCGACAACGAAGATTCAGTTTTGGCCTTAATACCCTTTTATCGTTAAATACTAATGTTTTTATAATTTTTTCCAAATTTGTTCCTAAAACACTATTTGTAGACAAAAGCGGAATAATATCTAATGGTAGATTTTGAAAAATGATATGTTTTAGATAATCGCTTAAATCCTCATTAGCGACAGAAATCAGTTACAAATTTTGGAAAGGGTGCTTCTAATATAAATTGTGCTGTTTAAAAACCGTAGAATAGGAAGCGTTTCAAAATTTTTAGTCGTTGGAGTTTTACTAGCACGACAACGAAGATTCAGTTTTGGCCTTAATACCCTTTTATCGTTAAATACTAATGTTTTTATAATTTTTTCCCTAATTTTATTTTAAAACACTATTTCTAGACAAAAGCGGAATAATATCTAATGGTAGATTTTGAAAACTGCTTGTATTTAGATAATCGCGTAAATCCTCATTAGCGACAGAAATCAGTTACAAATTTTGGAAAGGGTGCTTCTAATATAAATTGTGCTGTTTAAAAACCGTACAATAGGAAGCGTTTTAAAATTTTGAGTCGTTGGAGCTTTACTAACACGACAACGAAGATTCGGTTTTGGCCTTAATACCCTTTTATCGTTAAATACTATTGTTTTTATAATTTTGTTGCTAATCTGTACCTAAATCAATATTTCTAGACAAAAGCTAAAAATATCTTATGGTAGTTTTTGAAAACTGCTTGTATTTAGATAATCGCGTAAATCCTCATTAGCGACAGAAATCAGTTACAAATTTTGGAAAGGGTGCTTCTAATATAAATTGTGCTGTTTAAAAACCGTAGAATAGGAAGCGTTTTAAAATTTTGAGTCGTTGGAGCTTTACTAACACGACAACGAAGATTCAGTTTTGGCCTTAATACCCTTTTATCGTTAAATACTAATGTTTTTATAATTTTTTTCCAAATTTGTTCCTAAAACACTATTTCTAGACAAAAGCGGAATAATATCTAATGGTAGATTTTGAAAAATGATATGTTTTAGATAATCGCTTAAATCCTCATTAGCGACAGAAATCAGTTACACATTTTGGAAAAGGTGCTTCTAATATAAATTGTGCTGTTTAAAAACCGTAGAATAGGAAGCGTTTCAAAATTTTTAGTCGTTGGAGCTTTACTAACACGACAACGAAGATTCAGTTTTGGCCTTAATACCCTTTTATCGTTAAATACTAATGTTTTTATAATTTTTTTCTAAATTTTTTCCTAAAACACTATTTCTAGACAAAAGCGGAATAATATCTAATGGTAGATTTTGAAAAATGATATGATTTAGATAATCGCTTAAATCCTCGATAGCGACAGAAATTAGTTGCAAATTTTGGAAAGGGTGCTTCTAATATAAATTGTGCTGTTTAAAAACCGTAGAATAGGAAGCGTTTTAAAATTTTGAGTCGTTGGAGCTTTACTAACACGACAACGAAGATTCCGTTTTGGCCTTAATACCCTTTTATCGTTAAATACTAATGTTTTTATAATTTTTTTCCTAATTTGTTCCTAAAACAATATTTCTAGACAAAAGCGGAATAATATCTAATAGGAAATTTTGAAAAATGCTTATTTTTAGATAATCGCATAGATCCTCACTAGCGACAGAAATCAGTTACAAATTTTGGAAAGGGTGCGTCTAATATAAATTGTGCTGTTTAAAAACCGTAGAATAGGAAGCGTTTTAAAATTTTGAGTCGTTGGAGCTTTACTAACACGACAACGAAGATTCCGTTTTGGCCTTAATACCCTTTTATCGTTAAATACTAATGTTTTTATAATTTTTTTCCTAATTTGTTCCTAAAACAATATTTCTAGACAAAAGCGGAATAATATCTAATAGGAAATTTTGAAAAATGCTTATTTTTAGATAATCGCATAGATCCTCACTAGCGACTGAAATCAGTTACAAATTTTGGTAAGGGTGCGTCTAATATAAATTGTGCTGTTTAAAAACCGTAGAATAGGAAGCGTTTCAAAATTTTTAGTCGTTGGAGCTTTACTAACACGAGAACGAAGATTCAGTTTTGGCCTTAATATCCTTTTATCGTTAAATACTAATGTTTTTATAATTTTTTTCCAACTTTGTTCCCAAAACACTATTTCTAGACAAAAGCGGAATAATATCTAATGGTAGATTTTGAAAACTGCTTGTATTTAGATAATCGCATAAATCCTCATTAGCGACAGGAATTAGTTACAAATTTTGGAAAGGGTGCTTCTAATATAAATTGTGCTGTTTAAAAACCGTAGAATAGGAAGCGTTTTAAAATTTTGAGTCGTGGGAGCTTAACTAACACGACAACGAAGATTCAGTTTTGGCCTTAATACCCTTTTATCGTTAAATACTAATGTTTTTATAATTTTTTTCCAAATTTGTTCCTAAAACACTATTTCTAGACAAAAGCGGAATAATATCTAATGGTAGATTTTGAAAACTGCTTGTATTTAGATAATCGCGTAAATCCTCATTAGCGACAGAAATCATTACAAATTTTGGAAAGGGTGCTTCTAATATAAATTGTGCTGTTTAAAAACCGTAGAATATGAAGCGTTTTAAAATTTTGAGTCGTTGGAGCTTTACTAACACGACAACGAAGATTCAGTTTTGGCCTTAATACCCTTTTATCGTTAAATACTAATGTTTTTATAATTTTCTTCCTAATTTTTTCCTAAAACACTATTTCTAGACAAAAGCGGAATAATATCTAATGGTAGATTTTGAAAACTGCTTGTATTTAGATAATCGCGTAAATCCTCATTAGCGACAGAAATCAGTTACAAATTTTGGAAAGGGTGCTTCTAATAAAAATTGTGCTGTTTAAAAACCGTAGAATAGGAAGCGTTTTAGAATTTTGAGTCGTTGGAACTTTACTAACACGACAACGAAGATTCAGTTTTGGCCTTAATACCCTTTTATCGTTAAATACTAATGTTTTTATAATTTTTTTTCCTAATTTGTTCATAAAACACTATTTCTAGACAAGAGCGGAATAATATCTAATGGTAGATTTTGAAAACTGCTTGTATTTAGATAATCGCATAAATCCTCATTAGCGACAGGAATTAGTTACAAATTTTGGAAAGGGTGCTTCTAATATAAATTGTGCTGTTTAAAAACCGTAGAATAGGAAGCGTTTTAAAATTTTGAGTCGTGGGAGCTTTACTAACACGACAACGAAGATTCAGTTTTGGCCTTAATACACTTTTATCGTTAAATACTAATGTTTTTATAATTTTTTTCCAAATTTGTTCCTAAAACACTATTTCTAGACAAAAGCGGAATAATATCTAATGGTAGATTTTGAAAACTGCTTGTATTTAGATAATCGCGTAAATCCTCATTAGCGACAGAAATCATTACAAATTTTGGAAAGGGTGCTTCTAATATAAATTGTGCTGTTTAAAAACCGTAGAATATGAAGCGTTTTAAAATTTTGAGTCGTTGGAGCTTTACTAACACGACAACGAAGATTCAGTTTTGGCCTTAATACCCTTTTATCGTTAAATACTAATGTTTTTATAATTTTTTTTCCTAATTTGTTCATAAAACACTATTTCTAGACAAGAGCGGAATAATATCTAATGGTAGATTTTGAAAACTGCTTGTATTTAGATAATCGCGTAAATCCTCATTAGCGACAGAAATCAGTTACAAATTTTGGAAAGGGTGCTTCTAATATAAATTGTGCTGTTTAAAAACCGTAGAATAAGAAGCGTTTTAAAATTTTGAGTCGTTGGAGCTTTACTAACACGACAACGAAGATTCAGTTTTGGCCTTAATACCCTTTTATCGTTAAATACTAATGTTTTTATAATTTTTTCCCTAATTTTTTCCTAAAACACTATTTCTAGACAAAAGCGGAATAATATCTAATGGTAGATTTTGAAAACTGCTTGTATTTAGATAATCGCGTAAATCCTCATTAGCGACAGAAATCAGTTACAAATTTTGGAAAGGGTGCTTCTAATATAAATTGTGCTGTTTAAAAACCGTAGAATAGGAAGCGTTTTAAAATTTTGAATCATTGGAGCTTTACTAACACGACAACGAAGATTCAGTTTTGGCCTTAATACCCTTTTATCGTTAAATACTAATGTTTTTATAATTTTTTTCTAAATTTTTTCCTAAAACACTATTTCTAGACAAAAGCGGAATAATATCTAATGGTAGATTTTGAAAAATGATATGATTTAGATAATCGCTTAAATCCTCGATAGCGACAGAAATTAGTTGCAAATTTTGGAAAGGGTGCTTCTAATATAAATTGTGCTGTTTAAAAACCGTAGAATAGGAAGCGTTTTAAAATTTTGAGTCGTTGGAGCTTTACTAACACGACAACGAAGATTCCATTTTGGCCTTAATACCCTTTTATCGTTAAATACTAATGTTTTTATAATTTTTTTCCAAATTTGTTCCTAAAACACTATTTCTAGACAAAAGCGGAATAATATCTAATGGTAGATTTTGAAAACTGCTTGTATTTAGATAATCGCATAAATCCTCATTAGCGACAGGAATTAGTTACAAATTTTGGAAAGGGTGCTTCTAATATAAATTGTGCTGTTTAAAAACCGTAGAATAGGAAGCGTTTTAAAATTTTGAGTCGTGGGAGCTTTACTAACACGACAACGAAGATTCAGTTTTGGCCTTAATACACTTTTATCGTTAAATACTAATGTTTTTATAATTTTTTTCCAAATTTGTTCCTAAAACACTATTTCTAGACAAAAGCGGAATAATATCTAATGGTAGATTTTGAAAACTGCTTGTATTTAGATAATCGCGTAAATCCTCATTAGCGACAGAAATCATTACAAATTTTGGAAAGGGTGCTTCTAATATAAATTGTGCTGTTTAAAAACCGTAGAATATGAAGCGTTTTAAAATTTTGAGTCGTTGGAGCTTTACTAACACGACAACGAAGATTCAGTTTTGGCCTTAATACCCTTTTATCGTTAAATACTAATGTTTTTATAATTTTTTTTCCTAATTTGTTCATAAAACACTATTTCTAGACAAGAGCGGAATAATATCTAATGGTAGATTTTGAAAACTGCTTGTATTTAGATAATCGCGTAAATCCTCATTAGCGACAGAAATCAGTTACAAATTTTGGAAAGGGTGCTTCTAATATAAATTGTGCTGTTTAAAAACCGTAGAATAAGAAGCGTTTTAAAATTTTGAGTCGTTGGAGCTTTACTAACACGACAACGAAGATTCAGTTTTGGCCTTAATACCCTTTTATCGTTAAATACTAATGTTTTTATAATTTTTTCCCTAATTTTTTCCTAAAACACTATTTCTAGACAAAAGCGGAATAATATCTAATGGTAGATTTTGAAAACTGCTTGTATTTAGATAATCGCGTAAATCCTCATTAGCGACAGAAATCAGTTACAAATTTTGGAAAGGGTGCTTCTAATATAAATTGTTCTGTTTAAAAACCGTAGAATAGGAAGCGTTTTAAAATGTTGAGTCGTTGGAGCTTTACTAACACGACAACGAAGATTCAGTTTTGGCCTTAATACCCTTTTATCGTTAAATACTAATGTTTTTATAATTTTTTCCCTAATTTTTTCCTAAAACACTATTTCTAGACAAAAGCGGAATAATATCTAATGGTAGATTTTGAAAACTGCTTGTATTTAGATAATCGCGTAAATCCTCATTAGCGACAGAAATCAGTTACAAATTTTGGAAAGGGTGCTTCTAATAAAAATTGTGCTGTTTAAAAACCGTACAATAGGAAGCGTTTTAGAATTTTGAGTCGTTGGAACTTTACTAACACGACAACGAAGATTCAGTTTTGGCCTTAATACCCTTTTATCGTTAAATACTAATGTTTTTATAATTTTTTCCCTAATTTGTTCCCAAAACAATATTTCTAGACAAAAGCGGAATAATATCTAATGGTAGATTTTGAAAACTGCTTGTATTTAGATAATCGCGTAAATCCTCATTAGCGACAGAAATCAGTTACAAATTTTGGAAAGGGTGCTTCTAATATAAATTGTGCTGTTTAAAAACCGTAGAATAGGAAGCGTTTTAAAATTTTGAGTCGTTGGAGCTTTACTAACACGACAACGAAGATTCAGTTTTGGCCTTAATACCCTTTTATCGTTAAATACTAATGTTTTTATAATTTTTTCCCAAATTTTTTCCTAAAACACTATTTCTAGACAAGAGCGGAATAATATCTAATGGTAGATTTTGAAAACTGCTTGTATTTAGATAATCGCGTAAATCCTCATTAGCGACAGAAATCAGTTACAAATTTTGGAAAGGGTGCTTCTAATATAAATTGTGCTGTTTAAAAACCGTAGAATAAGAAGCGTTTTAAAATTTTGAGTCGTTGGAGCTTTACTAACACGACAACGAAGATTCAGTTTTGGCCTTAATACCCTTTTATCGTTAAATACTAATGTTTTTATAATTTTTTCCCTAATTTTTTCCTAAAACACTATTTCTAGACAAAAGCGGAATAATATCTAATGGTAGATTTTGAAAACTGCTTGTATTTAGATAATCGCGTAAATCCTCATTAGCGACAGAAATCAGTTACAAATTTTGGAAAGGGTGCTTCTAATATAAATTGTTCTGTTTAACAACCGTAGAATAGGAAGCGTTTTAAAATGTTGAGTCGTTGGAGCTTTACTAACACGACAACGAAGATTCAGTTTTGGCCTTAATACCCTTTTATCGTTAAATACTAATGTTTTTATAATTTTTTCCCTAATTTTTTCCTAAAACACTATTTCTAGACAAAAGCGGAATAATATCTAATGGTAGATTTTGAAAACTGCTTGTATTTAGATAATCGCGTAAATCCTCATTAGCGACAGAAATCAGTTACAAATTTTGGAAAGGGTGCTTCTAATAAAAATTGTGCTGTTTAAAAACCGTAGAATAGGAAGCGTTTTAGAATTTTAAGTCGTTGGAACTTTACTAACACGACAACGAAGATTCAGTTTTGGCCTTAATACCCTTTTATCGTTAAATACTAATGTTTTTATAATTTTTTCCCTAATTTGTTCCCAAAACAATATTTCTAGACAAAAGCGGAATAATATCTAATGGTAGATTTTGAAAACTGCTTGTATTTAGATAATCGCGTAAATCCTCATTAGCGACAGAAATCAGTTACAAATTTTGGAAAGGGTGCTTCTAATAAAAATTGTGCTGTTTAAAAACCGTAGAATAGGAAGCGTTTTAGAATTTTGAGTCGTTGGAACTTTACTAACACGACAACGAAGATTCAGTTTTGGCCTTAATACCCTTTTATCGTTAAATACTAATGTTTTTATAATTTTTTCCCTAATTTGTTCCCAAAACAATATTTCTAGACAAAAGCGGAATAATATCTAATGGTAGATTTTGAAAACTGCTTGTATTTAGATAATCGCGTAAATCCTCATTAGCGACAGAAATCAGTTACAAATTTTGGAAAGGGTGCTTCTAATATAAATTGTGCTGTTTAAAAACCGTAGAATAGGAAGCGTTTTAAAATTTTGAGTCGTTGGAGCTTTACTAACACGACAACGAAGATTCAGTTTTGGCCTTAATACCCTTTTATCGTTAAATACTAATGTTTTTATAATTTTTTCCCAAATTTTTTCCTAAAACACTATTTCTAGACAAGAGCCGAATAATATCTAATGGTAGATTTTGAAAACTGCTTGTATTTAGATAATGGCGTAAATCCTCATTAGCGACAGAAATCAGTTACAAATTTTGGAAGGGGTGCTTCTAATATAAATTGTGCTGTTTAAAAACCGTAGAATAAGAAGCGTTTTAAAATTTTGAGTCGTTGGAGCTTTACTAACACGACAACGAAGATTCAGTTTTGGCCTTAATACCCTTTTATCGTTAAATACTAATGTTTTTATAATTTTTTCCCTAATTTTTTCCTAAAACACTATTTCTAGACAAAAGCGGAATAATATCTAATGGTAGATTTTGAAAACTGCTTGTATTTAGATAATCGCGTAAATCCTCATTAGCGACAGAAATCAGTTACAAATTTTGGAAAGGGTGCTTCTAATATAAATTGTTCTGTTTAACAACCGTAGAATAGGAAGCGTTTTAAAATGTTGAGTCGTTGGAGCTTTACTAACACGACAACGAAGATTCAGTTTTGGCCTTAATACCCTTTTATCGTTAAATACTAATGTTTTTATAATTTTTTCCCTAATTTTTTCCTAAAACACTATTTCTAGACAAAAGCGGAATAATATCTAATGGTAGATTTTGAAAACTGCTTGTATTTAGATAATCGCGTAAATCCTCATTAGCGACAGAAATCAGTTACAAATTTTGGAAAGGGTGCTTCTAATAAAAATTGTGCTGTTTAAAAACCGTAGAATAGGAAGCGTTTTAGAATTTTGAGTCGTTGGAACTTTACTAACACGACAACGAAGATTCAGTTTTGGCCTTAATACCCTTTTATCGTTAAATACTAATGTTTTTATAATTTTTTCCCTAATTTGTTCCCAAAACAATATTTCTAGACAAAAGCGGAATAATATCTAATGGTAGATTTTGAAAACTGCTTGTATTTAGATAATCGCGTAAATCCTCATTAGCGACAGAAATCAGTTACAAATTTTGGAAAGGGTGCTTCTAATATAAATTGTGCTGTTTAAAAACCGTAGAATAGGAAGCGTTTTAAAATGTTGAGTTGTTGGAGCTTTACTAACACGACAACGAAGATTCAGTTTTGGCCTTAATACCCTTTTATCGTTAAATACTAATGTTTTTATAATTTTTTCCCAAATTTTTTCCTAAAACACTATTTCTAGACAAAAGCGGAATAATATCTAATGGTAGATTTTGAAAACTGCTTGTATTTAGATAATCGCGTAAATCCTCATTAGCGACAGAAATCAGTTACAAATTTTGGAAAGGGTGCTTCTAATATAAATTGTGCTGTTTAAAAACCGTAGAATAGGAAGCGTTTTAAAATTTTGAGTCGTTGGAGCTTTACTAACACGACAACGAAGATTCAGTTTTGGCCTTAATACCCTTTTATCGTTAAATACTAATGTTTTTATAATTTTTTTCCTAATTTTTTCCTAAAACACTATTTCTAGACAAAAGCGGAATAATATCTAATGGTAGATTTTGAAAACTGCTTGTATTTAGATAATCGCGTAAATCCTCATTAGCGACAGAAATCAGTTACAAATTTTGGAAAGGGTGCTTCTAATATAAATTGTGCTGTTTAAAAACCGTAGAATAGGAAGCGTTTTAAAATGTTGAGTTGTTGGAGCTTTACTAACACGACAACGAAGATTCAGTTTTGGCCTTAATACCCTTTTATCGTTAAATACTAATGTTTTTATAATTTTTTCCCTAATTTGTTCCCAAAACAATATTTCTAGACAAAAGCGGAATAATATCTAATGGTAGATTTTGAAAACTGCTTGTATTTAGATAATCGCGTAAATCCTCATTAGCGACAGAAATCAGTTACAAATTTTGGAAAGGGTGCTTCTAATATAAATTGTGCTGTTTAAAAACCGTAGAATAGGAAGCGTTTTAAAATGTTGAGTTGTTGGAGCTTTACTAACACGACAACGAAGATTCAGTTTTGGCCTTAATACCCTTTTATCGTTAAATACTAATGTTTTTATAATTTTTTCCCAAATTTTTTCCTAAAACACTATTTCTAGACAAAAGCGGAATAATATCTAATGGTAGATTTTGAAAACTGCTTGTATTTAGATAATCGCGTAAATCCTCATTAGCGACAGAAATCAGTTACAAATTTTGGAAAGGGTGCTTCTAATATAAATTGTGCTGTTTAAAAACCGTAGAATAGGAAGCGTTTTAAAATTTTGAGTCGTTGGAGCTTTACTAACACGACAACGAAGATTCAGTTTTGGCCTTAATACCCTTTTATCGTTAAATACTAATGTTTTTATAATTTTTTTCCTAATTTTTTCCTAAAACACTATTTCTAGACAAAAGCGGAATAATATCTAATGGTAGATTTTGAAAACTGCTTGTATTTAGGTAATCGCGTAAATCCTCATTAGCGACAGAAATCAGTTACAAATTTTGGAAAGGGTGCTTCTAATATAAATTGTGCTGTTTAAAAACCGTAGAATAGGAAGCGTTTTAAAATGTTGAGTTGTTGGAGCTTTACTAACACGACAACGAAGATTCAGTTTTGGCCTTAATACCCTTTTATCGTTAAATACTAATGTTTTTATAATTTTTTCCCAAATTTTTTCCTAAAACACTATTTCTAGACAAAAGCGGAATAATATCTAATGGTAGATTTTGAAAACTGCTTGTATTTAGATAATCGCGTAAATCCTCATTAGCGACAGAAATCAGTTACAAATTTTGGAAAGGGTGCTTCTAATATAAATTGTGCTGTTTAAAAACCGTAGAATAGGAAGCGTTTTAAAATTTTGAGTCGTTGGAGCTTTACTAACACGACAACGAAGATTCAGTTTTGGCCTTAATACCCTTTTATCGTTAAATACTAATGTTTTTATAATTTTTTTCCTAATTTTTTCCTAAAACACTATTTCTAGACAAAAGCGGAATAATATCTAATGGTAGATTTTGAAAACTGCTTGTATTTAGATAATCGCGTAAATCCTCATTAGCGACAGAAATCAGTTACAAATTTTGGAAAGGGTGCTTCTAATATAAATTGTGCTGTTTAAAAACCGTAGAATAGGAAGCGTTTTAAAATGTTGAGTTGTTGGAGCTTTACTAACACGACAACGAAGATTCAGTTTTGGCCTTAATACCCTTTTATCGTTAAATACTAATGTTTTTATAATTTTTTCCCTAATTTGTTCCCAAAACAATATTTCTAGACAAAAGCGGAATAATATCTAATGGTAGATTTTGAAAACTGCTTGTATTTAGATAATCGCGTAAATCCTCATTAGCAACAGAAATCAGTTACAAATTTTGGAAAGGGTGCTTGCAATATAAATTGTGCTGTTTAAAAACCGTAGAATAGGGAGCGTTTTAAAATTTTGAGTCGTTGGAGCTTTACTAACACGACAACGAAGATTCAGTTTTGGCCTTAATACCCTTTTATCGTTAAATACTAATGTTTTTATAATTTTTAGCCCGTCTCCAAGGGCTTATAAGATCATGTCAATGTCTGTCCGTCTGTCTGTCTGTCTGTCTGTCTGTCTGTCTGTCTGTATCCACGATAACTCGAGTTATACTGGTCCGATTAACTTGAAATTTGGTACAGTGGGGGTTCGGGTAAATTTAGGAATCAAGTTCGAAGATGGGTAAAATCGGTCCATACGTTGACCCGTGGGGGGTCTGCGAACCCTATCGGGTTTTCTGAACATAGGTTTGGAAGCACCATATTTTGCATAGTGGTTATTCGAGGTTCTAAAACTTCAAATCCAACATTTGATTTACAAAATTGTGGCCAAAATCGACCCTAGTGAGCGACCCATGCGGGTTTTCTGAAAACTAACCTAGAACGCTCAAATTTGGCATACAGTTAGAATATGATATTGCAAAAGCAAATATGACCAATTGTGGACATAAAATTGCTTCTATGGACCCTAATCGATGACCCATGCGGGTTTTCTGAAAACTAACCTAGAACGCCCAAATTTGGCATACAGTTAGAATATGATATTGCAAAAGCAAATATGACAAATTGTGGACATAAAATTGCTTCTATAAACCCTAATCGGTGACCCATGCGGGTTTTCTGAAAACTAACCTAGAACGCTCAAATTTGGCATACAGTTGGAATATGATATTGCAAAAGTAAATATGACCAATTGTGGACATAAAATTGCTTCTATAGACCCTAATCGGTGACCCATGCGGGTTTTCTGAAAACTAACCTAGAACGCTCAAATTTGGCATACAGTTAGAATATGATATTGCAAAAGTAAATATGACCAATTGTGGACATAAAATTGCTTCTATAGACCCTAATCGGTGACCCATGCGGGTTTTCTGAAAACTAACCTAGAACGCTCAAATTTGGCATACAGTTAGTGTTAGAATATGATATTGCAAAAGCAAATATGACCAATTGTGGACATAAAATTGCTTCTATAGACCCTAATCGGTGACCCATGAGGGTTTTCTGAAAACTAACCTAGAACGCTCAAATTTGGCATACAGTTAGTGTTAGAATATGATATTGCAAAAGCAAATATGACCAATTGTGGACATAAAATTGCTTCTATAGACCCTAATCGGTGACCCATGCGGTTTTCTGAAAACTAACCTAGAACGCCTAAATTTGGTATACAGTTATGAAATTATATTGCAAAAGCAAATATGGCCAATTGTGCACAATAGGTTGCATCTATAGACCCTGTTGGGTGAACCATGTGATTTTCTTGATACATGGATTTATAACGCAAGGTTGGAAAGAAATTGGATACCTTGCTGGATTTTAAATAAAGCCTAAATAGTATATTACTTTAATATAATAAACTATTAATGTTACTTGGAGTCGGGCTATAATAAGTTGTACAGAGAAGATTTTCCCTTATTTTTTCCTAAAACACTATTTCTAGACAAAAGCGGAATAATATCTAATAGAAAATTTTGAAAAATGCTTGTTTTTAGATAATCGCGTAAATCCTCATTAGCGACAGAAATCAGTTACAAATTTTGGAAAGGGTGCTTCCAATATAAATTGTGCTGTTTAAAAACCGTAGAATAGGGAGCGTTTTAAAATTTTGAGTCGTTGGAGCTTTACTAACACGACAACGAAGATTCAGTTTTGGCCTTAATACCCTTTTATCGTTAAATACTAATGTTTTTATAATTTTTTTCCAAATTTGTTCCTAAAACACTATTTCTAGACAAAAGCGGAATAATATCTAATGGTAGATTTTGAAAACTGCTTGTATTTAGATAATCGCGTAAATCCTCATTAGCGACAGAAATCAGTTACAAATTTTGGAAAGGGTGCTTCTAATATAAATTGTGCTGTTTAAAAACCGTAGAATAGGAAGCGTTTTAAAATTTTGAGTCGTTGGAGCTTTACTAACACGACAACGAAGATTCAGTTTTGGCCTTAATACCCTTTTATCGTTAAATACTAATGTTTTTATAATTTTTTCCCAAATTTTTTCCTAAAACACTATTTCTAGACAAAAGCGGAATAATATCTAATGGTAGATTTTGAAAACTGCTTGTATTTAGATAATCGCGTAAATCCTCATTAGCGACAGAAATCAGTTACAAATTTTGGAAAGGGTGCTTCTAATATAAATTGTGCTGTTTAAAAACCGTAGAATAGGAAGCGTTTTAAAATTTTGAGTCGTTGGAGCTTTACTAACACGACAACGAAGATTCAGTTTTGGCCTTAATACCCTTTTATCGTTAAATACTAATGTTTTTATAATTTTTTTCCTAATTTTTTCCTAAAACACTATTTCTAGACAAAAGCGGAATAATATCTAATGGTAGATTTTGAAAACTGCTTGTATTTAGGTAATCGCGTAAATCCTCATTAGCGACAGAAATCAGTTACAAATTTTGGAAAGGGTGCTTCTAATATAAATTGTGCTGTTTAAAAACCGTAGAATAGGAAGCGTTTTAAAATGTTGAGTTGTTGGAGCTTTACTAACACGACAACGAAGATTCAGTTTTGGCCTTAATACCCTTTTATCGTTAAATACTAATGTTTTTATAATTTTTTCCCTAATTTTTTCCTAAAACACTATTTCTAGACAAAAGCGGAATAATATCTAATGGTAGATTTTGAAAACTGCTTGTATTTAGATAATCGCGTAAATCCTCATTAGCGACAGAAATCAGTTACAAATTTTGGAAAGGGTGCTTCTAATAAAAATTGTGCTGTTTAAAAACCGTAGAATAGGAAGCGTTTTAGAATTTTGAGTCGTTGGAACTTTACTAACACGACAACGAAGATTCAGTTTTGGCCTTAATACCCTTTTATCGTTAAATACTAATGTTTTTATAATTTTTTTCCAAATTTGTTCCTAAAACACTATTTCTAGACAAAAGCGGAATAATATCTAATGGTAGATTTTGAAAACTGCTTGTATTTAGATAATCGCGTAAATCCTCATTAGCAACAGAAATCAGTTACAAATTTTGGAAAGGGTGCTTGCAATATAAATTGTGCTGTTTAAAAACCGTAGAATAGGGAGCGTTTTAAAATTTTGAGTCGTTGGAGCTTTACTAACACGACAACGAAGATTCAGTTTTGGCCTTAATACCCTTTTATCGTTAAATACTAATGTTTTTATAATTTTTAGCCCGTCTCCAAGGGCTTATAAGATCATGTCAATGTCTGTCCGTCTGTCTGTCTGTCTGTCTGTCTGTCTGTCTGTCTGTATCCACGATAACTCGAGTTATACTGGTCCGATTAACTTGAAATTTGGTACAGAGGGGGTTCGGGTAAATTTAGGAATCAAGTTCGAAGATGGGTAAAATCGGTCCATACGTTGACCCGTGGGGGGTCTGCGAACCCTATCGGGTTTTCTGAACATAGGTTTGGAAGCACCATATTTTGCATAGTGGTTATTCGAG
Source organism: Desoria tigrina (assembly GCA_906901685.1). Classification (NCBI taxonomy): domain Eukaryota; kingdom Metazoa; phylum Arthropoda; class Collembola; order Entomobryomorpha; family Isotomidae; genus Desoria; species Desoria tigrina. Next base: position 72,511 of record CAJQTU010000048.1, read on the forward strand.
GTTCTAAAACTTCAAATCCAACATTTGATTTACAAAATTGTGGCCAAAATCGACCCTAGTGAGCGACCCATGCGGGTTTTCTGAAAACTAACCTAGAACGCTCAAATTTGGCATACAGTTAGAATATGATATTGCAAAAGCAAATATGACCAATTGTGGACATAAAATTGCTTCTATGGACCCTAATCGATGACCCATGCGGGTTTTCTGAAAACTAACCTAGAACGCCCAAATTTGGCATACAGTTAGAATATGATATTGCAAAAGCAAATATGACAAATTGTGGACATAAAATTGCTTCTATAAACCCTAATCGGTGACCCATGCGGGTTTTCTGAAAACTAACCTAGAACGCTCAAATTTGGCATACAGTTGGAATATGATATTGCAAAAGTAAATATGACCAATTGTGGACATAAAATTGCTTCTATAGACCCTAATCGGTGACCCATGCGGGTTTTCTGAAAACTAACCTAGAACGCTCAAATTTGGCATACAGTTAGAATATGATATTGCAAAAGTAAATATGACCAATTGTGGACATAAAATTGCTTCTATAGGCCCTAATCGGTGACCCATGCGGGTTTTCTGAAAACTAACCTAGAACGCTCAAATTTGGCATACAGTTAGTGTTAGAATATGATATTGCAAAAGCAAATATGACCAATTGTGGACATAAAATTGCTTCTATAGACCCTAATCGGTGACCCATGAGGGTTTTCTGAAAACTAACCTAGAACGCTCAAATTTGGCATACAGTTAGTGTTAGAATATGATATTGCAAAAGCAAATATGACCAATTGTGGACATAAAATTGCTTCTATAGACCCTAATCGGTGACCCATGCGGTTTTCTGAAAACTAACCTAGAACGCCTAAATTTGGTATACAGTTATGAAATTATATTGCAAAAGCAAATATGGCCAATTGTGCACAATAGGTTGCATCTATAGACCCTGTTGGGTGAACCATGTGATTTTCTTGATACATGGATTTATAACGCAAGGTTGGAAAGAAATTGGATACCTTGCTGGATTTTAAATAAAGCCTAAATAGTATATTACTTTAATATAATAAACTATTAATGTTACTTGGAGTCGGGCTATAATAAGTTGTACAGAGAAGATTTTCCCTTATTAGCTCGCCTATTAAAAATAGGTTTAGAGCTAATGAAGTCAACCAGTCCGTCCGTCCGTCCGTCCGTCCGTCCGTCCGTCCGTGTGTCCGTCGTTTTTGTCAATGTAAATCAAGACAAAATTAAACAGCCTAGAAGCAGGCCGGATTAGAACCAATACAATTTATTTGAAATGGAAGCATAATATTCGCTAGTGTTTAACAAATTCCGAACACAGAATTAAGTTTCAGCATAATTGTATTGGTTTTAATACCAAATTTATATATATGATTTTTATCCTTTTAAAAACAATTTTAAGTAATTTTGAGGTTTCATATGAATTGTGCAACATGAAAATGGTTTTCGAGGAAATCGTATTGGTTTATATATAAAATGTTTTTTAAATAATTTCTATTGCTTTAAATATGTAATTAAATAGACATTTCTGGAAACAGGAATGATATATATAAATCAATACGTTTTGAAACAATAATCCAATTTTAAAGGTATTTACGTATTTTATATGCAAAACAACAATCTAAGGTTCGTAAAAGCCTTAATTGAGACATTTCATAATATTGTTTCATGAACTGTTGAAATGGATCCAAAAATTGAATCTATCATTTAAAAACCGTATTTGGGATTTAAACAAATTGATAAAATTGATTTCAACTGCAATTGTGAAACAATAAAATAATTGTTAACGAAATTGTACAGGTTTAAATATCACCATGGATTCACAGATTGGGAAACAGTAATATAGAATATAAGTCAATGTTATTTGGAACAATTCTCAAATACTCAGATTTTCACGTATTTGTTATGGAAACTATCTTGATCGAGTTATATCATATTCTTTTGGATGTAAATCAATTCATCATAGAACAATTACTAAAGCTTCGGGATTAAAACGCTAGGGGAACGTAAATTATGATATTTTGATTTTATGCAATCGAGCAACACGATAAGTAATATTGAACAATTGAACGATAATCTATATGAATTGTGCGAGCTTTCGTTAACGTTTACAACGTTTTATTTTTTCCTAAAACACTATTTCTAGACAAAAGCGGAATAATATCTAATAGAAAATTTTGAAAAATGCTTGTTTTTAGATAATCGCGTAAATCCTCATTAGCGACAGAAATCAGTTACAAATTTTGGAAAGGGTGCTTCCAATATAAATTGTGCTGTTTAAAAACCGTAGAATAGGGAGCGTTTTAAAATTTTGAGTCGTTGGAGCTTTACTAACACGACAACGAAGATTCAGTTTTGGCCTTAATACCCTTTTATCGTTAAATACTAATGTTTTTATAATTTTTTTCCAAATTTGTTCCTAAAACACTATTTCTAGACAAAAGCGGAATAATATCTAATGGTAGATTTTGAAAACTGCTTGTATTTAGATAATCGCGTAAATCCTCATTAGCGACAGAAATCAGTTACAAATTTTGGAAAGGGTGCTTCCAATATAAATTGTGCTGTTTAAAAACCGTAGAATAGGGAGCGTTTTAAAATTTTGAGTCGTTGAAGCTTTACTAACACGACAACGAAGATTCAGTTTTGGCCTTAATACCCTTTTATCGTTAAATACTAATGTTTTTATAATTTTTTCCCTAATTTTTTCCTAAAACACTATTTCTAGACAAAAGCGGAATAATATCTAATAGGAAATTTTGAAAAATGCTTGTTTTTAGATAATCGCGTAAATCCTCATTAGCGACAGAAATCAGTTACAAATTTTGTAAAGGGTGCTTCTAATATAAATTGTGCTGTTTAAAATCACGACAACTAAGATTCAGTTTTGGCTTTAATACCCTTTTATCGTTAAATACTAATGTTTTTATAATTTTTTCCCTAATTTTTTCCTAAAACACTATTTCTAGACAAAAGCGGAATAATATCTAATAGGAAATTTTGAAAAATTCTTGTTTTTAGATAATCGCGTAAATCCTCATTAGCGACAGAAATCAGTTACAAATTTTGTAAAGGGTGCTTCTAATATAAATTGTGCTGTTTAAAATCACGACAACGAAGATTCAGTTTTGGCTTTAATACCCTTTTATCGTTAAATACTAATGTTTTTATAATTTTTTTTCCTAATTTGTTCCTAAAACACTATTTCTAGACAAAAGCGGAATAATATCTAATGGTAGATTTTGAAAACTGCTTGTATTTAGATAATCGCGTAAATCCTCATTAGCGACAAAAATCAGTTACAAATTTTGGAAAGGGTGCTTCCAATATAAATTGTGCTGTTTAAAAACCGTAGAATAGGAAGCGTTTTAAAATTTTGAGTCGTTGTAGCTTTACTAACACGACAACGAAGATTCAGTTTTGGCCTTAATACCCTTTTATCGTTAAATACTAATGTTTTTATAATTTTTTCCCTAATTTTTTCCTAAAACACTATTTCTAGACAAAAGCGGAATAATATCTAATAGGAAATTTTGAAAAATGCTTGTTTTTAGATAATCGCGTAAATCCTCATTAGCGACAGAAATCAGTTACAAATTTTGGAAAGGGTGCTTCTAATATAAATTGTGCTGTTTAAAAACCGTAGAATAGGAAGCGTTTTAGAATTTTGAGTCGTTGGAGCTTTACTGACACGACAACGAAGATTCAGTTTTGGCTTTAATACCCTTTTATCGTTAAATACTAATGTTTTTATAATTTTTTTCCTAATTTGTTCCTAAAACACTATTTCTAGACAAAAGCGGAATAATATCTAATGGTAGATTTTGAAAACTGCTTGTATTTAGATAATCGCGTAAATCCTCATTAGCGACAGAAATCAGTTACAAATTTTGGAAAGGGTGCTTCTAATATAAATTGTGCTGTTTAAAAACCGTAGAATAGGAAGCGTTTTAAAATTTTGAGTCGTTGGAGCTTTACTAACACGACAACGAAGATTCAGTTTTGGCCTTAATACCCTTTTATCGTTAAATACTAATGTTTTTATAATTTTTTCCCTAATTAAATTTTTATTCTAAAACACTATTTCTAGACAAAAGCGGAATAATATCTAATGGTAGATTTTGAAAACTGCTTGTATTTAGATAATCGCGTAAATCCTCATTAGCGACAGAAATCAGTTACAAATTTTGAAAAGGGTGCTTCTAATATAAATTGTGCTGTTTAAAAACCGTAGAATAGGAAGCGTTTCAAAATTTTTAGTCGTTGGAGCTTTACTAACACGACAACGAAGATTCAGTTTTGGCCTTAATATCCTTTTATCGTTAAATACTAATGTTTATATAATTTTTTTCCAAATTTGTTCCTAAAACACTATTTCTAGACAAAAGCGGAATAATATCTAATGGTAGATTTTGAAAACTGCTTGTATTTAGATAATCGCATAAATCCTCATTAGCGACAGGAATTAGTTACAAATTTTGGAAAGGGTGCTTCTAATATAAATTGTGCTGTTTAAAAACCGTAGAATAGGAAGCGTTTTAAAATTTTGAGTCGTGGGAGCTTTACTAACACGACAACGAAGATTCAGTTTTGGCCTTAATACACTTTTATCGTTAAATACTAATGTTTTTATAATTTTTTTCCAAATTTGTTCCTAAAACACTATTTCTAGACAAAAGCGGAATAATATCTAATGGTAGATTTTGAAAACTGCTTGTATTTAGATAATCGCGTAAATCCTCATTAGCGACAGAAATCATACCAAATTTTGGAAAGGGTGCTTCTAATATAAATTTGTGCTGTTCAAAAAACGTAGAATATGAAGCGTTTTAAAATTTTGAGTCGTTGGAGCTTTACTAACACGACAACGAAGATTCAGTTTTGGCCTTAATACCCCTTTATCGTTAAATACTAATGTTTTTATAATTTTTTTCCTAATTTGTTCCTAAAACACTATTTCTAGACAAGAGCGGAATAATATCTAATGGTAGATTTTGAAAACTGCTTGTACTTAGATAATCGCGTAAATCCTCATTAGCGACAGAAATCAGTTACAAATTTTGGAAAGGGTGCTTCTAATATAAATTGTGCTGTTTAAAAACCGTAGAATAGGAAGCGTTTTAAAATTTTGAGTCGTTGGAGCTTTACTAACACGACAACGAAGATTCAGTTTTGGCCTTAATACCCTTTTATCGTTAAATACTAATGTTTTTATAATTTTTTCCCTAATTAAATTTTTATTCTAAAACACTATTTCTAGACAAAAGCGGAATAATATCTAATGGTAGATTTTGAAAACTGCTTGTATTTAGATAATCGCGTAAATCCTCATTAGCGACAGAAATCAGTTACAAATTTTGAAAAGGGTGCTTCTAATATAAATTGTGCTGTTTAAAAACCGTAGAATAGGAAGCGTTTCAAAATTTTTAGTCGTTGGAGCTTTACTAACACGACAACGAAGATTCAGTTTTGGCCTTAATATCCTTTTATCGTTAAATACTAATGTTTATATAATTTTTTTCCAAATTTGTTCCTAAAACACTATTTCTAGACAAAAGCGGAATAATATCTAATGGTAGATTTTGAAAACTGCTTGTATTTAGATAATCGCATAAATCCTCATTAGCGACAGGAATTAGTTACAAATTTTGGAAAGGGTGCTTCTAATATAAATTGTGCTGTTTAAAAACCGTAGAATAGGAAGCGTTTTAAAATTTTGAGTCGTGGGAGCTTTACTAACACGACAACGAAGATTCAGTTTTGGCCTTAATACACTTTTATCGTTAAATACTAATGTTTTTATAATTTTTTTCCAAATTTGTTCCTAAAACACTATTTCTAGACAAAAGCGGAATAATATCTAATGGTAGATTTTGAAAACTGCTTGTATTTAGATAATCGCGTAAATCCTCATTAGCGACAGAAATCATACCAAATTTTGGAAAGGGTGCTTCTAATATAAATTTGTGCTGTTCAAAAAACGTAGAATATGAAGCGTTTTAAAATTTTGAGTCGTTGGAGCTTTACTAACACGACAACGAAGATTCAGTTTTGGCCTTAATACCCCTTTATCGTTAAATACTAATGTTTTTATAATTTTTTTCCTAATTTGTTCCTAAAACACTATTTCTAGACAAGAGCGGAATAATATCTAATGGTAGATTTTGAAAACTGCTTGTACTTAGATAATCGCGTAAATCCTCATTAGCGACAGAAATCAGTTACAAATTTTGGAAAGGGTGCTTCTAATATAAATTGTGCTGTTTAAAAACCGTAGAATAAGAAGCGTTTTAAAATTTTGGGTCGTTGGAGCTTTACTAACACGACAACGAAGATTCAGTTTTGGCCTTAATACCCTTTTATCGTTAAATACTAATGTTTTTATAATTTTTTCCCTAATTTTTTCCTAAAACACTATTTCTAGACAAATGCGGAATAATATCTAATGGTAGATTTTGAAAACTGCTTTTATTTAGATAATCGCGTAAATCCTCATTAGCGACAGAAATCAGTTACAAATTTTGGAAAGGGTGCTTCTAATATAAATTGTGCTGTTTAAAAACCGTAGAATAGGAAGCGTTTTAAAATTTTGAGTCGTTGGAGCTTTACTAACACGACAACGAAGATTCAGTTTTGGCCTTAATACCCTTTTATCGTTAAATACTAATGTTTTTATAATTTTTTCCCTAATTTTTTCCTAAAACACTATTTCTAAACAAAAGCGGAATAATATCTAATTGTAGATTTTGAAAACTGCTTGTATTTAGATAATCGCGTAAATCCTCATTAGCGACAGAAATCAGTTACAAATTTTGGAAAGGGTGCTTCTAATATAAATTGTGCTGTTTGAAAACCCTAGAATAGGAAGCGTTTTAAAATTTTGAGTCGTTGGTGCTTTACTAACACGACAACGAAGATTCAGTTTTGGCCTTAATACCCTTTTATCGTTAAATACTAATGTTTTTATAATTTTTTCCCTATTTTTTTCCTAAAACACTATTTCTAGACAAAAGCGGAATAATATCTAATGGTAGATTTTGAAAACTGCTTGTATTTAGATAATCGCGTAAATCCTCATTAGCGACAGAAATCAGTTACAAATTTTGGAAAGGGTGCTTCTAATATAAATTGTGCTGTTTAAAAACCGTAGAATAGGAAGCGTTTTAAAATTTTGAGTCGTTGGAGCTTTACTAACACGACAACGAAGATTCAGTTTTGGCCTTAATACCCTTTTATCGTTAAATACTAATGTTTTTATAATTTTTTCCCTAATTTTTTCCTAAAACACTATTTCTAGACAAAAGCGGAATAATATCTAATGGTAGATTTTGAAAACTGCTTGTATTTAGATAATCGCGTAAATCCTCATTAGCGACAGAAATCAGTTACAAATTTTGGAAAGGGTGCTTCTAATATAAATTTTGCTGTTTAAAAACCGTAGAATAGGAAGCGTTTTAAAATTTTGAGTCGTTGGAGCTTTACTAACACGACAACGAAGATTCAGTTTTGGCCTTAATACCCATTTATCGTTAAATACTAATGTTTTTATAATTTTTTCCCTAATTTTTTCCTAAAACACTATTTCTAGACAAAAGCGGAATAATATCTAATGGTAGATTTTGAAAACTGCTTGTATTTAGATAATCGCGTAAATCCTCATTAGCGACAGAAATCAGTTACAAATTTTGGAAAGGGTGCTTCCAATATAAATTGTGCTGTTTAAAAACCGTAGAATAGGAAGCGTTTTAGAATTTTGAGTCGTTGGAGCTTTACTAACACGACAACGAAGATTCAGTTTTGGCCTTAATACCCTTTTATCGTTAAATACTAATGTTTTTATAATTTTCTTCCTAATTTGTTCCTAAAACACTATTTCTAGACAAAAGCGGAATAATATCTAATGGTAGATTTTGAAAAATGCTCGTATTTAGATAATCGCGTAAATCCTCATTAGCGACAGAAATCAGTTACAAATTTTGGAAAGGGTGCTTCCAATATAAATTGTGCTGTTTAAAAACCGTAGAATAGGAAGCGTTTTAAAATTTTGAGTCGTTGGAGGTTTACTAACACGACAACGAAGATTCAGTTTTGGCCTTAATACCCTTTGATTGTTAAATACTAATGTTTTTATAATTTTTTTCCAAATTTGTTCCTAAAACACTATTTCTAGACAAAAGCGGAATAATATCTAATGGTAGATTTTGAATACTGCTTGTATTTAGATAATCGCGTAAATCCTCATTAGCGACAGAAATCAGTTACAAATTTTGGAAAGGGTGCTTCCAATATAAATTGTGCTGTTTAAAAACCGTAGAATAGGAAGCGTTTTAAAATTTTGAGTCGTTGGAGCTTTACTAACACGACAACGAAGATTCAGTTTGGGCCTTAATACCCTTTTATCGTTAAATACTAATGTTTTTATAATTTTTCCCTAATTTTTTCCTAAAACACTATTTCTAGACAAAAGCGGAATAATATCTAATGGTAGATTTTGAAAACTGCTTGTATTTAGATAATCGCGTAAATCCTCATTAGCGACAGAAATCAGTTACAAATTTTGGAAAGGGTGCTTCTAATATAAATTGTGCTGTTTAAAAACCGTAGAATAGGAAGCGTTTTAAAATTTTGAGTCGTTGGAGCTTTACTAACACGACAACGAAGATTCAGTTTTGGCCTTAATACCCTTTTATCGTTAAATACTAATGTTTTTATAATTTTTTCCCTAATTTTTTCCTAAAACACTATTTCTAGACAAAAGCGGAATAATATCTAATGGTAGATTTTGAAAACTGCTTGTATTTAGATAATCGCGTAAATCCTCATTAGCGACAGAAATCAGTTACAAATTTTGGAAAGGGTGCTTCTAATATAAATTTTGCTGTTTAAAAACCGTAGAATAGGAAGCGTTTTAAAATTTTGAGTCGTTGGAGCTTTACTAACACGACAACGAAGATTCAGTTTTGGCCTTAATACCCTTTTATCGTTAAATACTAATGTTTTTATAATTTTTTTCCTAATTTGTTCCTAAAACACTATTTCTAGACAAAAGCGGAATAATATCTAATGGTAGATTTTGAAAAATGCTCGTATTTAGATAATCGCGTAAATCCTCATTAGCGACAGAAATCAGTTACAAATTTTGGAAAGGGTGCTTCCAATATAAATTGTGCTGTTTAAAAACCGTAGAATAGGAAGCGTTTTAAAATTTTGAGTCGTTGGAGCTTTACTAACACGACAACGAAGATTCAGTTTTGGCCTTAATACCCTTTTATCGTTAAATACTAATGTTTTTATAATTTTCTTCCTAATTTGTTCCTAAAACACTATTTCTAGACAAAAGCGGAATAATATCTAATAGAAAATTTTGAAAAATGCCTATTTTTAGATAATCGCGTAAATCCTCATTAGCGACAGAAATCAGTTACAAATTTTGGAAAGGGTGCTTCCAATATAAATTGTGCTGTTTAAAAACCGTAGAATAGGAAGCGTTTTAGAATTTTGAGTCGTTGGAGCTTTACTAACACGACAACGAAGATTCAGTTTTGGCCTTAATACACTTTTATTGTTAAATACTAATGTTTTTATAATTTTTTTCCTAATTTGTTCCTAAAACACTATTTCTAGACAAAAGCGGAATGATATCTAATGGTAGATTTTGAAAACTGCTTGTATTTAGATAATCGCGTAAATCCTCATTAGCGACAGAAATCAGTTACAAATTTTGGAAAGGGTGCTTCTAATATAAATTGTGCTGTTTAAAAACCGTAGAATAAGAAGCGTTTTAAAATTTTGAGTCGTTGGAGCTTTACTAACACGACAACGAAGATTCAGTTTTGGCCTTAATACCCTTTTATCGTTAAATACTAATGTTTTTATAATTTTTTCCCTAATTTTTTCCTAAAACACTATTTCTAGACAAAAGCGAAATAATATCTAATGGTAGATTTTGAAAACTGCTTGTATTTAGATAATCGCGTAAATCCTCATTAGCGACAGAAATCAGTTACAAAGGCTACTATCGGGTTTCCATGCAAAATTGGCCAAACTTTGTGGCCACTTTTGGAGTATACGCTGGAATGGCGGATTTTTCTAAATAGTATCATTTTCTTCATCAAGTTCTCATGATTTTTATAGGAATAGTTAAAAAAATCCGCCATTCCAGCGTTGGTCATTTTTCCGGCCCTAAGCATACGTGTTTTTATCAAAAATAATGCCTAGTCGACATCACAACCGACAAAAAATGTCGCATTTTCAAGTTACCAAGGCGAAAATGAAACTGCTGTCATGCGAAATCAACATTTATGCAGAATTTCAAATTCCAATATTTTTATGAGGTTTGGGTTAAGATTTGTATTTGTCAAGCTTTGTTTGTTATTGCATTTTTTGTCCATATCCATAATTTTGATTTCTCCAACGCTTAGAGATTTTTGTTTACTTAAATAAAGTTATTTTATTGCCCCTGTGTGGCTTTTGTTATATAATTACCTCTTTGCCCCTGCGAGGCTTTTATAGTATTATTATTTTGTTGCCCCTGCGAGGCTTTTATAGTATTATTATTTGTTGCCCCTGCGAGGCTTTTATTAGTAGTATTATCTTGTTACCCCTGCGAGGCTTTTTATTATTATCATTGTCCTGTTGCCCGTGTGAGGCCGATAATTATTATTATCTCAAGATGCCGAAAATATTATATTTTTCCTGCAAACGGATTGTGGATACTAATCAACGACGGAATCGTTTAGGACAACCTTCGCTGTGGAATTTGTACAAGACTAGTGTTGGTAACGATTGGAAGGTTGCAGATCAGCAAGAGTACGTCTGTCATTCGTGCTATGTTAAGGTATGTTAATAAGTAATTAAGTAATAATAATGTTAATATCTCACATGCATGAATAGTAACAATTGCAAGCGTGTTAATACTTTTTATAACTTTTATATTTAGTTGCGATCTCAATTGAAATGTAAAGAGAAAAAAGATTTCAAACGCAAGAAGGGACAACAACTTCCTGTAGGTGCTCTGTCTCCCTGTTCGACGAGATCAAAGCGACCGTATGAAGCTGTCCGTCTGCCAGATTTGCAACCTCAAGATTTTCTATCAGCGGATGATGGGCAAAATGAGATGGAACTTCAGGATTCTCTATCAGCGAATGATATTGAACTACATGACGTTAACCGTCTTGCAGATTTTGACAGTCTGCAAAGAGACATTTCAAATCGAAATATCCAGGAAGTTCCAGAGTTTCCGGAAGATTTACAGAATGTCCAAGAAGCAGACGACATTCCAACTATGGAAGGTGACATTTCATTACTAATACGTTATATGATATTTGCATATGTATATGATAACTTACTCTATAGTAACTATATATAATATTTATTTTCAGATGAATCACAAGTCTCTGTCGTCCCTTTTACTCAGACGTCCACAATAGAGGACTCCCAGATTTTTATGATTTCAGTATCCAGCACTGCAACAAATCGAAATCGTCGACTTACTACTATCAAGTCTGTTGCATCCACCCATTCAAGATGCACAATTTGCAATGATCGTGTTGGAAGAAAACGAATTCCGAAAATCGCGTTGAATCAAGCTTGGGCCGAAAAGGGGATCGTGATTCCTCACGGGAATCGGTGCTGTACTTATCACCTTCAAGGAAAGCAATTTACTGAAGAAGCATTGTCTGAACTTCGAGGAACAAAGGATGGCATCTTAATGACTGATGAAGAGCTGCACGATTGGATTCTACAACTGACCATGTTGAGCAAGAACAAGGCCACGCCCAAACGAGGAAGATTTGATTTTGATCAGAACATCAAGCCGGAAGAGTATCCTCGACTCGTGGGATTCAGTGAAGAGGACTTTAACACCTTGCTAAAGGAAATCATTCCATTTATGAAGAACAGTTCGAATAGGACCATTCGAAATGCTCTGGCCCTGTTCCTAATGTTCCTAAGACACGATTTGTCCCAGGTACATACTTAGTTTTTCAATGTATATTTATTTATTCAGTTAATGATACGATACATATTAATTATTAACTGAATACATATTTATTACTCACAGTGGTTTCTACAGAACCTATTTGGATTCAGCTCTCAAGGTGTAGTTAGCGAGACAATATCTGCCGTCGCTGGGGCTTTAGAAACAACTTTTGTAAAGAAGAACCTGGGATTCGATCATCTGTCACGGGAAGATGCTCTAAAGGACCATTCCAGAAATATGTACTATACATTATTTCAAGAGGAAGACAAGACCAGATTATTCCTCGTCATGGATGGCACGTATATTTACATTGAGCAACCCCGAGATCATATCTTGCAAAAGTTGACGTATTCTGTCCAAAAGAATGCTAACCTTGTAAAGCCTTTTATGATCATATTGTCGTCTGGATACATACTGGAAGCATCAGGTCCTTGGTATGCAAATGGTAAGCATTATGCCAATTGAAGATTGATAAAAATGTTAAATGTAAAATTCCAAAAAATGTATATACTGGTTTCAAATGTGTAGGGGTAAACAACGATGCCGGAATTTTGAAAGCCATCCTCAAGGATCTACCAGAGGATTCGGAGTACATCCAAAATGGGGATCACGAAATCCTTGATCGCGGATTTCGTGACGTGCTTGCAGAACTTGAAGGACGGGGTCAGATAACACACATGCCGGCACTAAAGGATCCTAAGGAAGCTCAGTTTAAAACAGTTGCTGGAAACGAGTCCCGACGGGTGACCTTAGTTCGCTGGTTGGTTGAGGCGGTCAATGGTCGAATCAAGAAGAAGTTTAAGTTCTTTATGAATACTGTTTCCGGTGGTGAGTAGTTAGACAAGTTAGTTATGTTCAAATAAATATGATGTGAATGTAATCATTGTTTCTTAATAGGATACCTGGAGAAAATTGGAGTTTTTTTTAGGATCGCATGTGCACTAATCAATAGATTTTGTCCTCCGTTGTCTAAGGATTCTCCAAGGCACGATATCATCGCAGCACGAGCTTTGGAGTTGGTAGATCACAGCAACCAATTGGAAGTAAGGGTTAAGAATGAACGTATGGACAGACACACGAAGGCCTGGAAAAAAGTATCTGAAAAGGAATGTCTGGATTTCCCTAAATTGGACCTTGAAGACATAAAATACATCACATTGGGAGTTTATCAGATCGAGTTAGCCAAGCGATATACCAAAAACCACTTGGATGAAAATTCTAATTTTGAAATTCTAATAAATGGAGATTTTGCTGGTATTATTCGAGCCAAGATCAAATCGCGATTCACCGGAGGAGCAAGAAATACAAAAAGCCATAAAGTTTGGATCCAATACGATGTATCAAAGCAAGGACGCAACGCTATTACAGGCTTTTACTGTTTATGCAAACAGGGAGCCCGTACATTAGGGTGTTGCGCCCATATCTGCACGGTCTCTATTCACATATTAAAAATACTTAATATAACAATGTTATGCTTTATAACGAGTTTTAATAATTTTAATAATTTTCTGTCACAGTTAATGTGGTATATGGGTTATCATAGACACCAGGTTTCTAGAAATCTGAAGATACGGAACAGGATCCTGCCATTTCTAGACGCCTATGACTATAGAGACGTTGAAGATACTGAAAGTTCTGGAGAGGATTGATTGAATGTCTGGAAGAATCCAAATCTTGTCAAGGAAAACATAAAACGATGTCACAGCAGTCCTTCAATACCAGCAATACTCATTTCCTCTTATTATTTGTCAAGTCGCACCGTCAATAAAATATATACCGATTTCAACTCTCAAACTTTGTAATGATCGGGATTTTATTTCATTTTCTATGGTCATGTTCTAATATTTTAATTTACTTTTGTATTTATGGATTATTTGCATGTCATATACGCTACTTTAGTATATTTTTAATATGAATTCTATTATGAATACTTTGATACAGACGTTTTTGTATTTTTAAATACTGCATGGTATAATGCATCTATAAGAATTCCCGATGTATGTCATTTTATCTATCTATAGTATAACCAAGCATAAAAATAGCATTAATTTTATTTCATGACATCCAATCGTGCATGAGAAAGCCACATTCATTTGCATCCTTCGCCCTGAGCGATGGATGCATTCCTTCTAATTACGGAATTACTCCCTAGTAACAGTTCTGTAATTGTGCATGAAAAAGTAGCCCATTTTTTTCAATGTATTTAGATGAAAAGTAGCCCATTTCTGCATGGAAACCCGATAATAGCCTTTTGGAAAGGGTGCTTCTAATATAAATTGTGCTGTTTAAAAACCGTAGAATAGGAAGCGTTTTAAAATTTTGAGTCGTTGGAGCTTTACTAACACGACAACGAAGATTCAGTTTTGGCCTTAATACCCTTTTATCGTTAAATACTAATGTTTTTATAATTTTCTTCCTAATTTGTTCCTAAAACACTATTTCTAGACAAAAGCGGAATAATATCTAATAGGAAATTTTGAAAAATGCCTATTTTTAGATAATCGCGTAAATCCTCATTAGCGACAGAAATCAGTTACAAATTTTGGAAAGGGTGCTTCCAATATAAATTGTGCTGTTTAAAAACCGTAGAATAGGAAGCGTTTTAGAATTTTGAGTCGTTGGAGCTTTACTAACACGACAACGAAGATTCAGTTTTGGCCTTAATACCCTTTTATCGTTAAATACTAATGTTTTTATAATTTTTTCCCTATTTTTTTCCTAAAACACTATTTCTAGACAAAAGCGGAATAATATCTAATGGTAGATTTTGAAAACTGCTTGTATTTAGATAATCGCGTAAATCCTCATTAGCGACAGAAATCAGTTACAAATTTTGGAAAGGGTGCTTCTAATATAAATTGTGCTGTTTAAAAACCGTAGAATAGGAAGCGTTTTAAAATTTTGAGTCGTTGGAGCTTTACTAACACGACAACGAAGATTCAGTTTTGGCCTTAATACCCTTTTATCGTTAAATACTAATGTTTTTATAATTTTTTCCCTAATTTTTTCCTAAAACACTATTTCTAGACAAAAGCGGAATAATATCTAATGGTAGATTTTGAAAACTGCTTGTATTTAGATAATCGCGTAAATCCTCATTAGCGACAGAAATCAGTTACAAATTTTGGAAAGGGTGCTTCTAATATAAATTTTGCTGTTTAAAAACCGTAGAATAGGAAGCGTTTTAAAATTTTGAGTCGTTGGAGCTTTACTAACACGACAACGAAGATTCAGTTTTGGCCTTAATACCCATTTATCGTTAAATACTAATGTTTTTATAATTTTTTCCCTAATTTTTTCCTAAAACACTATTTCTAGACAAAAGCGGAATAATATCTAATGGTAGATTTTGAAAACTGCTTGTATTTAGATAATCGCGTAAATCCTCATTAGCGACAGAAATCAGTTACAAATTTTGGAAAGGGTGCTTCCAATATAAATTGTGCTGTTTAAAAACCGTAGAATAGGAAGCGTTTTAGAATTTTGAGTCGTTGGAGCTTTACTAACACGACAACGAAGATTCAGTTTTGGCCTTAATACCCTTTTATCGTTAAATACTAATGTTTTTATAATTTTCTTCCTAATTTGTTCCTAAAACACTATTTCTAGACAAAAGCGGAATAATATCTAATGGTAGATTTTGAAAAATGCTCGTATTTAGATAATCGCGTAAATCCTCATTAGCGACAGAAATCAGTTACAAATTTTGGAAAGGGTGCTTCCAATATAAATTGTGCTGTTTAAAAACCGTAGAATAGGAAGCGTTTTAGAATTTTGAGTCGTTGGAGCTTTACTAACACGACAACGAAGATTCAGTTTTGGCCTTAATACCTTTTGATTGTTAAATACTAATGTTTTTATAATTTTCTTCCTAATTTGTTCCTAAAACACTATTTCTAGACAAAAGCGGAATAATATCTAATAGGAAATTTTGAAAAATGCTTATTTTTAGATAATCGCGTAAATCCTCATTAGCGACAGAAATCAGTTACAAATTTTGGAAAGGGTGCTTCTAATATAAATTGTGCTGTTTAAAAACCGTAGAATAGGAAGCGTTTTAAAATTTTGAGTCGTTGGAGCTTTACTAACACGACAACGAAGATTCAGTTTTGGCCTTAATACCCTTTTATCGTTAAATACTAATGTTTTTATAATTTTTTTCCTAATTTGTTCCTAAAACACTATTTCTAGACAAAAGCGGAATAATATCTAATGGTTGATTTTGAAAACTGCTTGTATTTAGATAATCGCGTAAATCCTCATTAGCGACAGAAATCAGTTACAAATTTTGGAAAGGGTGCTTCTAATATAAATTGTGCTGTTTAAAAACCGTAGAATAGGAAGCGTTTTAAAATTTTGAGTCGCTGGAGCTTTACTAACACGACAACGAAGCTTCAGTTCTGGCCTTAATACCCTTTTATCGTTAAATACTAATGTTTTTATAATTTTCTTCCTAATTTGTTCCTAAAACACTATTTCTAGACAAAAGCGGAATAATATCTAATAGGAAATTTTGAAAAATGCCTATTTTTAGATAATCGCGTAAATCCTCATTAGCGACAGAAATCAGTTACAAATTTTGGAAAGGGTGCTTCCAATATAAATTGTGCTGTTTAAAAACCGTAGAATAGGAAGCGTTTTAGAATTTTGAGTCGTTGGAGCTTTACTAACACGACAACGAAGATTCAGTTTTGGCCTTAATACCTTTTGATTGTTAAATACTAATGTTTTTATAATTTTCTTCCTAATTTGTTCCTAAAACACTATTTCTAGACAAAAGCGGAATAATATCTAATGGTAGATTTTGAAAACTGCTTGTATTTAGATTATCGCGTAAATCCTCATTAGCTACAGAAATCAGTTACAAATTTTGGAAAGGGTGCTTCCAATATAAATTGTGCTGTTTAAAAACCGTAGAATAGGAAGCCTTTTAAAATTTTGAGTCGTTTGAGCTTTACTAACACGACAACGAAGATT
Organism: Desoria tigrina; assembly: GCA_906901685.1. Classification (NCBI taxonomy): domain Eukaryota; kingdom Metazoa; phylum Arthropoda; class Collembola; order Entomobryomorpha; family Isotomidae; genus Desoria; species Desoria tigrina. Next base: position 89,498 of record CAJQTU010000048.1, read on the forward strand.
CAGTTTTGGCCTTAATACCCTTTTATCGTTAAATACTAATGTTTTTATAATTTTCTTCCTAATTTGTTCCTAAAACACTATTTCTAGACAAAAGCGGAATAATATCTAATAGGAAATTTTGAAAAATGCTTATTTTTAGATAATCGCGTAAATCCTCATTAGCGACAGAAATCAGTTACAAATTTTGGAAAGGGTGCTTCTAATATAAATTGTGCTGTTTAAAAACCGTAGAATAGGAAGCGTTTTAGAATTTTGAGTCGTTGGAGCTTTACTAACACGACAACGAAGATTCAGTTTTGGCCTTAATACCCTTTTATTGTTAAATACTAATGTTTTTATAATTTTCTTCCTAATTTGTTCCTAAAACACTATTTCTAGACAAAAGCGGAATAATATCTAATAGGAAATTTTGAAAAATGCCTATTTTTAGATAATCGCGTAAATCCTCATTAGCGACAGAAATCAGTTACAAATTTTGGAAAGGGTGCTTCCAATATAAATTGTGCTGTTTAAAAACCGTAGAATAGGAAGCGTTTTAGAATTTTGAGTCGTTGGAGCTTTACTAACACGACAACGAAGATTCAGTTTTGGCCTTAATACCTTTTGATTGTTAAATACTAATGTTTTTATAATTTTCTTCCTAATTTGTTCCTAAAACACTATTTCTAGACAAAAGCGGAATAATATCTAATGGTAGATTTTGAAAACTGCTTGTATTTAGATAATCGCGTAAATCCTCATTAGCGACAGAAATCAGTTACAAATTTTGGAAAGGGTGCTTTTAATATAAATTGTGCTGTTTAAAAACCGTAGAATAGGAAGCGTTTTAAAATTTTGAGTCGTTGGAGCTTTACTAACACGACAACGAAGATTCAGTTTTGGCCTTAATACCCTTTTATCGTTAAATACTAATGTTTTTATAATTTTTTTCCTAATTTGTTCCTAAAACACTATTTCTAGACAAAAGCGGAATAATATCTAATGGTAGATTTTGAAAAATGCTCGTATTTAGATAATCGCGTAAATCCTCATTAGCGACAGAAATCAGTTACAAATTTTGGAAAGGGTGCTTCCAATATAAATTGTGCTGTTTAAAAACCGTAGAATAGGAAGCGTTTTAAAATTTTGAGTCGTTGGAGCTTTACTAACACGACAACGAAGATTCAGTTTTGGCCTTAATACCCTTTTATTGTTAAATACTAATGTTTTTATAATTTTCTTCCTAATTTGTTCCTAAAACACTATTTCTAGACAAAAGCGGAATAATATCTAATAGGAAATTTTGAAAAATGCCTATTTTTAGATAATCGCGTAAATCCTCATTAGCGACAGAAATCAGTTACAAATTTTGGAAAGGGTGCTTCCAATATAAATTGTGCTGTTTAAAAACCGTAGAATAGGAAGCGTTTTAGAATTTTGAGTCGTTGGAGCTTTACTAACACGACAACGAAGATTCAGTTTTGGCCTTAATACCTTTTGATTGTTAAATACTAATGTTTTTATAATTTTCTTCCTAATTTGTTCCTAAAACACTATTTCTAGACAAAAGCGGAATAATATCTAATGGTAGATTTTGAAAACTGCTTGTATTTAGATTATCGCGTAAATCCTCATTAGCTACAGAAATCAGTTACAAATTTTGGAAAGGGTGCTTCCAATATAAATTGTGCTGTTTAAAAACCGTAGAATAGGAAGCCTTTTAAAATTTTGAGTCGTTTGAGCTTTACTAACACGACAACGAAGATTCAGTTTTGGCCTTAATACCCTTTTATCGTTAAATACTAATGTTTTTATAATTTTCTTCCTAATTTGTTCCTAAAACACTATTTCTAGACAAAAGCGGAATAATATCTAATAGGAAATTTTGAAAAATGCTTATTTTTAGATAATCGCGTAAATCCTCATTAGCGACAGAAATCAGTTACAAATTTTGGAAAGGGTGCTTCTAATATAAATTGTGCTGTTTAAAAACCGTAGAATAGGAAGCGTTTTAAAATTTTGAGTCGTTGGAGCTTTACTAACACGACAACGAAGATTCAGTTTTGGCCTTAATACCCTTTTATCGTTAAATACTAATGTTTTTATAATTTTCTTCCTAATTTGTTCCTAAAACACTATTTCTAGACAAAAGCGGAATAATATCTAATGGTAGATTTTGAAAACTGCTTGTATTTAGATAATCGCGTAAATCCTCATTAGCGACAGAAATCAGTTACAAATTTTGGAAAGGGTGCTTCTAATATAAATTGTGCTGTTTAAAAACCGTAGAATAGGAAGCGTTTTAAAATTTTGAGTCGTTGGAGCTTTACTAACACGACAACGAAGATTCAGTTTTGGCCTTAATACCCTTTTATCGTTAAATACTAATGTTTTTATAATTTTCTTCCTAATTTGTTCCTAAAACACTATTTCTAGACAAAAGCGGAATAATATCTAATGGTAGATTTTGAAAACTGCTTGTATTTAGATAATCGCGTAAATCCTCATTAGCGACAGAAATCAGTTACAAATTTTGGAAAGGGTGCTTCTAATATAAATTGTGCTGTTTAAAAACCGTAGAATAGGAAGCGTTTTAAAATTTTGAGTCGTTGGAGCTTTACTAACACGACAACGAAGATTCAGTTTTGGCCTTAATACCCTTTTATCGTTAAATACTAATGTTTTTATAATTTTTTCCCTAATTTTTTCCTAAAACACTATTTCTAGACAAAAGCGGAATAATATCTAATGGTAGATTTTGAAAACTGCTTGTATTTAGATAATCGCGTAAATCCTCATTAGCGACAGAAATCAGTTACAAATTTTGGAAAGGGTGCTTCCAATATAAATTGTGCTGTTTAAAAACCGTAGAATAGGAAGCGTTTTAAAATTTTGAGTCGTTGGAGCTTTACTAACACGACAACGAAGATTCAGTTTTGGCCTTAATACCCTTTTATCGTTAAATACTAATGTTTTTATAATTTTTTCCCTAATTTTTTCCTAAAACACTATTTCTAGACAAAAGCGGAATAATATCTAATGGTAGATTTTGAAAACTGCTTGTATTTAGATAATCGCGTAAATCCTCATTAGCGACAGAAATCAGTTACAAATTTTGGAAAGGGTGCTTCCAATATAAATTGTGCTGTTTAAAAACCGTAGAATAGGAAGCGTTTTAAAATTTTGAGTCGTTGGAGCTTTACTAACATGACAACGAAGATTCAGTTTTGGCCTTAATACCTTTTGATTGTTAAATACTAATGTTTTTATAATTTTCTTCCTAATTTGTTCCTAAAACACTATTTCTAGACAAAAGCGGAATAATATCTAATGGTAGATTTTGAAAACTGCTTGTATTTAGATTATCGCGTAAATCCTCATTAGCTACAGAAATCAGTTACAAATTTTGGAAAGGGTGCTTCCAATATAAATTGTGCTGTTTAAAAACCGTAGAATAGGAAGCCTTTTAAAATTTTGAGTCGTTTGAGCTTTACTAACACGACAACGAAGATTCAGTTTTGGCCTTAATACCCTTTTATCGTTAAATACTAATGTTTTTATAATTTTCTTCCTAATTTGTTCCTAAAACACTATTTCTAGACAAAAGCGGAATAATATCTAATAGGAAATTTTGAAAAATGCTTATTTTTAGATAATCGCGTAAATCCTCATTAGCGACAGAAATCAGTTACAAATTTTGGAAAGGGTGCTTCTAATATAAATTGTGCTGTTTAAAAACCGTAGAATAGGAAGCGTTTTAGAATTTTGAGTCGTTGGAGCTTTACTAACACGACAACGAAGATTCAGTTTTGGCCTTAATACCCTTTGATTGTTAAATACTAATGTTTTTATAATTTTTTTCCAAATTTGTTCCTAAAACACTATTTCTAGACAAAAGCGGAATAATATCTAATGGTAGATTTTGAAAACTGCTTGTATTTAGATAATCGCGTAAATCCTCATTAGCGACAGAAATCAGTTACAAATTTTGGAAAGGGTGCTTCCAATATAAATTGTGCTGTTTAAAAACCGTAGAATAGGAAGCGTTTTAAAATTTTGAGTCGTTGGAGCTTTACTAACACGACAACGAAGATTCAGTTTTGGCCTTAATACCCTTTTATCGTTAAATACTAATGTTTTTATAATTTTTTCCCTAATTTTTTCCTAAAACACTATTTCTAGACAAAAGCGGAATAATATCTAATGGTAGATTTTGAAAACTGCTTGTATTTAGATAATCGCGTAAATCCTCATTAGCGACAGAAATCAGTTACAAATTTTGGAAAGGGTGCTTTTAATATAAATTGTGCTGTTTAAAAACCGTAGAATAGGAAGCGTTTTAAAATTTTGAGTCGTTGGAGCTTTACTAACACGACAACGAAGATTCAGTTTTGGCCTTAATACCCTTTTATCGTTAAATACTAATGTTTTTATAATTTTTTTCCTAATTTGTTCCTAAAACACTATTTCTAGACAAAAGCGGAATAATATCTAATGGTAGATTTTGAAAAATGCTCGTATTTAGATAATCGCGTAAATCCTCATTAGCGACAGAAATCAGTTACAAATTTTGGAAAGGGTGCTTCCAATATAAATTGTGCTGTTTAAAAACCGTAGAATAGGAAGCGTTTTAAAATTTTGAGTCGTTGGAGCTTTACTAACACGACAACGAAGATTCAGTTTTGGCCTTAATACCCTTTTATCGTTAAATACTAATGTTTTTATAATTTTCTTCCTAATTTGTTCCTAAAACACTATTTCTAGACAAAAGCGGAATAATATCTAATAGGAAATTTTGAAAAATGCCTATTTTTAGATAATCGCGTAAATCCTCATTAGCGACAGAAATCAGTTACAAATTTTGGAAAGGGTGCTTCCAATATAAATTGTGCTGTTTAAAAACCGTAGAATAGGAAGCGTTTTAGAATTTTGAGTCGTTGGAGCTTTACTAACACGACAACGAAGATTCAGTTTTGGCCTTAATACCTTTTGATTGTTAAATACTAATGTTTTTATAATTTTCTTCCTAATTTGTTCCTAAAACACTATTTCTAGACAAAAGCGGAATAATATCTAATGGTAGATTTTGAAAACTCCTTGTATTTAGATTATCGCGTAAATCCTCATTAGCTACAGAAATCAGTTACAAATTTTGGAAAGGGTGCTTCCAATATAAATTGTGCTGTTTAAAAACCGTAGAATAGGAAGCCTTTTAAAATTTTGAGTCGTTTGAGCTTTACTAACACGACAACGAAGATTCAGTTTTGGCCTTAATACCCTTTTATCGTTAAATACTAATGTTTTTATAATTTTCTTCCTAATTTGTTCCTAAAACACTATTTCTAGACAAAAGCGGAATAATATCTAATAGGAAATTTTGAAAAATGCTTATTTTTAGATAATCGCGTAAATCCTCATTAGCGACAGAAATCAGTTACAAATTTTGGAAAGGGTGCTTCTAATATAAATTGTGCTGTATAAAAACCGTAGAATAGGAAGCGTTTTAGAATTTTGAGTCGTTGGAGCTTTACTAACACGACAACGAAGATTCAGTTTTGGCCTTAATACCCTTTCATTGTTAAATACTAATGTTTTTATAATTTTTTTCCAAATTTGTTCCTAAAACACTATTTCTAGACAAAAGCGGAATAATATCTAATGGTAGATTTTGAAAACTGCTTGTATTTAGATAATCGCGTAAATCCTCATTAGCGACAGAAATCAGTTACAAATTTTGGAAAGGGTGCTTCTAATATAAATTGTGCTGTTTAAGAACCGTAGAATAGGAAGCGTTTTAAAATATTGAGTCGTTGGAGCTTTACTAACACGACAACGAAGATTCAGTTTTGGCCTTAATACCCTTTTATCGTTAAATACTAATGTTTTTATAATTTTTTCTCTAATTTTTTCCTAAAACACTATTTCTAGACAAAAGCGGAATAATATCTAATGGTAGATTTTGAAAACTGCTTGTATTTAGATAATCGCGTAAATCCTCATTAGCGACAGAAATCAGTTACAAATTTTGGAAAGGGTGCTTCCAATATAAATTGTGCTGTTTAAAAACCGTAGAATAGGAAGCGTTTTAAAATTTTGAGTCGTTGGAGCTTTACTAACACGACAACGAAGATTCAGTTTTGGCCTTAATACCCTTTTATCGTTAAATACTAATGTTTTTATAATTTTCTTCCTAATTTGTTCCTAAAACACTATTTCTAGACAAAAGCGGAATAATATCTAATAGGAAATTTTGAAAAATGCTTATTTTTAGATAATCGCGTTAATCCTCATTAGCGACAGAAATCAGTTACAAATTTTGGAAAGGGTGCTTCTAATATAAATTGTGCTGTTTAAAAACCGTAGAATAGGAAGCGTTTTAAAATTTTGAGTCGTTGGAGCTTTACTAACACGACAACGAAGATTCAGTTTTGGCCTTAATACCCTTTTATCGTTAAATACTAATGTTTTTATAATTTTTTTCCTAATTTGTTCCTAAAACACTATTTCTAGACAAAAGCGGAATAATATCTAATGGTTGATTTTGAAAACTGCTTGTATTTAGATAATCGCGTAAATCCTCATTAGCGACAGAAATCAGTTACAAATTTTGGAAAGGGTGCTTCTAATATAAATTGTGCTGTTTAAAAACCGTAGAATAGGAAGCGTTTTAAAATTTTGAGTCGTTGGAGCTTTACTAACACGACAACGAAGATTCAGTTTTGGCCTTAATACCCTTTTATCGTTAAATACTAATGTTTTTATAATTTTTTCCCTAATTTTTTCCTAAAACACTATTTCTAGACAAAAGCGGAATAATATCTAATGGTAGATTTTGAAAACTGCTTGTATTTAGATAATCGCGTAAATCCTCATTAGCGACAGAAATCAGTTACAAATTTTGGAAAGGGTGCTTCCAATATAAATTGTGCTGTTTAAAAACCGTAGAATAGGAAGCGTTTTAAAATTTTGAGTCGTTGGAGCTTTACTAACACGACAACGAAGATTCAGTTTTGGCCTTAATACCCTTTTATCGTTAAATACTAATGTTTTTATAATTTTTTCCCTAATTTTTTCCTAAAACACTATTTCTAGACAAAAGCGGAATAATATCTAATGGTAGATTTTGAAAACTGCTTGTATTTAGATAATCGCGTAAATCCTCATTAGCGACAGAAATCAGTTACAAATTTTGGAAAGGGTGCTTCTAATATAAATTGTGCTGTTTAAAAACCGTAGAATAGGAAGCGTTTTAAAATTTTGAGTCGTTGGAGCTTTACTAACACGACAACGAAGATTCAGTTTTGGCCTTAATACCCTTTTATCGTTAAATACTAATGTTTTTATAATTTTCTTCCTAATTTATTCCTAAAACACTATTTCTAGACAAAAGCGGAATAATATCTAATAGGAAATTTTGAAAAATGCTTATTTTTAGATAATCGCGTAAATCCTCATTAGCGACAGAAATCAGTTACAAATTTTGGAAAGGGTGCTTTTAATATAAATTGTGCTGTTTAAAAACCGTAGAATAGGAAGCGTTTTAAAATTTTGAGTCGTTGGAGCTTTACTAACACGACAACGAAGATTCAGTTTTGGCCTTAATACCCTTTTATCGTTAAATACTAATGTTTTTATAATTTTTTTCCTAATTTGTTCCTAAAACACTATTTCTAGACAAAAGCGGAATAATATCTAATGGTAGATTTTGAAAAATGCTCGTATTTAGATAATCGCGTAAATCCTCATTAGCGACAGAAATCAGTTACAAATTTTGGAAAGGGTGCTTCCAATATAAATTGTGCTGTTTAAAAACCGTAGAATAGGAAGCGTTTTAAAATTTTGAGTCGTTGGAGCTTTACTAACACGACAACGAAGATTCAGTTTTGGCCTTAATACCCTTTTATCGTTAAATACTAATGTTTTTATAATTTTCTTCCTAATTTGTTCCTAAAACACTATTTCTAGACAAAAGCGGAATAATATCTAATAGGAAATTTTGAAAAATGCCTATTTTTTGATAATCGCGTAAATCCTCATTAGCGACAGAAATCAGTTACAAATTTTGGAAAGGGTGCTTCCAATATAAATTGTGCTGTTTAAAAACCGTAGAATAGGAAGCGTTTTAGAATTTTGAGTCGTTGGAGCTTTACTAACACGACAACGAAGATTCAGTTTTGGCCTTAATACCCTTTTATCGTTAAATACTAATGTTTTTATAATTTTCTTCCTAATTTGTTCCTAAAACACTATTTCTAGACAAAAGCGGAATAATATCTAATAGGAAATTTTGAAAAATGCTTATTTTTAGATAATCGCGTAAATCCTCATTAGCGACAGAAATCAGTTACAAATTTTGGAAAGGGTGCTTCTAATATAAATTGTGCTGTTTAAAAACCGTAGAATAGGAAGCGTTTTAGAATTTTGAGTCGTTGGAGCTTTACTAACACGACAACGAAGATTCAGTTTTGGCCTTAATACCCTTTGATTGTTAAATACTAATGTTTTTATAATTTTTTTCCAAATTTGTTCCTAAAACACTATTTCTAGACAAAAGCGGAATAATATCTAATGGTAGATTTTGAAAACTGCTTGTATTTAGATAATCGCGTAAATCCTCATTAGCGACAGAAATCAGTTACAAATTTTGGAAAGGGTGCTTCCAATATAAATTGTGCTGTTTAAAAACCGTAGAATAGGAAGCGTTTTAAAATTTTGAGTCGTTGGAGCTTTACTAACACGACAACGAAGATTCAGTTTTGGCCTTAATACCCTTTTATCGTTAAATACTAATGTTTTTATAATTTTTTCCCTAATTTTTTCCTAAAACACTATTTCTAGACAAAAGCGGAATAATATCTAATGGTAGATTTTGAAAACTGCTTGTATTTAGATAATCGCGTAAATTCTCATTAGCGACAGAAATCAGTTACAAATTTTGGAAAGGGTGCTTTTAATATAAATTGTGCTGTTTAAAAACCGTAGAATAGGAAGCGTTTTAAAATTTTGAGTCGTTGGAGCTTTACTAACACGACAACGAAGATTCAGTTTTGGCCTTAATACCCTTTTATCGTTAAATACTAATGTTTTTATAATTTTTTTCCTAATTTGTTCCTAAAACACTATTTCTAGACAAAAGCGGAATAATATCTAATGGTAGATTTTGAAAAATGCTCGTATTTAGATAATCGCGTAAATCCTCATTAGCGACAGAAATCAGTTACAAATTTTGGAAAGGGTGCTTCCAATATAAATTGTGCTGTTTAAAAACCGTAGAATAGGAAGCGTTTTAAAATTTTGAGTCGTTGGAGCTTTACTAACACGACAACGAAGATTCAGTTTTGGCCTTAATACCCTTTTATCGTTAAATACTAATGTTTTTATAATTTTCTTCCTAATTTGTTCCTAAAACACTATTTCTAGACAAAAGCGGAATAATATCTAATAGGAAATTTTGAAAAATGCCTATTTTTAGATAATCGCGTAAATCCTCATTAGCGACAGAAATCAGTTACAAATTTTGGAAAGGGTGCTTCCAATATAAATTGTGCTGTTTAAAAACCGTAGAATAGGAAGCGTTTTAGAATTTTGAGTCGTTGGAGCTTTACTAACACGACAACGAAGATTCAGTTTTGGCCTTAATACCTTTTGATTGTTAAATACTAATGTTTTTATAATTTTCTTCCTAATTTGTTCCTAAAACACTATTTCTAGACAAAAGCGGAATAATATCTAATGGTAGATTTTGAAAACTGCTTGTATTTAGATTATCGCGTAAATCCTCATTAGCTACAGAAATCAGTTACAAATTTTGGAAAGGGTGCTTCTAATATAAATTGTTCTGTTTAACAACCGTAGAATAGGAAGCGTTTTAAAATGTTGAGTCGTTGGAGCTTTACTAACACGACAACGAAGATTCAGTTTTGGCCTTAATACCCTTTTATCGTTAAATACTAATGTTTTTATAATTTTTTTCCTAATTTGTTCCTAAAACACTATTTCTAGACAAAAGCGGAATAATATCTAATGGTAGATTTTGAAAAATGCTCGTATTTAGATAATCGCGTAAATCCTCATTAGCGACAGAAATCAGTTACAAATTTTGGAAAGGGTGCTTCCAATATAAATTGTGCTGTTTAAAAACCGTAGAATAGGAAGCGTTTTAAAATTTTGAGTCGTTGGAGCTTTACTAACACGACAACGAAGATTCAGTTTTGGCCTTAATACCCTTTTATCGTTAAATACTAATGTTTTTATAATTTTCTTCCTAATTTGTTCCTAAAACACTATTTCTAGACAAAAGCGGAATAATATCTAATAGGAAATTTTGAAAAATGCCTATTTTTAGATAATCGCGTAAATCCTCATTAGCGACAGAAATCAGTTACAAATTTTGGAAAGGGTGCTTCCAATATAAATTGTGCTGTTTAAAAACCGTAGAATAGGAAGCGTTTTAGAATTTTGAGTCGTTGGAGCTTTACTAACACGACAACGAAGATTCAGTTTTGGCCTTAATACCTTTTGATTGTTAAATACTAATGTTTTTATAATTTTCTTCCTAATTTGTTCCTAAAACACTATTTCTAGACAAAAGCGGAATAATATCTAATGGTAGATTTTGAAAACTGCTTGTATTTAGATTATCGCGTAAATCCTCATTAGCTACAGAAATCAGTTACAAATTTTGGAAAGGGTGCTTCCAATATAAATTGTGCTGTTTAAAAACCGTAGAATAGGAAGCCTTTTAAAATTTTGAGTCGTTTGAGCTTTACTAACACGACAACGAAGATTCAGTTTTGGCCTTAATACCCTTTTATCGTTAAATACTAATGTTTTTATAATTTTCTTCCTAATTTGTTCCTAAAACACTATTTCTAGACAAAAGCGGAATAATATCTAATAGGAAATTTGGAAAAATGCTTATTTTTAGATAATCGCGTAAATCCTCATTAGCGACAGAAATCAGTTACAAATTTTGGAAAGGGTGCTTCTAATATAAATTGTGCTGTTTAAAAACCGTAGAATAGGAAGCGTTTTAAAATTTTGAGTCGTTGGAGCTTTACTAACACGACAACGAAGATTCAGTTTTGGCCTTAATACCCTTTTATCGTTAAATACTAATGTTTTTATAATTTTCTTCCTAATTTGTTCCTAAAACACTATTTCTAGACAAAAGCGGAATAATATCTAATGGTAGAGTTTGAAAACTGCTTGTATTTAGATAATCGCGTAAATCCTCATTAGCGACAGAAATCAGTTACAAATTTTGGAAAGGGTGCTTCTAATATAAATTGTGCTGTTTAAAAACCGTAGAATAGGAAGCGTTTTAAAATTTTGAGTCGTTGGAGCTTTACTAACACGACAACGAAGATTCAGTTTTGGCCTTAATACCCTTTTATCGTTAAATACTAATGTTTTTATAATTTTCTTCCTAATTTGTTCCTAAAACACTATTTCTAGACAAAAGCGGAATAATATCTAATGGTAGATTTTGAAAACTGCTTGTATTTAGATAATCGCGTAAATCCTCATTAGCGACAGAAATCAGTTACAAATTTTGGAAAGGGTGCTTCTAATATAAATTGTGCTGTTTAAAAACCGTAGAATAGGAAGCGTTTTAAAATTTTGAGTCGTTGGAGCTTTACTAACACGACAACGAAGATTCAGTTTTGGCCTTAATACCCTTTTATCGTTAAATACTAATGTTTTTATAATTTTTTCCCTAATTTTTTCCTAAAACACTATTTCTAGACAAAAGCGGAATAATATCTAATGGTAGATTTTGAAAACTGCTTGTATTTAGATAATCGCGTAAATCCTCATTAGCGACAGAAATCAGTTACAAATTTTGGAAAGGGTGCTTCCAATATAAATTGTGCTGTTTAAAAACCGTAGAATAGGAAGCGTTTTAAAATTTTGAGTCGTTGGAGCTTTACTAACACGACAACGAAGATTCAGTTTTGGCCTTAATACCCTTTTATCGTTAAATACTAATGTTTTTATAATTTTTTCCCTAATTTTTTCCTAAAACACTATTTCTAGACAAAAGCGGAATAATATCTAATGGTAGATTTTGAAAACTGCTTGTATTTAGATAATCGCGTAAATCCTCATTAGCGACAGAAATCAGTTACAAATTTTGGAAAGGGTGCTTCTAATATAAATTGTGCTGTTTAAAAACCGTAGAATAGGAAGCGTTTTAAAATTTTGAGTCGTTGGAGCTTTACTAACACGACAACGAAGATTCAGTTTTGGCCTTAATACCCTTTTATCGTTAAATACTAATGTTTTTATAATTTTCTTCCTAATTTATTCCTAAAACACTATTTCTAGACAAAAGCGGAATAATATCTAATAGGAAATTTTGAAAAATGCTTATTTTTAGATAATCGCGTAAATCCTCATTAGCGACAGAAATCAGTTACAAATTTTGGAAAGGGTGCTTTTAATATAAATTGTGCTGTTTAAAAACCGTAGAATAGGAAGCGTTTTAAAATTTTGAGTCGTTGGAGCTTTACTAACACGACAACGAAGATTCAGTTTTGGCCTTAATACCCTTTTATCGTTAAATACTAATGTTTTTATAATTTTTTTCCTAATTTGTTCCTAAAACACTATTTCTAGACAAAAGCGGAATAATATCTAATGGTAGATTTTGAAAAATGCTCGTATTTAGATAATCGCGTAAATCCTCATTAGCGACAGAAATCAGTTACAAATTTTGGAAAGGGTGCTTCCAATATAAATTGTGCTGTTTAAAAACCGTAGAATAGGAAGCGTTTTAAAATTTTGAGTCGTTGGAGCTTTACTAACACGACAACGAAGATTCAGTTTTGGCCTTAATACCCTTTTATCGTTAAATACTAATGTTTTTATAATTTTCTTCCTAATTTGTTCCTAAAACACTATTTCTAGACAAAAGCGGAATAATATCTAATAGGAAATTTTGAAAAATGCCTATTTTTAGATAATCGCGTAAATCCTCATTAGCGACAGAAATCAGTTACAAATTTTGGAAAGGGTGCTTCCAATATAAATTGTGCTGTTTAAAAACCGTAGAATAGGAAGCGTTTTAGAATTTTGAGTCGTTTGAGCTTTACTAACACGACAACGAAGATTCAGTTTTGGCCTTAATACCCTTTTATCGTTAAATACTAATGTTTTTATAATTTTCTTCCTAATTTGTTCCTAAAACACTATTTCTAGACAAAAGCGGAATAATATCTAATAGGAAATTTTGAAAAATGCTTATTTTTAGATAATCGCGTAAATCCTCATTAGCGACAGAAATCAGTTACAAATTTTGGAAAGGGTGCTTCTAATATAAATTGTGCTGTTTAAAAACCGTAGAATAGGAAGCGTTTTAGAATTTTGAGTCGTTGGAGCTTTACTAACACGACAACGAAGATTCAGTTTTGGCCTTAATACCCTTTGATTGTTAAATACTAATGTTTTTATAATTTTTTTCCAAATTTGTTCCTAAAACACTATTTCTAGACAAAAGCGGAATAATATCTAATGGTAGATTTTGAAAACTGCTTGTATTTAGATAATCGCGTAAATCCTCATTAGCGACAGAAATCAGTTACAAATTTTGGAAAGGGTGCTTCCAATATAAATTGTGCTGTTTAAAAACCGTAGAATAGGAAGCGTTTTAAAATTTTGAGTCGTTGGAGCTTTACTAACACGACAACGAAGATTCAGTTTTGGCCTTAATACCCTTTTATCGTTAAATACTAATGTTTTTATAATTTTTTCCCTAATTTTTTCCTAAAACACTATTTCTAGACAAAAGCGGAATAATATCTAATGGTAGATTTTGAAAACTGCTTGTATTTAGATAATCGCGTAAATCCTCATTAGCGACAGAAATCAGTTACAAATTTTGGAAAGGGTGCTTTTAATATAAATTGTGCTGTTTAAAAACCGTAGAATAGGAAGCGTTTTAAAATTTTGAGTCGTTGGAGCTTTACTAACACGACAACGAAGATTCAGTTTTGGCCTTAATACCCTTTTATCGTTAAATACTAATGTTTTTATAATTTTTTTCCTAATTTGTTCCTAAAACACTATTTCTAGACAAAAGCGGAATAATATCTAATGGTAGATTTTGAAAAATGCTCGTATTTAGATAATCGCGTAAATCCTCATTAGCGACAGAAATCAGTTACAAATTTTGGAAAGGGTGCTTCCAATATAAATTGTGCTGTTTAAAAACCGTAGAATAGGAAGCGTTTTAAAATTTTGAGTCGTTGGAGCTTTACTAACACGACAACGAAGATTCAGTTTTGGCCTTAATACCCTTTTATCGTTAAATACTAATGTTTTTATAATTTTCTTCCTAATTTGTTCCTAAAACACTATTTCTAGACAAAAGCGGAATAATATCTAATAGGAAATTTTGAAAAATGCCTATTTTTAGATAATCGCGTAAATCCTCATTAGCGACAGAAATCAGTTACAAATTTTGGAAAGGGTGCTTCCAATATAAATTGTGCTGTTTAAAAACCGTAGAATAGGAAGCGTTTTAGAACTTTGAGTCGTTGGAGCTTTACTAACACGACAACGAAGATTCAGTTTTGGCCTTAATACCTTTTGATTGTTAAATACTAATGTTTTTATAATTTTCTTCCTAATTTGTTCCTAAAACACTATTTCTAGACAAAAGCGGAATAATATCTAATGGTAGATTTTGAAAACTGCTTGTATTTAGATTATCGCGTAAATCCTCATTAGCTACAGAAATCAGTTACAAATTTTGGAAAGGGTGCTTCTAATATAAATTGTGCTGTTTAAAAACCGTAGAATAGGAAGCGTTTTAAAATTTTGAGTCGTTGGAGCTTTACTAACACGACAACGAAGATTCAGTTTTGGCCTTAATACCCTTTTATCGTTAAATACTAATGTTTTTATAATTTTCTTCCTAATTTGTTCCTAAAACACTATTTCTAGACAAAAGCGGAATAATATCTAATAGGAAATTTTGAAAAATGCTTATTTTTAGATAATCGCGTAAATCCTCATTAGCGACAGAAATCAGTTACAAATTTTGGAAAGGGTGCTTCTAATATAAATTGTGCTGTTTAAAAACCGTAGAATAGGAAGCGTTTTAAAATTTTGAGTCGTTGGAGCTTTACTAACACGACAACGAAGATTCAGTTTTGGCCTTAATACCCTTTTATCGTTAAATACTAATGTTTTTATAATTTTCTTCCTAATTTGTTCCTAAAACACTATTTCTAGACAAAAGCGGAATAATATCTAATGGTAGATTTTGAAAACTGCTTGTATTTAGATAATCGCGTAAATCCTCATTAGCGACAGAAATCAGTTACAAATTTTGGAAAGGGTGCTTCTAATATAAATTGTGCTGTTTAAAAACCGTAGAATAGGAAGCGTTTTAAAATTTTGAGTCGTTGGAGCTTTACTAACACGACAACGAAGATTCAGTTTTGGCCTTAATACCCTTTTATCGTTAAATACTAATGTTTTTATAATTTTCTTCCTAATTTGTTCCTAAAACACTATTTCTAGACAAAAGCGGAATAATATCTAATGGTAGATTTTGAAAACTGCTTGTATTTAGATAATCGCGTAAATCCTCATTAGCGACAGAAATCAGTTACAAATTTTGGAAAGGGTGCTTCTAATATAAATTGTGCTGTTTAAAAACCGTAGAATAGGAAGCGTTTTAAAATTTTGAGTCGTTGGAGCTTTACTAACACGACAACGAAGATTCAGTTTTGGCCTTAATACCCTTTTATCGTTAAATACTAATGTTTTTATAATTTTTTCCCTAATTTTTTCCTAAAACACTATTTCTAGACAAAAGCGGAATAATATCTAATGGTAGATTTTGAAAACTGCTTGTATTTAGATAATCGCGTAAATCCTCATTAGCGACAGAAATCAGTTACAAATTTTGGAAAGGGTGCTTCCAATATAAATTGTGCTGTTTAAAAACCGTAGAATAGGAAGCGTTTTAAAATTTTGAGTCGTTGGAGCTTTACTAACACGACAACGAAGATTCAGTTTTGGCCTTAATACCCTTTTATCGTTAAATACTAATGTTTTTATAATTTTTTCCCTAATTTTTTCCTAAAACACTATTTCTAGACAAAAGCGGAATAATATCTAATGGTAGATTTTGAAAACTGCTTGTATTTAGATAATCGCGTAAATCCTCATTAGCGACAGAAATCAGTTACAAATTTTGGAAAGGGTGCTTCCAATATAAATTGTGCTGTTTAAAAACCGTAGAATAGGAAGCGTTTTAAAATTTTGAGTCGTTGGAGCTTTACTAACACGACAACGAAGATTCAGTTTTGGCCTTAATACCCTTTTATCGTTAAATACTAATGTTTTTATAATTTTTTCCCTAATTTTTTCCTAAAACACTATTTCTAGACAAAAGCGGAATAATATCTAATGGTAGATTTTGAAAACTGCTTGTATTTAGATAATCGCGTAAATCCTCATTAGCGACAGAAATCAGTTACAAATTTTGGAAAGGGTGCTTCTAATATAAATTGTGCTGTTTAAAAACCGTAGAATAGGAAGCGTTTTAAAATTTTGAGTCGTTGGAGCTTTACTAACACGACAACGAAGATTCAGTTTTGGCCTTAATACCCTTTTATCGTTAAATACTAATGTTTTTATAATTTTCTTCCTAATTTATTCCTAAAACACTATTTCTAGACAAAAGCGGAATAATATCTAATAGGAAATTTTGAAAAATGCTTATTTTTAGATAATCGCGTAAATCCTCATTAGCGACAGAAATCAGTTACAAATTTTGGAAAGGGTGCTTTTAATATAAATTGTGCTGTTTAAAAACCGTAGAATAGGAAGCGTTTTAAAATTTTGAGTCGTTGGAGCTTTACTAACACGACAACGAAGATTCAGTTTTGGCCTTAATACCCTTTTATCGTTAAATACTAATGTTTTTATAATTTTTTTCCTAATTTGTTCCTAAAACACTATTTCTAGACAAAAGCGGAATAATATCTAATGGTAGATTTTGAAAAATGCTCGTATTTAGATAATCGCGTAAATCCTCATTAGCGACAGAAATCAGTTACAAATTTTGGAAAGGGTGCTTCCAATATAAATTGTGCTGTTTAAAAACCGTAGAATAGGAAGCGTTTTAAAATTTTGAGTCGTTGGAGCTTTACTAACACGACAACGAAGATTCAGTTTTGGCCTTAATACCCTTTTATCGTTAAATACTAATGTTTTTATAATTTTCTTCCTAATTTGTTCCTAAAACACTATTTCTAGACAAAAGCGGAATAATATCTAATAGGAAATTTTGAAAAATGCCTATTTTTAGATAATCGCGTAAATCCTCATTAGCGACAGAAATCAGTTACAAATTTTGGAAAGGGTGCTTCCAATATAAATTGTGCTGTTTAAAAACCGTAGAATAGGAAGCGTTTTAGAATTTTGAGTCGTTGGAGCTTTACTAACACGACAACGAAGATTCAGTTTTGGCCTTAATACCTTTTGATTGTTAAATACTAATGTTTTTATAATTTTCTTCCTAATTTGTTCCTAAAACACTATTTCTAGACAAAAGCGGAATAATATCTAATGGTAGATTTTGAAAACTGCTTGTATTTAGATTATCGCGTAAATCCTCATTAGCTACAGAAATCAGTTACAAATTTTGGAAAGGGTGCTTCCAATATAAATTGTGCTGTTTAAAAACCGTAGAATAGGAAGCCTTTTAAAATTTTGAGTCGTTTGAGCTTTACTAACACGACAACGAAGATTCAGTTTTGGCCTTAATACCCTTTTATCGTTAAATACTAATGTTTTTATAATTTTCTTCCTAATTTGTTCCTAAAACACTATTTCTAGACAAAAGCGGAATAATATCTAACAGGAAATTTTGAAAAATGCTTATTTTTAGATAATCGCGTAAATCCTCATTAGCGACAGAAATCAGTTACAAATTTTGGAAAGGGTGCTTCTAATATAAATTGTGCTGTTTAAAAACCGTAGAATAGGAAGCGTTTTAAAATTTTGAGTCGTTGGAGCTTTACTAACACGACAACGAAGATTCAGTTTTGGCCTTAATACCCTTTTATCGTTAAATACTAATGTTTTTATAATTTTTTTCCTAATTTGTTCCTAAAACACTATTTCTAGACAAAAGCGGAATAATATCTAATGGTTGATTTTGAAAACTGCTTGTATTTAGATAATCGCGTAAATCCTCATTAGCGACAGAAATCAGTTACAAATTTTGGAAAGGGTGCTTCTAATGTAAATTGTGCTGTTTAAAAACCGTAGAATAGGAAGCGTTTTAAAATTTTGAGTCGTTGGAGCTTTACTAACACGACAACGAAGATTCAGTTTTGGACTTAATACCCTTTTATCGTTAAATACTAATGTTTTTATAATTTTTCCCTAATTTTTTCCTAAAACACTATTTCTAGACAAAAGCGGAATAATATCTAATGGTAGATTTTGAAAACTGCTTGTATTTAGATAATCGCGTAAATCCTCATTAGCGACAGAAATCAGTTACAAATTTTGGAAAGGGTGCTTCTAATATAAATTGTGCTGTTTAAAAACCGTAGAATAGGAAGCGTTTTAAAATTTTGAGTCGTTGGAGCTTTACTAACACGACAACGAAGATTCAGTTTTGGCCTTAATACCCTTTTATCGTTAAATACTAATGTTTTTATAATTTTTTCCCTAATTTTTTCCTAAAACACTATTTCTAGACAAAAGCGGAATAATATCTAATGGTAGATTTTGAAAACTGCTTGTATTTAGATAATCGCGTAAATCCTCATTAGCGACAGAAATCAGTTACAAATTTTGGAAAGGGTGCTTTTAATATAAATTGTGCTGTTTAAAAACCGTAGAATAGGAAGCGTTTTAAAATTTTGAGTCGTTGGAGCTTTACTAACACGACAACGAAGATTCAGTTTTGGCCTTAATACCCTTTTATCGTTAAATACTAATGTTTTTATAATTTTTTTCCTAATTTGTTCCTAAAACACTATTTCTAGACAAAAGCGGAATAATATCTAATGGTAGATTTTGAAAAATGCTCGTATTTAGATAATCGCGTAAATCCTCATTAGCGACAGAAATCAGTTACAAATTTTGGAAAGGGTGCTTCCAATATAAATTGTGCTGTTTAAAAACCGTAGAATAGGAAGCGTTTTAAAATTTTGAGTCGTTGGAGCTTTACTAACACGACAACGAAGATTCAGTTTTGGCCTTAATACCCTTTTATCGTTAAATACTAATGTTTTTATAATTTTCTTTCTAATTTGTTCCTAAAACACTATTTCTAGACAAAAGCGGAATAATATCTAATAGGAAATTTTGAAAAATGCCTATTTTTAGATAATCGCGTAAATCCTCATTAGCGACAGAAATCAGTTACAAATTTTGGAAAGGGTGCTTCCAATATAAATTGTGCTGTTTAAAAACCGTAGAATAGGAAGCGTTTTAGAATTTTGAGTCGTTGAAGCTTTACTAACACGACAACGAAGATTCAGTTTTGGCCTTAATACCTTTTGATTGTTAAATACTAATGTTTTTATAATTTTCTTCCTAATTTGTTCCTAAAACACTATTTCTAGACAAAAGCGGAATAATATCTAATGGTAGATTTTGAAAACTGCTTGTATTTAGATAATCGCGTAAATCCTCATTAGCGACAGAAATCAGTTACAAATTTTGGAAAGGGTGCTTCTAATATAAATTGTGCTGTTTAAAAACCGTAGAATAGGAAGCGTTTTAGAATTTTGAGTCGTTGGAGCTTTACTAACACGACAACGAAGATTCAGTTTTGGCCTTAATACCCTTTGATTGTTAAATACTAATGTTTTTATAATTTTTTTCCAAATTTGTTCCTAAAACACTATTTCTAGACAAAAGCGGAATAATATCTAATGGTAGATTTTGAAAACTGCTTGTATTTAGATAATCGCGTAAATCCTCATTAGCGACAGAAATCAGTTACAAATTTTGGAAAGGGTGCTTCCAATATAAATTGTGCTGTTTAAAAACCGTAGAATAGGAAGCGTTTTAAAATTTTGAGTCGTTGGAGCTTTACTAACACGACAACGAAGATTCAGTTTTGGCCTTAATACCCTTTTATCGTTAAATACTAATGTTTTTATAATTTTTTCCCTAATTTTTTCCTAAAACACTATTTCTAGACAAAAGCGGAATAATATCTAATGGTAGATTTTGAAAACTGCTTGTATTTAGATAATCGCGTAAATCCTCATTAGCGACAGAAATCAGTTACAAATTTTGGAAAGGGTGCTTTTAATATAAATTGTGCTGTTTAAAAACCGTAGAATAGGAAGCGTTTTAAAATTTTGAGTCGTTGGAGCTTTACTAACACGACAACGAAGATTCAG
This sequence comes from Desoria tigrina, assembly GCA_906901685.1. Classification (NCBI taxonomy): domain Eukaryota; kingdom Metazoa; phylum Arthropoda; class Collembola; order Entomobryomorpha; family Isotomidae; genus Desoria; species Desoria tigrina. The sequence goes on from CAJQTU010000048.1 coordinate 109,870, forward strand.
TTTTGGCCTTAATACCCTTTTATCGTTAAATACTAATGTTTTTATAATTTTTTTCCTAATTTGTTCCTAAAACACTATTTCTAGACAAAAGCGGAATAATATCTAATGGCAGATTTTGAAAAATGCTCGTATTTAGATAATCGCGTAAATCCTCATTAGCGACAGAAATCAGTTACAAATTTTGGAAAGGGTGCTTCCAATATAAATTGTGCTGTTTAAAAACCGTAGAATAGGAAGCGTTTTAAAATTTTGAGTCGTTGGAGCTTTACTAACACGACAACGAAGATTCAGTTTTGGCCTTAATACCCTTTTATCGTTAAATACTAATGTTTTTATAATTTTCTTCCTAATTTGTTCCTAAAACACTATTTCTAGACAAAAGCGGAATAATATCTAATAGGAAATTTTGAAAAATGCCTATTTTTAGATAATCGCGTAAATCCTCATTAGCGACAGAAATCAGTTACAAATTTTGGAAAGGGTGCTTCCAATATAAATTGTGCTGTTTAAAAACCGTAGAATAGGAAGCGTTTTAGAATTTTGAGTCGTTGGAGCTTTACTAACACGACAACGAAGATTCAGTTTTGGCCTTAATACCTTTTGATTGTTAAATACTAATGTTTTTATAATTTTCTTCCTAATTTGTTCCTAAAACACTATTTCTAGACAAAAGCGGAATAATATCTAATGGTAGATTTTGAAAACTGCTTGTATTTAGATTATCGCGTAAATCCTCATTAGCTACAGAAATCAGTTACAAATTTTGGAAAGGGTGCTTCCAATATAAATTGTGCTGTTTAAAAACCGTAGAATAGGAAGCCTTTTAAAATTTTGAGTCGTTGGAGCTTTACTAACAAGACAACGAAGATTCAGTTTTGGCCTTAATACCCTTTTATCGTTAAATACTAATGTTTTTATAATTTTCTTCCTAATTTGTTCCTAAAACACTATTTCTAGACAAAAGCGGAATAATATCTAATAGGAAATTTTGAAAAATGCTTATTTTTAGATAATCGCGTTAATCCTCATTAGCGACAGAAATCAGTTACAAATTTTGGAAAGGGTGCTTCTAATATAAATTGTGCTGTTTAAAAACCGTAGAATAGGAAGCGTTTTAAAATTTTGAGTCGTTGGAGCTTTACTAACACGACAACGAAGATTCAGTTTTGGCCTTAATACCCTTTTATCGTTAAATACTAATGTTTTTATAATTTTTTTCCTAATTTGTTCCTAAAACACTATTTCTAGACAAAAGCGGAATAATATCTAATGGTTGATTTTGAAAACTGCTTGTATTTAGATAATCGCGTAAATCCTCATTAGCGACAGAAATCAGTTACAAATTTTGGAAAGGGTGCTTCTAATATAAATTGTGCTGTTTAAAAACCGTAGAATAGGAAGCGTTTTAAAATTTTGAGTCGTTGGAGCTTTACTAACACGACAACGAAGATTCAGTTTTGGCCTTAATACCCTTTTATCGTTAAATACTAATGTTTTTATAATTTTTTCCCTAATTTTTTCCTAAAACACTATTTCTAGACAAAAGCGGAATAATATCTAATGGTAGATTTTGAAAACTGCTTGTATTTAGATAATCGCGTAAATCCTCATTAGCGACAGAAATCAGTTACAAATTTTGGAAAGGGTGCTTCCAATATAAATTGTGCTGTTTAAAAACCGTAGAATAGGAAGCGTTTTAAAATTTTGAGTCGTTGGAGCTTTACTAACACGACAACGAAGATTCAGTTTTGGCCTTAATACCCTTTTATCGTTAAATACTAATGTTTTTATAATTTTTTCCCTAATTTTTTCCTAAAACACTATTTCTAGACAAAAGCGGAATAATATCTAATGGTAGATTTTGAAAACTGCTTGTATTTAGATAATCGCGTAAATCCTCATTAGCGACAGAAATCAGTTACAAATTTTGGAAAGGGTGCTTCTAATATAAATTGTGCTGTTTAAAAACCGTAGAATAGGAAGCGTTTTAAAATTTTGAGTCGTTGGAGCTTTACTAACACGACAACGAAGATTCAGTTTTGGCCTTAATACCCTTTGATTGTTAAATACTAATGTTTTTATAATTTTTTTCCAAATTTGTTCCTAAAACACTATTTCTAGACAAAAGCGGAATAATATCTAATGGTAGATTTTGAATACTGCTTGTATTTAGATAATCGCGTAAATCCTCATTAGCGACAGAAATCAGTTACAAATTTTGGAAAGGGTGCTTCCAATATAAATTGTGCTGTTTAAAAACCGTAGAATAGGAAGCGTTTTAAAATTTTGAGTCGTTGGAGCTTTACTAACACGACAACGAAGATTCAGTTTGGGCCTTAATACCCTTTTATCGTTAAATACTAATGTTTTTATAATTTTTCCCTAATTTTTTCCTAAAACACTATTTCTAGACAAAAGCGGAATAATATCTAATGGTAGATTTTGAAAACTGCTTGTATTTAGATAATCGCGTAAATCCTCATTAGCGACAGAAATCAGTTACAAATTTTGGAAAGGGTGCTTCTAATATAAATTGTGCTGTTTAAAAACCGTAGAATAGGAAGCGTTTTAAAATTTTGAGTCGTTGGAGCTTTACTAACACGACAACGAAGATTCAGTTTTGGCCTTAATACCCTTTTATCGTTAAATACTAATGTTTTTATAATTTTTTCCCTAATTTTTTCCTAAAACACTATTTCTAGACAAAAGCGGAATAATATCTAATGGTAGATTTTGAAAACTGCTTGTATTTAGATAATCGCGTAAATCCTCATTAGCGACAGAAATCAGTTACAAATTTTGGAAAGGGTGCTTCCAATATAAATTGTGCTGTTTAAAAACCGTAGAATAGGAAGCGTTTTAAAATTTTGAGTCGTTGGAGCTTTACTAACACGACAACGAAGATTCAGTTTTGGCCTTAATACCCTTTTATCGTTAAATACTAATGTTTTTATAATTTTTTTCCTAATTTGTTCCTAAAACACTATTTCTAGACAAAAGCGGAATAATATCTAATGGTAGATTTTGAAAACTGCTTGTATTTAGATAATCGCGTAAATCCTCATTAGCGACAGAAATCAGTTACAAATTTTGGAAAGGGTGCTTCCAATATAAATTGTGCTGTTTAAAAACCGTAGAATAGGAAGCGTTTTAAAATTTTGAGTCGTTGGAGCTTTACTAACACGACAACGAAGATTCAGTTTTGGCCTTAATACCCTTTTATCGTTAAATACTAATGTTTTTATAATTTTTTTCCTAATTTGTTCCTAAAACACTATTTCTAGACAAAAGCGGAATAATATCTAATGGTTGATTTTGAAAACTGCTTGTATTTAGATAATCGCGTAAATCCTCATTAGCGACAGAAATCAGTTACAAATTTTGGAAAGGGTGCTTCTAATATAAATTGTGCTGTTTAAAAACCGTAGAATAGGAAGCGTTTTAAAATTTTGAGTCGTTGGAGCTTTACTAACACGACAACGAAGATTCAGTTTTGGCCTTAATACCCTTTTATCGTTAAATACTAATGTTTTTATAATTTTTTCCCTAATTTTTTCCTAAAACACTATTTCTAGACAAAAGCGGAATAATATCTAATGGTAGATTTTGAAAACTGCTTGTATTTAGATAATCGCGTAAATCCTCATTAGCGACAGAAATCAGTTACAAATTTTGGAAAGGGTGCTTCCAATATAAATTGTGCTGTTTAAAAACCGTAGAATAGGAAGCGTTTTAAAATTTTGAGTCGTTGGAGCTTTACTAACACGACAACGAAGATTCAGTTTTGGCCTTAATACCCTTTTATCGTTAAATACTAATGTTTTTATAATTTTTTTCCTAATTTGTTCCTAAAACACTATTTCTAGACAAAAGCGGAATAATATCTAATGGTAGATTTTGAAAACTGCTTGTATTTAGATAATCGCGTAAATCCTCATTAGCGACAGAAATCAGTTACAAATTTTGGAAAGGGTGCTTCCAATATAAATTGTGCTGTTTAAAAACCGTAGAATAGGAAGCGTTTTAAAATTTTGAGTCGTTGGAGCTTTACTAACACGACAACGAAGATTCAGTTTTGGCCTTAATACCCTTTTATCGTTAAATACTAATGTTTTTATAATTTTTTCCCTAATTTTTTCCTAAAACACTATTTCTAGACAAAAGCGGAATAATATCTAATGGTAGATTTTGAAAACTGCTTGTATTTAGATAATCGCGTAAATCCTCATTAGCGACAGAAATCAGTTACAAATTTTGGAAAGGGTGCTTCTAATATAAATTGTGCTGTTTAAAAACCGTAGAATAGGAAGCGTTTTAAAATTTTGAGTCGTTGGAGCTTTACTAACACGACAACGAAGATTCAGTTTTGGCCTTAATACCCTTTGATTGTTAAATACTAATGTTTTTATAATTTTTTTCCAAATTTGTTCCTAAAACACTATTTCTAGACAAAAGCGGAATAATATCTAATGGTAGATTTTGAATACTGCTTGTATTTAGATAATCGCGTAAATCCTCATTAGCGACAGAAATCAGTTACAAATTTTGGAAAGGGTGCTTCCAATATAAATTGTGCTGTTTAAAAACCGTAGAATAGGAAGCGTTTTAAAATTTTGAGTCGTTGGAGCTTTACTAACACGACAACGAAGATTCAGTTTGGGCCTTAATACCCTTTTATCGTTAAATACTAATGTTTTTATAATTTTTCCCTAATTTTTTCCTAAAACACTATTTCTAGACAAAAGCGGAATAATATCTAATGGTAGATTTTGAAAACTGCTTGTATTTAGATAATCGCGTAAATCCTCATTAGCGACAGAAATCAGTTACAAATTTTGGAAAGGGTGCTTCTAATATAAATTGTGCTGTTTAAAAACCGTAGAATAGGAAGCGTTTTAAAATTTTGAGTCGTTGGAGCTTTACTAACACGACAACGAAGATTCAGTTTTGGCCTTAATACCCTTTTATCGTTAAATACTAATGTTTTTATAATTTTTTCCCTAATTTTTTCCTAAAACACTATTTCTAGACAAAAGCGGAATAATATCTAATGGTAGATTTTGAAAACTGCTTGTATTTAGATAATCGCGTAAATCCTCATTAGCGACAGAAATCAGTTACAAATTTTGGAAAGGGTGCTTCCAATATAAATTGTGCTGTTTAAAAACCGTAGAATAGGAAGCGTTTTAAAATTTTGAGTCGTTGGAGCTTTACTAACACGACAACGAAGATTCAGTTTTGGCCTTAATACCCTTTTATCGTTAAATACTAATGTTTTTATAATTTTTTCCCTAATTTTTTCCTAAAACACTATTTCTAGACAAAAGCGGAATAATATCTAATGGTAGATTTTGAAAACTGCTTGTATTTAGATAATCGCGTAAATCCTCATTAGCGACAGAAATCAGTTACAAATTTTGGAAAGGGTGCTTCCAATATAAATTGTGCTGTTTAAAAACCGTAGAATAGGAAGCGTTTTAAAATTTTGAGTCGTTGGAGCTTTACTAACACGACAACGAAGATTCAGTTTTGGCCTTAATACCCTTTTATCGTTAAATACTAATGTTTTTATAATTTTTTCCCTAATTTTTTCCTAAAACACTATTTCTAGACAAAAGCGGAATAATATCTAATGGTAGATTTTGAAAACTGCTTGTATTTAGATTATCGCGTAAATCCTCATTAGCTACAGAAATCAGTTACAAATTTTGGAAAGGGTGCTTCCAATATAAATTGTGCTGTTTAAAAACCGTAGAATAGGAAGCCTTTTAAAATTTTGAGTCGTTGGAGCTTTACTAACACGACAACGAAGATTCAGTTTTGGCCTTAATACCCTTTTATCGTTAAATACTAATGTTTTTATAATTTTCTTCCTAATTTGTTCCTAAAACACTATTTCTAGACAAAAGCGGAATAATATCTAATAGGAAATTTTGAAAAATGCTTATTTTTAGATAATCGCGTTAATCCTCATTAGCGACAGAAATCAGTTACAAATTTTGGAAAGGGTGCTTCTAATATAAATTGTGCTGTTTAAAAACCGTAGAATAGGAAGCGTTTTAAAATTTTGAGTCGTTGGAGCTTTACTAACACGACAACGAAGATTCAGTTTTGGCCTTAATACCCTTTTATCGTTAAATACTAATGTTTTTATAATTTTTTTCCTAATTTGTTCCTAAAACACTATTTCTAGACAAAAGCGGAATAATATCTAATGGTTGATTTTGAAAACTGCTTGTATTTAGATAATCGCGTAAATCCTCATTAGCGACAGAAATCAGTTACAAATTTTGGAAAGGGTGCTTCTAATATAAATTGTGCTGTTTAAAAACCGTAGAATAGGAAGCGTTTTAAAATTTTGAGTCGTTGGAGCTTTACTAACACGACAACGAAGATTCAGTTTTGGCCTTAATACCCTTTTATCGTTAAATACTAATGTTTTTATAATTTTTTCCCTAATTTTTTCCTAAAACACTATTTCTAGACAAAAGCGGAATAATATCTAATGGTAGATTTTGAAAACTGCTTGTATTTAGATAATCGCGTAAATCCTCATTAGCGACAGAAATCAGTTACAAATTTTGGAAAGGGTGCTTCCAATATAAATTGTGCTGTTTAAAAACCGTAGAATAGGAAGCGTTTTAAAATTTTGAGTCGTTGGAGCTTTACTAACACGACAACGAAGATTCAGTTTTGGCCTTAATACCCTTTTATCGTTAAATACTAATGTTTTTATAATTTTTTCCCTAATTTTTTCCTAAAACACTATTTCTAGACAAAAGCGGAATAATATCTAATGGTAGGTTTTGAAAACTGCTTGTATTTAGATAATCGCGTAAATCCTCATTAGCGACAGAAATCAGTTACAAATTTTGGAAAGGGTGCTTCTAATATAAATTGTGCTGTTTAAAAACCGTAGAATAGGAAGCGTTTTAAAATTTTGAGTCGTTGGAGCTTTACTAACACGACAACGAAGATTCAGTTTTGGCCTTAATACCCTTTGATTGTTAAATACTAATGTTTTTATAATTTTTTTCCAAATTTGTTCCTAAAACACTATTTCTAGACAAAAGCGGAATAATATCTAATGGTAGATTTTGAATACTGCTTGTATTTAGATAATCGCGTAAATCCTCATTAGCGACAGAAATCAGTTACAAATTTTGGAAAGGGTGCTTCCAATATAAATTGTGCTGTTTAAAAACCGTAGAATAGGAAGCGTTTTAAAATTTTGAGTCGTTGGAGCTTTACTAACACGACAACGAAGATTCAGTTTGGGCCTTAATACCCTTTTATCGTTAAATACTAATGTTTTTATAATTTTTCCCTAATTTTTTCCTAAAACACTATTTCTAGACAAAAGCGGAATAATATGTAATGGTAGATTTTGAAAACTGCTTGTATTTAGATAATCGCGTAAATCCTCATTAGCGACAGAAATCAGTTACAAATTTTGGAAAGGGTGCTTCTAATATAAATTGTGCTGTTTAAAAACCGTAGAATAGGAAGCGTTTTAAAATTTTGAGTCGTTGGAGCTTTACTAACACGACAACGAAGATTCAGTTTTGGCCTTAATACCCTTTTATCGTTAAATACTAATGTTTTTATAATTTTTTCCCTAATTTTTTCCTAAAACACTATTTCTAGACAAAAGCGGAATAATATCTAATGGTAGATTTTGAAAACTGCTTGTATTTAGATAATCGCGTAAATCCTCATTAGCGACAGAAATCAGTTACAAATTTTGGAAAGGGTGCTTCCAATATAAATTGTGCTGTTTAAAAACCGTAGAATAGGAAGCGTTTTAAAATTTTGAGTCGTTGGAGCTTTACTAACACGACAACGAAGATTCAGTTTTGGCCTTAATACCCTTTTATCGTTAAATACTAATGTTTTTATAATTTTTTCCCTAATTTTTTCCTAAAACACTATTTCTAGACAAAAGCGGAATAATATCTAATGGTAGATTTTGAAAACTGCTTGTATTTAGATAATCGCGTAAATCCTCATTAGCGACAGAAATCAGTTACAAATTTTGGAAAGGGTGCTTTTAATATAAATTGTGCTGTTTAAAAACCGTAGAATAGGAAGCGTTTTAAAATTTTGAGTCGTTGGAGCTTTACTAACACGACAACGAAGATTCAGTTTTGGCCTTAATACCCTTTTATCGTTAAATACTAATGTTTTTATAATTTTTTTCCTAATTTGTTCCTAAAACACTATTTCTAGACAAAAGCGGAATAATATCTAATGGTAGATTTTGAAAAATGCTCGTATTTAGATAATCGCGTAAATCCTCATTAGCGACAGAAATCAGTTACAAATTTTGGAAAGGGTGCTTCCAATATAAATTGTGCTGTTTAAAAACCGTAGAATAGGAAGCGTTTTAAAATTTTGAGTCGTTGGAGCTTTACTAACACGACAACGAAGATTCAGTTTTGGCCTTAATACCCTTTTATCGTTAAATACTAATGTTTTTATAATTTTCTTCCTAATTTGTTCCTAAAACACTATTTCTAGACAAAAGCGGAATAATATCTAATAGGAAATTTTGAAAAATGCCTATTTTTAGATAATCGCGTAAATCCTCATTAGCGACAGAAATCAGTTACAAATTTTGGAAAGGGTGCTTCCAATATAAATTGTGCTGTTTAAAAACCGTAGAATAGGAAGCGTTTTAGAATTTTGAGTCGTTGGAGCTTTACTAACACGACAACGAAGATTCAGTTTTGGCCTTAATACCTTTTGATTGTTAAATACTAATGTTTTTATAATTTTCTTCCTAATTTGTTCCTAAAACACTATTTCTAGACAAAAGCGGAATAATATCTAATGGTAGATTTTGAAAACTGCTTGTATTTAGATTATCGCGTAAATCCTCATTAGCTACAGAAATCAGTTACAAATTTTGGAAAGGGTGCTTCCAATATAAATTGTGCTGTTTAAAAACCGTAGAATAGGAAGCCTTTTTAAATTTTGAGTCGTTTGAGCTTTACTAACACGACAACGAAGATTCAGTTTTGGCCTTAATACCCTTTTATCGTTAAATACTAATGTTTTTATAATTTTCTTCCTAATTTGTTCCTAAAACACTATTTCTAGACAAAAGCGGAATAATATCTAATAGGAAATTTTGAAAAATGCTTATTTTTAGATAATCGCGTAAATCCTCATTAGCGACAGAAATCAGTTACAAATTTTGGAAAGGGTGCTTCTAATATAAATTGTGCTGTTTAAAAACCGTAGAATAGGAAGCGTTTTAGAATTTTGAGTCGTTGGAGCTTTACTAACACGACAACGAAGATTCAGTTTTGGCCTTAATACCCTTTGATTGTTAAATACTAATGTTTTTATAATTTTTTTCCAAATTTGTTCCTAAAACACTATTTCTAGACAAAAGCGGAATAATATCTAATGGTAGATTTTGAAAACTGCTTGTATTTAGATAATCGCGTAAATCCTCATTAGCGACAGAAATCAGTTACAAATTTTGGAAAGGGTGCTTCTAATATAAATTGTGCTGTTTAAGAACCGTAGAATAGGAAGCGTTTTAAAATATTGAGTCGTTGGAGCTTTACTAACACGACAACGAAGATTCAGTTTTGGCCTTAATACCCTTTTATCGTTAAATACTAATGTTTTTATAATTTTTTCTCTAATTTTTTCCTAAAACACTATTTCTAGACAAAAGCGGAATAATATCTAATGGTAGATTTTGAAAACTGCTTGTATTTAGATAATCGCGTAAATCCTCATTAGCGACAGAAATCAGTTACAAATTTTGGAAAGGGTGCTTCCAATATAAATTGTGCTGTTTAAAAACCGTAGAATAGGAAGCGTTTTAAAATTTTGAGTCGTTGGAGCTTTACTAACACGACAACGAAGATTCAGTTTTGGCCTTAATACCCTTTTATCGTTAAATACTAATGTTTTTATAATTTTCTTCCTAATTTGTTCCTAAAACACTATTTCTAGACAAAAGCGGAATAATATCTAATAGGAAATTTTGAAAAATGCTTATTTTTAGATAATCGCGTTAATCCTCATTAGCGACAGAAATCAGTTACAAATTTTGGAAAGGGTGCTTCTAATATAAATTGTGCTGTTTAAAAACCGTAGAATAGGAAGCGTTTTAAAATTTTGAGTCGTTGGAGCTTTACTAACACGACAACGAAGATTAGGTTTTGGCCTTAATACCCTTTTATCGTTAAATACTAATGTTTTTATAATTTTTTTCCTAATTTGTTCCTAAAACACTATTTCTAGACAAAAGCGGAATAATATCTAATGGTTGATTTTGAAAACTGCTTGTATTTAGATAATCGCGTAAATCCTCATTAGCGACAGAAATCAGTTACAAATTTTGGAAAGGGTGCTTCTAATATAAATTGTGCTGTTTAAAAACCGTAGAATAGGAAGCGTTTTAAAATTTTGAGTCGTTGGAGCTTTACTAACACGACAACGAAGATTCAGTTTTGGCCTTAATACCCTTTTATCGTTAAATACTAATGTTTTTATAATTTTTTCCCTAATTTTTTCCTAAAACACTATTTCTAGACAAAAGCGGAATAATATCTAATGGTAGATTTTGAAAACTGCTTGTATTTAGATAATCGCGTAAATCCTCATTAGCGACAGAAATCAGTTACAAATTTTGGAAAGGGTGCTTCCAATATAAATTGTGCTGTTTAAAAACCGTAGAATAGGAAGCGTTTTAAAATTTTGAGTCGTTGGAGCTTTACTAACACGACAACGAAGATTCAGTTTTGGCCTTAATACCCTTTTATCGTTAAATACTAATGTTTTTATAATTTTTTCCCTAATTTTTTCCTAAAACACTATTTCTAGACAAAAGCGGAATAATATCTAATGGTAGATTTTGAAAACTGCTTGTATTTAGATAATCGCGTAAATCCTCATTAGCGACAGAAATCAGTTACAAATTTTGGAAAGGGTGCTTCTAATATAAATTGTGCTGTTTAAAAACCGTAGAATAGGAAGCGTTTTAAAATTTTGAGTCGTTGGAGCTTTACTAACACGACAACGAAGATTCAGTTTTGGCCTTAATACCCTTTTATCGTTAAATACTAATGTTTTTATAATTTTCTTCCTAATTTATTCCTAAAACACTATTTCTAGACAAAAGCGGAATAATATCTAATGGTAGATTTTGAAAACTGCTTGTATTTAGATAATCGCGTAAATCCTCATTAGCGACAGAAATCAGTTACAAATTTTGGAAAGGGTGCTTTTAATATAAATTGTGCTGTTTAAAAACCGTAGAATAGGAAGCGTTTTAAAATTTTGAGTCGTTGGAGCTTTACTAACACGACAACGAAGATTCAGTTTTGGCCTTAATACCCTTTTATCGTTAAATACTAATGTTTTTATAATTTTTTTCCTAATTTGTTCCTAAAACACTATTTCTAGACAAAAGCGGAATAATATCTAATGGTAGATTTTGAAAAATGCTCGTATTTAGATAATCGCGTAAATCCTCATTAGCGACAGAAATCAGTTACAAATTTTGGAAAGGGTGCTTCCAATATAAATTGTGCTGTTTAAAAACCGTAGAATAGGAAGCGTTTTAAAATTTTGAGTCGTTGGAGCTTTACTAACACGACAACGAAGATTCAGTTTTGGCCTTAATACCCTTTTATCGTTAAATACTAATGTTTTTATAATTTTCTTCCTAATTTGTTCCTAAAACACTATTTCTAGACAAAAGCGGAATAATATCTAATAGGAAATTTTGAAAAATGCCTATTTTTAGATAATCGCGTAAATCCTCATTAGCGACAGAAATCAGTTACAAATTTTGGAAAGGGTGCTTCCAATATAAATTGTGCTGTTTAAAAACCGTAGAATAGGAAGCGTTTTAGAATTTTGAGTCGTTGGAGCTTTACTAACACGACAACGAAGATTCAGTTTTGGCCTTAATACCTTTTGATTGTTAAATACTAATGTTTTTATAATTTTCTTCCTAATTTGTTCCTAAAACACTATTTCTAGACAAAAGCGGAATAATATCTAATGGTAGATTTTGAAAACTGCTTGTATTTAGATTATCGCGTAAATCCTCATTAGCTACAGAAATCAGTTACAAATTTTGGAAAGGGTGCTTCCAATATAAATTGTGCTGTTTAAAAACCGTAGAATAGGAAGCCTTTTAAAATTTTGAGTCGTTTGAGCTTTACTAACACGACAACGAAGATTCAGTTTTGGCCTTAATACCCTTTTATCGTTAAATACTAATGTTTTTATAATTTTCTTCCTAATTTGTTCCTAAAACACTATTTCTAGACAAAAGCGGAATAATATCTAATAGGAAATTTTGAAAAATGCTTATTTTTAGATAATCGCGTAAATCCTCATTAGCGACAGAAATCAGTTACAAATTTTGGAAAGGGTGCTTCTAATATAAATTGTGCTGTTTAAAAACCGTAGAATAGGAAGCGTTTTAGAATTTTGAGTCGTTGGAGCTTTACTAACACGACAACGAAGATTCAGTTTTGGCCTTAATACCCTTTGATTGTTAAATACTAATGTTTTTATAATTTTTTTCCAAATTTGTTCCTAAAACACTATTTCTAGACAAAAGCGGAATAATATCTAATGGTAGATTTTGAAAACTGCTTGTATTTAGATAATCGCGTAAATCCTCATTAGCGACAGAAATCAGTTACAAATTTTGGAAAGGGTGCTTCTAATATAAATTGTGCTGTTTAAGAACCGTAGAATAGGAAGCGTTTTAAAATATTGAGTCGTTGGAGCTTTACTAACACGACAACGAAGATTCAGTTTTGGCCTTAATACCCTTTTATCGTTAAATACTAATGTTTTTATAATTTTTTCTCTAATTTTTTCCTAAAACACTATTTCTAGACAAAAGCGGAATAATATCTAATGGTAGATTTTGAAAACTGCTTGTATTTAGATAATCGCGTAAATCCTCATTAGCGACAGAAATCAGTTACAAATTTTGGAAAGGGTGCTTCCAATATAAATTGTGCTGTTTAAAAACCGTAGAATAGGAAGCGTTTTAAAATTTTGAGTCGTTGGAGCTTTACTAACACGACAACGAAGATTCAGTTTTGGCCTTAATACCCTTTTATCGTTAAATACTAATGTTTTTATAATTTTCTTCCTAATTTGTTCCTAAAACACTATTTCTAGACAAAAGCGGAATAATATCTAATAGGAAATTTTGAAAAATGCTTATTTTTAGATAATCGCGTTAATCCTCATTAGCGACAGAAATCAGTTACAAATTTTGGAAAGGGTGCTTCTAATATAAATTGTGCTGTTTAAAAACCGTAGAATAGGAAGCGTTTTAAAATTTTGAGTCGTTGGAGCTTTACTAACACGACAACGAAGATTCAGTTTTGGCCTTAATACCCTTTTATCGTTAAATACTAATGTTTTTATAATTTTTTTCCTAATTTGTTCCTAAAACACTATTTCTAGACAAAAGCGGAATAATATCTAATGGTTGATTTTGAAAACTGCTTGTATTTAGATAATCGCGTAAATCCTCATTAGCGACAGAAATCAGTTACAAATTTTGGAAAGGGTGCTTCTAATATAAATTGTGCTGTTTAAAAACCGTAGAATAGGAAGCGTTTTAAAATTTTGAGTCGTTGGAGCTTTACTAACACGACAACGAAGATTCAGTTTTGGCCTTAATACCCTTTTATCGTTAAATACTAATGTTTTTATAATTTTCTTCCTAATTTGTTCCTAAAACACTATTTCTAGACAAAAGCGGAATAATATCTAATAGGAAATTTTGAAAAATGCTTATTTTTAGATAATCGCGTAAATCCTCATTAGCGACAGAAATCAGTTACAAATTTTGGAAAGGGTGCTTCTAATATAAATTGTGCTGTTTAAAAACCGTAGAATAGGAAGCGTTTTAGAATTTTGAGTCGTTGGAGCTTTACTAACACGACAACGAAGATTCAGTCTTGGCCTTAATACCCTTTGATTGTTAAATACTAATGTTTTTATAATTTTTTTCCAAATTTGTTCCTAAAACACTATTTCTAGACAAAAGCGGAATAATATCTAATGGTAGATTTTGAAAACTGCTTGTATTTAGATTATCGTGTAAATCCTCATTAGCGACAGAAATCAGTTACAAATTTTGGAAAGGGTGCTTCTAATATAAATTGTGCTGTTTAAGAACCGTAGAATAGGAAGCGTTTTAAAATATTGAGTCGTTGGAGCTTTACTAACACGACAACGAAGATTCAGTTTTGGCCTTAATACCCTTTTATCGTTAAATACTAATGTTTTTATAATTTTTTCTCTAATTTTTTCCTAAAACACTATTTCTAGACAAAGGCGGAATAATATCTAATGGTAGATTTTGAAAACTGCTTGTATTTAGATAATCGCGTAAATCCTCATTAGCGACAGAAATCAGTTACAAATTTTGGAAAGGGTGCTTCCAATATAAATTGTGCTGTTTAAAAACCGTAGAATAGGAAGCGTTTTAAAATTTTGAGTCGTTGGAGCTTTACTAACACGACAACGAAGATTCAGTTTTGGCCTTAATACCCTTTTATCGTTAAATGCTAATGTTTTTATAATTTTCTTCCTAATTTGTTCCTAAAACACTATTTCTAGACAAAAGCGGAATAATATCTAATAGGAAATTTTGAAAAATGCTTATTTTTAGATAATCGCGTTAATCCTCATTAGCGACAGAAATCAGTTACAAATTTTGGAAAGGGTGCTTCTAATATAAATTGTGCTGTTTAAAAACCGTAGAATAGGAAGCGTTTTAAAATTTTGAGTCGTTGGAGCTTTACTAACACGACAACGAAGATTCAGTTTTGGCCTTAATACCCTTTTATCGTTAAATACTAATGTTTTTATAATTTTTTTCCTAATTTGTTCCTAAAACACTATTTCTAGACAAAAGCGGAATAATATCTAATGGTTGATTTTGAAAACTGCTTGTATTTAGATAATCGCGTAAATCCTCATTAGCGACAGAAATCAGTTACAAATTTTGGAAAGGGTGCTTCTAATATAAATTGTGCTGTTTAAAAACCGTAGAATAGGAAGCGTTTTAAAATTTTGAGTCGTTGGAGCTTTACTAACACGACAACGAAGATTCAGTTTTGGCCTTAATACCCTTTTATCGTTAAATACTAATGTTTTTATAATTTTTTCCCTAATTTTTTCCTAAAACACTATTTCTAGACAAAAGCGGAATAATATCTAATGGTAGATTTTGAAAACTGCTTGTATTTAGATAATCGCGTAAATCCTCATTAGCGACAGAAATCAGTTACAAATTTTGGAAAGGGTGCTTCCAATATAAATTGTGCTGTTTAAAAACCGTAGAATAGGAAGCGTTTTAAAATTTTGAGTCGTTGGAGCTTTACTAACACGACAACGAAGATTCAGTTTTGGCCTTAATACCCTTTTATCGTTAAATACTAATGTTTTTATAATTTTTTCCCTAATTTTTTCCTAAAACACTATTTCTAGACAAAAGCGGAATAATATCTAATGGTAGATTTTGAAAACTGCTTGTATTTAGATAATCGCGTAAATCCTCATTAGCGACAGAAATCAGTTACAAATTTTGGAAAGGGTGCTTCTAATATAAATTGTGCTGTTTAAAAACCGTAGAATAGGAAGCGTTTTAAAATTTTGAGTCGTTGGAGCTTTACTAACACGACAACGAAGATTCAGTTTTGGCCTTAATACCCTTTGATTGTTAAATACTAATGTTTTTATAATTTTTTTCCAAATTTGTTCCTAAAACACTATTTCTAGACAAAAGCGGAATAATATCTAATGGTAGATTTTGAATACTGCTTGTATTTAGATAATCGCGTAAATCCTCATTAGCGACAGAAATCAGTTACAAATTTTGGAAAGGGTGCTTCCAATATAAATTGTGCTGTTTAAAAACCGTAGAATAGGAAGCGTTTTAAAATTTTGAGTCGTTGGAGCTTTACTAACACGACAACGAAGATTCAGTTTGGGCCTTAATACCCTTTTATCGTTAAATACTAATGTTTTTATAATTTTTCCCTAATTTTTTCCTAAAACACTATTTCTAGACAAAAGCGGAATAATATCTAATGGTAGATTTTGAAAACTGCTTGTATTTAGATAATCGCGTAAATCCTCATTAGCGACAGAAATCAGTTACAAATTTTGGAAAGGGTGCTTCTAATATAAATTGTGCTGTTTAAAAACCGTAGAATAGGAAGCGTTTTAAAATTTTGAGTCGTTGGAGCTTTACTAACACGACAACGAAGATTCAGTTTTGGCCTTAATACCCTTTTATCGTTAAATACTAATGTTTTTATAATTTTTTCCCTAATTTTTTCCTAAAACACTATTTCTAGACAAAAGCGGAATAATATCTAATGGTAGATTTTGAAAACTGCTTGTATTTAGATAATCGCGTAAATCCTCATTAGCGACAGAAATCAGTTACAAATTTTGGAAAGGGTGCTTCCAATATAAATTGTGCTGTTTAAAAACCGTAGAATAGGAAGCGTTTTAAAATTTTGAGTCGTTGGAGCTTTACTAACACGACAACGAAGATTCAGTTTTGGCCTTAATACCCTTTTATCGTTAAATACTAATGTTTTTATAATTTTTTCCCTAATTTTTTCCTAAAACACTATTTCTAGACAAAAGCGGAATAATATCTAATGGTAGATTTTGAAAACTGCTTGTATTTAGATAATCGCGTAAATCCTCATTAGCGACAGAAATCAGTTACAAATTTTGGAAAGGGTGCTTTTAATATAAATTGTGCTGTTTAAAAACCGTAGAATAGGAAGCGTTTTAAAATTTTGAGTCGTTGGAGCTTTACTAACACGACAACGAAGATTCAGTTTTGGCCTTAATACACTTTTATCGTTAAATACTAATGTTTTTATAATTTTTTTCCTAATTTGTTCCTAAAACACTATTTCTAGACAAAAGCGGAATAATATCTAATGGTAGATTTTGAAAAATGCTCATATTTAGATAATCGCGTAAATCCTCATTAGCGACAGAAATCAGTTACAAATTTTGGAAAGGGTGCTTCCAATATAAATTGTGCTGTTTAAAAACCGTAGAATAGGAAGCGTTTTAAAATTTTGAGTCGTTGGAGCTTTACTAACACGACAACGAAGATTCAGTTTTGGCCTTAATACCCTTTTATCGTTAAATACTAATGTTTTTATAATTTTCTTCCTAATTTGTTCCTAAAACACTATTTCTAGACAAAAGCGGAATAATATCTAATAGGAAATTTTGAAAAATGCCTATTTTTAGATAATCGCGTAAATCCTCATTAGCGACAGAAATCAGTTACCAATTTTGGAAAGGGTGCTTCCAATATAAATTGTGCTGTTTAAAAACCGTAGAATAGGAAGCGTTTTAGAATTTTGAGTCGTTGGAGCTTTACTAACACGACAACGAAGATTCAGTTTTGGCCTTAATACCTTTTGATTGTTAAATACTAATGTTTTTATAATTTTCTTCCTAATTTGTTCCTAAAACACTATTTCTAGACAAAAGCGGAATAATATCTAATGGTAGATTTTGAAAACTGCTTGTATTTAGATTATCGCGTAAATCCTCATTAGCTACAGAAATCAGTTACAAATTTTGGAAAGGGTGCTTCCAATATAAATTGTGCTGTTTAAAAACCGTAGAATAGGAAGCCTTTTAAAATTTTGAGTCGTTTGAGCTTTACTAACACGACAACGAAGATTCAGTTTTGGCCTTAATACCCTTTTATCGTTAAATACTAATGTTTTTATAATTTTCTTCCTAATTTGTTCCTAAAACACTATTTCTAGACAAAAGCGGAATAATATCTAATAGGAAATTTTGAAAAATGCTTATTTTTAGATAATCGCGTAAATCCTCATTAGCGACAGAAATCAGTTACAAATTTTGGAAAGGGTGCTTCTAATATAAATTGTGCTGTTTAAAAACCGTAGAATAGGAAGCGTTTTAGAATTTTGAGTCGTTGGAGCTTTACTAACACGACAACGAAGATTCAGTTTTGGCCTTAATACCCTTTGATTGTTAAATACTAATGTTTTTATAATTTTTTTCCAAATTTGTTCCTAAAACACTATTTCTAGACAAAAGCGGAATAATATCTAATGGTAGATTTTGAAAACTGCTTGTATTTAGATAATCGCGTAAATCCTCATTAGCGACAGAAATCAGTTACAAATTTTGGAAAGGGTGCTTCTAATATAAATTGTGCTGTTTAAGAACCGTAGAAAAGGAAGCGTTTTAAAATATTGAGTCGTTGGAGCTTTACTAACACGACAACGAAGATTCAGTTTTGGCCTTAATACCCTTTTATCGTTAAATACTAATGTTTTTATAATTTTTTCTCTAATTTTTTCCTAAAACACTATTTCTAGACAAAAGCGGAATAATATCTAATGGTAGATTTTGAAAACTGCTTGTATTTAGATAATCGCGTAAATCCTCATTAGCGACAGAAATCAGTTACAAATTTTGGAAAGGGTGCTTCCAATATAAATTGTGCTGTTTAAAAACCGTAGAATAGGAAGCGTTTTAAAATTTTGAGTCGTTGGAGCTTTACTAACACGACAACGAAGATTCAGTTTTGGCCTTAATACCTTTTGATTGTTAAATACTAATGTTTTTATAATTTTCTTCCTAATTTGTTCCTAAAACACTATTTCTAGACAAAAGCGGAATAATATCTAATGGTAGATTTTGAAAACTGCTTGTATTTAGATTATCGCGTAAATCCTCATTAGCTACAGAAATCAGTTACAAATTTTGGAAAGGGTGCTTCCAATATAAATTGTGCTGTTTAAAAACCGTAGAATAGGAAGCCTTTTAAAATTTTGAGTCGTTTGAGCTTTACTAACACGACAACGAAGATTCAGTTTTGGCCTTAATACCCTTTTATCGTTAAATACTAATGTTTTTATAATTTTCTTCCTAATTTGTTCCTAAAACACTATTTCTAGACAAAAGCGGAATAATATCTAATAGGAAATTTTGAAAAATGCTTATTTTTAGATAATCGCGTAAATCCTCATTAGCGACAGAAATCAGTTACAAATTTTGGAAAGGGTGCTTCTAATATAAATTGTGCTGTTTAAAAACCGTAGAATAGGAAGCGTTTTAGAATTTTGAGTCGTTGGAGCTTTACTAACACGACAACGAAGATTCAGTTTTGGCCTTAATACCCTTTGATTGTTAAATACTAATGTTTTTATAATTTTTTTCCAAATTTGTTCCTAAAACACTATTTCTAGACAAAAGCGGAATAATATCTAATGGTAGATTTTGAAAACTGCTTGTATTTAGATAATCGCGTAAATCCTCATTAGCGACAGAAATCAGTTACAAATTTTGGAAAGGGTGCTTCTAATATAAATTGTGCTGTTTAAGAACCGTAGAAAAGGAAGCGTTTTAAAATATTGAGTCGTTGGAGCTTTACTAACACGACAACGAAGATTCAGTTTTGGCCTTAATACCCTTTTATCGTTAAATACTAATGTTTTTATAATTTTTTCTCTAATTTTTTCCTAAAACACTATTTCTAGACAAAAGCGGAATAATATCTAATGGTAGATTTTGAAAACTGCTTGTATTTAGATAATCGCGTAAATCCTCATTAGCGACAGAAATCAGTTACAAATTTTGGAAAGGGTGCTTCCAATATAAATTGTGCTGTTTAAAAACCGTAGAATAGGAAGCGTTTTAAAATTTTGAGTCGTTGGAGCTTTACTAACACGACAACGAAGATTCAGTTTTGGCCTTAATACCCTTTTATCGTTAAATACTAATGTTTTTATAATTTTCTTCCTAATTTGTTCCTAAAACACTATTTCTAGACAAAAGCGGAATAATATCTGATAGGAAATTTTGAAAAATGCTTATTTTTAGATAATCGCGTTAATCCTCATTAGCGACAGAAATCAGTTACAAATTTTGGAAAGGGTGCTTCTAATATAAATTGTGCTGTTTAAAAACCGTAGAATAGGAAGCGTTTTAAAATTTTGAGTCGTTGGAGCTTTACTAACACGACAACGAAGATTCAGTTTTGGCCTTAATACCCTTTTATCGTTAAATACTAATGTTTTTATAATTTTTTCCCTAATTTTTTCCTAAAACACTATTTCTAGACAAAAGCGGAATAATATCTAATGGTAGATTTTGAAAACTGCTTGTATTTAGATAATCGCGTAAATCCTCATTAGCGACAGAAATCAGTTACAAATTTTGGAAAGGGTGCTTCCAATATAAATTGTGCTGTTTAAAAACCGTAGAATAGGAAGCGTTTTAAAATTTTGAGTCGTTGGAGCTTTACTAACACGACAACGAAGATTCAGTTTTGGCCTTAATACCCTTTTATCGTTAAATACTAATGTTTTTATAATTTTTTCCCTAATTTTTTCCTAAAACACTATTTCTAGACAAAAGCGGAATAATATCTAATGGTAGATTTTGAAAACTGCTTGTATTTAGATAATCGCGTAAATCCTCATTAGCGACAGAAATCAGTTACAAATTTTGGAAAGGGTGCTTCTAATATAAATTGTGCTGTTTAAAACCCGTAGAATAGGAAGCGTTTTAAAATTTTGAGTCGTTGGAGCTTTACTAACACGACAACGAAGATTCAGTTTTGGCCTTAATACCCTTTGATTGTTAAATACTAATGTTTTTATAATTTTTTTCCAAATTTGTTCCTAAAACACTATTTCTAGACAAAAGCGGAATAATATCTAATGGTAGATTTTGAATACTGCTTGTATTTAGATAATCGCGTAAATCCTCATTAGCGACAGAAATCAGTTACAAATTTTGGAAAGGGTGCTTCCAATATAAATTGTGCTGTTTAAAAACCGTAGAATAGGAAGCGTTTTAAAATTTTGAGTCGTTGGAGCTTTACTAACACGACAACGAAGATTCAGTTTGGGCCTTAATACCCTTTTATCGTTAAATACTAATGTTTTTATAATTTTTCCCTAATTTTTTCCTAAAACACTATTTCTAGACAAAAGCGGAATAATATCTAATGATAGATTTTGAAAACTGCTTGTATTTAGATAATCGCGTAAATCCTCATTAGCGACAGAAATCAGTTACAAATTTTGGAAAGGGTGCTTCTAATATAAATTGTGCTGTTTAAAAACCGTAGAATAGGAAGCGTTTTAAAATTTTGAGTCGTTGGAGCTTTACTAACACGACAACGAAGATTCAGTTTTGGCCTTAATACCCTTTTATCGTTAAATACTAATGTTTTTATAATTTTTTCCCTAATTTTTTCCTAAAACACTATTTCTAGACAAAAGCGGAATAATATCTAATGGTAGATTTTGAAAACTGCTTGTATTTAGATAATCGCGTAAATCCTCATTAGCGACAGAAATCAGTTACAAATTTTGGAAAGGGTGCTTCCAATATAAATTGTGCTGTTTAAAAACCGTAGAATAGGAAGCGTTTTAAAATTTTGAGTCGTTGGAGCTTTACTAACACGACAACGAAGATTCAGTTTTGGCCTTAATACCCTTTTATCGTTAAATACTAATGTTTTTATAATTTTTTCCCTAATTTTTTCCTAAAACACTATTTCTAGACAAAAGCGGAATAATATCTAATGGTAGATTTTGAAAACTGCTTGTATTTAGATAATCGCGTAAATCCTCATTAGCGACAGAAATCAGTTACAAATTTTGGAAAGGGTGCTTTTAATATAAATTGTGCTGTTTAAAAACCGTAGAATAGGAAGCGTTTTAAAATTTTGAGTCGTTGGAGCTTTACTAACACGACAACGAAGATTCAGTTTTGGCCTTAATACCCTTTTATCGTTAAATACTAATGTTTTTATAATTTTTTCCCTAATTTTTTCCTAAAACACTATTTCTAGACAAAAGCGGAATAATATCTAATGGTAGATTTTGAAAACTGCTTGTATTTAGATAATCGCGTAAATCCTCATTAGCGACAGAAATCAGTTACAAATTTTGGAAAGGGTGCTCTTAATATAAATTGTGCTGTTTAAAAACCGTAGAATAGGAAGCGTTTTAAAATTTTGAGTCGTTGGAGCTTTACTAACACGACAACGAAGATTCAGTTTTGGCCTTAATACCCTTTTATCGTTAAATACTAATGTTTTTATAATTTTCTTCCTAATTTGTTCCTAAAACACTATTTCTAGACAAAAGCGGAATAATATCTAATAGGAAATTTTGAAAAATGCCTATTTTTAGATAATCGCGTAAATCCTCATTAGCGACAGAAATCAGTTACAAATTTTGGAAAGGGTGCTTCCAATATAAATTGTGCTGTTTAAAAACCGTAGAATAGGAAGCGTTTTAGAATTTTGAGTCGTTGGAGCTTTACTAACACGACAACGAAGATTCAGTTTTGGCCTTAATACCTTTTGATTGTTAAATACTAATGTTTTTATAATTTTCTTCCTAATTTGTTCCTAAAACACTATTTCTAGACAAAAGCGGAATAATATCTAATGGTAGATTTTGAAAACTGCTTGTATTTAGATTATCGCGTAAATCCTCATTAGCTACAGAAATCAGTTACAAATTTTGGAAAGGGTGCTTCCAATATAAATTGTGCTGTTTAAAAACCGTAGAATAGGAAGCCTTTTAAAATTTTGAGTCGTTTGAGCTTTACTAACACGACAACGAAGATTCAGTTTTGGCCTTAATACCCTTTTATCGTTAAATACTAATGTTTTTATAATTTTCTTCCTAATTTGTTCCTAAAACACTATTTCTAGACAAAAGCGGAATAATATCTAATAGGAAATTTTGAAAAATGCTTATTTTTAGATAATCGCGTAAATCCTCATTAGCGACAGAAATCAGTTACAAATTTTGGAAAGGGTGCTTCTAATATAAATTGTGCTGTTTAAAAACCGTAGAATAGGAAGCGTTTTAGAATTTTGAGTCGTTGGAGCTTTACTAACACGACAACGAAGATTCAGTTTTGGCCTTAATACCCTTTGATTGTTAAATACTAATGTTTTTATAATTTTTTTCCAAATTTGTTCCTAAAACACTATTTCTAGACAAAAGCGGAATAATATCTAATTGTAGATTTTGAAAACTGCTTGTATTTAGATAATCGCGTAAATCCTCATTAGCGACAGAAATCAGTTACAAATTTTGGAAAGGGTGCTTCTAATATAAATTGTGCTGTTTAAGAACCGTAGAATAGGAAGCCTTTTAAAATATTGAGTCGTTGGAGCTTTACTAACACGACAACGAAGATTCAGTTTTGGCCTTAATACCCTTTTATCGTTAAATACTAATGTTTTTATAATTTTCTTCCTAATTTGTTCCTAAAACACTATTTCTAGACAAAAGCGGAATAATATCTAATAGGAAATTTTGAAAAATGCTTATTTTTAGATAATCGCGTTAATCCTCATTAGCGACAGAAATCAGTTACAAATTTTGGAAAGGGTGCTTCTAATATAAATTGTGCTGTTTAAAAACCGTAGAATAGGAAGCGTTTTAAAATTTTGAGTCGTTGGAGCTTTACTAACACGACAACGAAGATTCAGTTTTGGCCTTAATACCCTTTTATCGTTAAATACTAATGTTTTTATAATTTTTTTCCTAATTTGTTCCTAAAACACTATTTCTAGACAAAAGCGGAATAATATCTAATGGTAGATTTTGAAAACTGCTTGTATTTAGATAATCGCGTAAATCCTCATTAGCGACAGAAATCAGTTACAAATTTTGGAAAGGGTGCTTCTAATATAAATTGTGCTGTTTAAAAACCGTAGAATAGGAAGCGTTTTAAAATTTTGAGTCGTTGGAGCTTTACTAACACGACAACGAAGATTCAGTTTTGGCCTTAATACCCTTTTATCGTTAAATACTAATGTTTTTATAATTTTTTCCCTAATTTTTTCCTAAAACACTATTTCTAGACAAAAGCGGAATAATATCTAATGGTAGATTTTGAAAACTGCTTGTATTTAGATAATCGCGTAAATCCTCATTAGCGACAGAAATCAGTTACAAATTTTGGAAAGGGTGCTTCCAATATAAATTGTGCTGTTTAAAAACCGTAGAATAGGAAGCGTTTTAAAATTTTGAGTCGTTGGAGCTTTACTAACACGACAACGAAGATTCAGTTTTGGCCTTAATACCCTTTTATCGTTAAATACTAATGTTTTTATAATTTTCTTCCTAATTTGTTCCTAAAACACTATTTCTAGACAAAAGCGGAATAATATCTAATAGGAAATTTTGAAAAATGCTTATTTTTAGATAATCGCGTAAATCCTCATTAGCGACAGAAATCAGTTACAAATTTTGGAAAGGGTGCTTCTAATATAAATTGTGCTGTTTAAAAACCGTAGAATAGGAAGCGTTTTAAAATTTTGAGTCGTTGGAGCTTTACTAACACGACAACGAAGATTCAGTTTTGGCCTTAATACCCTTTTATCGTTAAATACTAATGTTTTTAGAATTTTTTTCCTAATTTGTTCCTAAAACACTATTTCTAGACAAAAGCGGAATAATATCTAATGGTTGATTTTGAAAACTGCTTGTATTTAGATAATCGCGTAAATCCTCATTAGCGACAGAAATCAGTTACAAATTTTGGAAAGGGTGCTTCTAATATAAATTGTGCTGTTTAAAAACCGTAGAATATAAAGCGTTTTAAAATTTTGAGTCGTTGGAGCTTTACTAACACGACAACGAAGATTCAGTTTTGCCCTTAATACCTTTTGATTGTTAAATACTAATGTTTTTATAATTTTTTTCCAAATTTGTTCCTAAAACACTATTTCTAGACAAAAGCGGAATAATATCTAATGGTAGATTTTGAAAACTGCTTGTATTTAGATAATCGCGTAAATCCTCATTAGCGACAGAAATCAGTTACAAATTTTGGAAAGGGTGCTTCCAATATAAATTGTGCTGTTTTAAAACCGTAGAAAAAGAAGCGTTTTAAAATTTTGAGTCGTTGGAGCTTTACTAACACGACAACGAAGATTCAGTTTTGGCCTTAATACCCTTTTATCGTTAAATACTAATGTTTTTATAATTTTTTCCCTAATTTTTTCCTAAAACACTATTTCTAGACAAAAGCGGAATAATATCTAATGGTAGATTTTGAAAACTGCTTGTATTTAGATAATCGCGTAAATCCTCATTAGCGACAGAAATCAGTTACAAATTTTGGAAAGGGTGCTTCTAATATAAATTGTGCTGTTTTAAAACCGTAGAATAGGAAGCGTTTTAAAATTTTGATTCGTTGGAGCTTTACTGACACGACAACGAAGATTCAGTTTTGGCCTTAATACCCTTTTATCGTTAAATACTAATGTTTTTATAATTTTCTTCCTAATTTATTCCTAAAACACTATTTCTGGACAAAAGCGGAATAATATCTAATAGGAAATTTTGAAAAATGCTTATTTTTAGATAATCGCGTAAATCCTCATTAGCGACAGAAATCAGTTACAAATTTTGGAAAGGGTGCTTCTAATATAAATTGTGCTGTTTAAAAACCGTAGAATAGGAAGCGTTTTAAAATTTTGAGTCGTTTGAGCTTTACTAACACGACAACGAAGATTCAGTTTTGGCCTTAATACCCTTTTATCGTTAAATACTAATGTTTTTATAATTTTTTCCCTAATTTTTTCCTAAAACACTATTTCTAGACAAAAGCGGAATAATATCTAATGGTTGATTTTGAAAACTGCTTGTATTTAGATAATCGCGTAAATCCTCATTAGCGACAGAAATCAGTTACAAATTTTGGAAAGGGTGCTTCTAATATAAATTGTGCTGTTTAAAAACCGTAGAATAGGAAGCGTTTTAAAATTTTGAGTCGTTGGAGCTTTACTAACACGACAACGAAGATTCAGTTTTGGCCTTAATACCCTTTTATCGTTAAATACTAATGTTTTTATAATTTTTTCCCTAATTTTTTCCTAAAACACTATTTCTAGACAAAAGCGGAATAATATCTAATGGTAGATTTTGAAAACTGCTTGTATTTAGATAATCGCGTAAATCCTCATTAGCGACAGAAATCAGTTACAAATTTTGGAAAGGGTGCTTCCAATATAAATTGTGCTGTTTAAAAACCGTAGAATAGGAAGCGTTTTAAAATTTTGAGTCGTTGGAGCTTTACTAACACGACAACGAAGATTCAGTTTTGGCCTTAATACCCTTTTATCGTTAAATACTAATGTTTTTATAATTTTCTTCCTAATTTGTTCCTAAAACACTATTTCTAGACAAAAGCGGAATAATATCTAATAGGAAATTTTGAAAAATGCTTATTTTTAGATAATCGCGTAAATCCTCATTAGCGACAGAAATCAGTTACAAATTTTGGAAAGGGTGCTTCCAATATAAATTGTGCTGTTTAAAAACCGTAGAATAGGAAGCGTTTTAAAATTTTGAGTCGTTGGAGCTTTACTAACACGACAACGAAGATTCAGTTTTGGCCTTAATACCCTTTTATCGTTAAATACTAATGTTTTTAGAATTTTTTTCCTAATTTGTTCCTAAAACACTATTTCTAGACAAAAGCGGAATAATATCTAATGGTTGATTTTGAAAACTGCTTGTATTTAGATAATCGCGTAAATCCTCATTAGCGACAGAAATCAGTTACAAATTTTGGAAAGGGTGCTTCTAATATAAATTGTGCTGTTTAAAAACCGTAGAATATAAAGCGTTTTAAAATTTTGAGTCGTTGGAGCTTTACTAACACGACAACGAAGATTCAGTTTTGCCCTTAATACCTTTTGATTGTTAAATACTAATGTTTTTATAATTTTTTTCCAAATTTGTTCCTAAAACACTATTTCTAGACAAAAGCGGAATAATATCTAATGGTAGATTTTGAAAACTGCTTGTATTTAGATAATCGCGTAAATCCTCATTAGCGACAGAAATCAGTTACAAATTTTGGAAAGGGTGCTTCCAATATAAATTGTGCTGTTTTAAAACCGTAGAAAAAGAAGCGTTTTAAAATTTTGAGTCGTTGGAGCTTTACTAACACGACAACGAAGATTCAGTTTTGGCCTTAATACCCTTTTATCGTTAAATACTAATGTTTTTATAATTTTTTCCCTAATTTTTTCCTAAAACACTATTTCTAGACAAAAGCGGAATAATATCTAATGGTAGATTTTGAAAACTGCTTGTATTTAGATAATCGCGTAAATCCTCATTAGCGACAGAAATCAGTTACAAATTTTGGAAAGGGTGCTTCTAATATAAATTGTGCTGTTTTAAAACCGTAGAATAGGAAGCGTTTTAAAATTTTGATTCGTTGGAGCTTTACTGACACGACAACGAAGATTCAGTTTTGGCCTTAATACCCTTTTATCGTTAAATACTAATGTTTTTATAATTTTCTTCCTAATTTATTCCTAAAACACTATTTCTGGACAAAAGCGGAATAATATCTAATAGGAAATTTTGAAAAATGCTTATTTTTAGATAATCGCGTAAATCCTCATTAGCGACAGAAATCAGTTACAAATTTTGGAAAGGGTGCTTCTAATATAAATTGTGCTGTTTAAAAACCGTAGAATAGGAAGCGTTTTAAAATTTTGAGTCGTTTGAGCTTTACTAACACGACAACGAAGATTCAGTTTTGGCCTTAATACCCTTTGATCGTGAAATACTAATGTTTTTATAATTTTTTTCCAAATTTGTTCCTAAAACACTTTTTCCAGACAAAGGCGGAATAATATCTAATAGGAAATTTTGAAAAAAACTTATTTTTAGATAATCGCGTAAATCCTCATTAGCGACAGAAATCAGTTACAAATTTTGGAAAGGGTGCTTCTAATATAAATTGTGCTGTTTAAAAACCGTAGAATAGGAAGCGTTTTAAAATTTTGAGTCGTTGGAGCTTTACTAACACGACAACGAAGATTCAGTTTTGGCCTTTATACCCTTTTATCGTTAAATACTAATGTTTTTATAATTTTTTCCCTAATTTTTTCCTAAAACACTATTTCTAGACAAAAGCGGAATAATATCTAATGGTAGATTTTGAAAACTGCTTGTATTTAGATAATCGCGTAAATCCTCATTAGCGACAGAAATCAGTTACAAATTTTGGAAAGGGTGCTTCCAATATAAATTGTGCTGTTTAAAAACCGTAGAATAGGAAGCGTTTTAAAATTTTGAGTCGTTGGAGCTTTACTAACACGACAACGAAGATTCAGTTTTGGCCTTAATACCCTTTTATCGTTAAATACTAATGTTTTTATAATTTTCTTCCTAATTTGTTCCTAAAACACTATTTCTAGACAAAAGCGGAATAATATCTAATAGGAAATTTTGAAAAATGCTTATTTTTAGATAATCGCGTAAATCCTCATTAGCGACAGAAATCAGTTACAAATTTTGGAAAGGGTGCTTCTAATATAAATTGTGCTGTTTAAAAACCGTAGAATAGGAAGCGTTTTAAAATTTTGAGTCGTTGGAGCTTTACTAACACGACAACGAAGATTCAGTTTTGGCCTTAATACCCTTTTATCGTTAAATACTAATGTTTTTATAATTTTCTTCCTAATTTGTTCCTAAAACACTATTTCTAGACAAAAGCGGAATAATATCTAATAAGAAATTTTGAAAAATGCTTATTTTTAGATAATCGCGTAAATCCTCATTAGCGACAGAAATCAGTTACAAATTTTGGAAAGGGTGCTTCTAATATAAATTGTGCTGTTTAAAAATCGTAGAATAGGAAGCGTTTTAGAATTTTGAGTCGTTGGAGCTTTACTAACACGACAACGAAGATTCAGTTTTGGCCTTTATACCCTTTTATCGTTAAATACTAATGTTTTTATAATTTTTTCCCTAATTTTTTCCTAAAACACTATTTCTAGACAAAAGCGGAATAATATCTAATGGTAGATTTTGAAAACTGCTTGTATTAAGATAATCGCGTAAATCCTCATTAGCGACAGAAATCAGTTACAAATTTTGGAAAGGGTGCTTCCAATATAAATTGTGCTGTTTAAAAACCGTAGAATAGGAAGCGTTTTAAAATTTTGAGTCGTTGGAGCTTTACTAACACGACAACGAAGATTCAGTTTTGGCCTTAATACCCTTTTATCGTTAAATACTAATGTTTTTATAATTTTCTTCCTAATTTGTTCCTAAAACACTATTTCTAGACAAAAGCGGAATAATATCTAATAGGAAATTTTGAAAAATGCTTATTTTTAGATAATCGCGTAAATCCTCATTAGCGACAGAAATCAGTTACAAATTTTGGAAAGGGTGCTTCTAATATAAATTGTGCTGTTTAAAAACCGTAGAATAGGAAGCGTTTTAAAATTTTGAGTCGTTGGAGCTTTACTAACACGACAACGAAGATTCAGTTTTGGCCTTAATACCCTTTTATCGTTAAATACTAATGTTTTTATAATTTTCTTCCTAATTTGTTCCTAAAACACAATTTCTAGACAAAAGCGGAATAATATCTAATAGGAAATTTTGAAAAATGCTTATTTTTAGATAATCGCGTAAATCCTCATTAGCGACAGAAATCAGTTACAAATTTTGGAAAGGGTGCTTCTAATATAAATTGTGCTGTTTAAAAACCGTAGAATAGGAAGCGTTTTAGAATTTTGAGTCGTTGGAGCTTTACTAACACGACAACGAAGATTCAGTTTTGGCCTTAATACCCTTTGATTGTTAAATACTAATGTTTTTATAATTTTCTTCCTAATTTATTCCTAAAACACTATTTCTAGACAAAAGCGGAACAATATCTAATAGGAAATTTTGAAAAATGCTTATTTTTAGATAATCGCGTAAATCCTCATTAGCGACAGAAATCAGTTACAAATTTTGGAAAGGGTGCTTCTAATATAAATTGTGCTGTTTAAAAACCGTAGAATAGGAAGCGTTTTAAAATTTTGAGTCGTTGGAGCTTTACTAACACGACAACGAAGATTCAGTTTTGGCCTTAATACCCTTTTATCGTTAAATACTGATGTTTTTATAATTTTCTTCCTAATTTGTTCCTAAAACACTATTTCTAGACAAAAGCGGAATAATATCTAATAGGAAATTTTGAAAAATGCTTATTTTTAGATAATCGCGTAAATCCTCATTAGCGACAGAAATCAGTTACAAATTTTGGAAAGGGTGCTTCTAATATAAATTGTGCTGTTTAAAAACCGTAGAATAGGAAGCGTTTTAGAATTTTGAGTCGTTGGAGCTTTACTAACACGACAACGAAGATTCAGTTTTGGCCTTAATACCCTTTTATCGTTAAATACTAATGATTTTATAATTTTTTCCCTAATTTGTTCCTAAAACACTATTTCTAGACAAAAGCGGAATAATATCTAATGGTAGATTTTGAAAACTGCTTGTATTTAGATAATCGCGTAAATCCTCATTAGCGACAGAAATCAGTTACAAATTTTGGAAAGGGTGCTTCTAGTATAAATTGTGCTGTTTAAAAACCGTAGAATAGGAAGCGTTTTAAAATTTTGAGTCGTTGGAGCTTTACTAACACGACAACGAAGATTCAGTTTTGGCCTTAATACCCTTTTATCGTTAAATACTAATGTTTTTATAATTTTCTTCCTAATTTGTTCCTAAAACACTATTTCTAGACAAAAGCGGAATAATATCTAATAGGAAATTTTGAAAAATGCTTATTTTTAGATAATCGCGTAAATCCTCATTAGCGACAGAAATCAGTTACAAATTTTGGAAAGGGTGCTTCTAATATAAATTGTGCTGTTTAAAAACCGTAGAATAGGAAGCGTTTTAGAATTTTGAGTCGTTGGAGCTTTACTAACACGACAACGAAGATTCAGTTTTGGCCTTAATACCCTTTTATCGTTAAATACTAATGTTTTTATAATTTTCTTCCTAATTTGTTCCTAAAACACTATTTCTAGACAAAAGCGGAATAATATCTAATAGGAAATTTTGAAAAATGCTTATTTTTAGATAATCGCGTAAATCCTCATTAGCGACAGAAATCAGTTACAAATTTTGGAAAGGGTGCTTCTAATATAAATTGTGCTGTTTAAAAACCGTAGAATAGGAAGCGTTTTAGAATTTTGAGTCGTTGGAGCTTTACTAACACGACAACGAAGATTCAGTTTTGGCCTTAATACCCTTTTATCGTTAAATACTAATGATTTTATAATTTTTTCCCTAATTTGTTCCTAAAACACTATTTCTAGACAAAAGCGGAATAATATCTAATGGTAGATTTTGAAAACTGCTTGTATTTAGATAATCGCGTAAATCCTCATTAGCGACAGAAATCAGTTACAAATTTTGGAAAGGGTGCTTCTAGTATAAATTGTGCTGTTTAAAAACCGTAGAATAGGAAGCGTTTTAAAATTTTGAGTCGTTGGAGCTTTACTAACACGACAACGAAGATTCAGTTTTGGCCTTAATACCCTTTTATCGTTAAATACTAATGTTTTTATAATTTTCTTCCTAATTTGTTCCTAAAACACTATTTCTAGACAAAAGCGGAATAATATCTAATAGGAAATTTTGAAAAATGCTTATTTTTAGATAATCGCGTAAATCCTCATTAGCGACAGAAATCAGTTACAAATTTTGGAAAGGGTGCTTCTAATATAAATTGTGCTGTTTAAAAACCGTAGAATAGGAAGCGTTTTAGAATTTTGAGTCGTTGGAGCTTTACTAACACGACAACGAAGATTCAGTTTTGGCCTTAATACCCTTTTATCGTTAAATACTAATGTTTTTATAATTTTCTTCCTAATTTGTTCCTAAAACACTATTTCTAGACAAAAGCGGAATAATATCTAATAGGAAATTTTGAAAAATGCTTATTTTTAGATAATCGCGTAAATCCTCATTAGCGACAGAAATCAGTTACAAATTTTGGAAAGGGTGCTTCTAATATAAATTGTGCTGTTTAAAAACCGTAGAATAGGAAGCGTTTAAAAATTTTGAGTCGTTGGAGCTTTACTAACACGACAACGAAGATTCAGTTTTGGCCTTAATACCCTTTTATCGTTAAATACTAATGTTTTTATAATTTTCTTCCTAATTTGTTCCTAAAACACAATTTCTAGACAAAAGCGGAATAATATCTAATAGGAAATTTTGAAAAATGCTTATTTTTAGATAATCGCGTAAATCCTCATTAGCGACAGAAATCAGTTACAAATTTTGGAGAGGGTGCTTCTAATATAAATTGTGCTGTTTAAAAACCGTAGAATAGGAAGCGTTGTAAAATTTTGAGTCGTTGGAGCTTTACTAACACGACAACCAAGATTCAGTTTTGGCCTTAATACCCTTTTATCGTTAAATACTAATGTTTTTATAATTTTTTCCCTAATTTTTTCCTAAAACACTATTTCTAGACAAAAGCGGAATAATATCTAATGGTAGATTTTGAAAACTGCTTGTATTAAGATAATCGCGTAAATCCTCATTAGCGACAGAAATCAGTTACAAATTTTGGAAAGGGTGCTTCTAATATAAATTGTGCTGTTTAAAAACCGTAGAATAGGAAGCGTTTTAAAATTTTGAGTCGTTGGAGCTTTACTAACACGACAACGAAGATTCAGTTTTGGCCTTAATACCCTTTTATCGTTAAATACTAATGTTTTTATAATTTTCTTCCTAATTTGTTCCTAAAACACAATTTCTAGACAAAAGCGGAATAATATCTAATAGGAAATTTTGAAAAATGCTTATTTTTAGATAATCGGTAAATCCTCATTAGCGACAGAAATCAGTTACAAATTTTGGAAAGGGTGCTTCTAATATAAATTGTGCTGTTTAAAAACCGTAGAATAGGAAGCGTTTTAGAATTTTGAGTCGTTGGAGCTTTACTAACACGACAACGAAGATTCAGTTTTGGCCTTAATACCCTTTTATCGGTAAATACTAATGTTTTTATAATTTTCTTCCTAATTTGTTCCTAAAACACTATTTCTAGACAAAAGCGGAATAATATCTAATAAGAAATTTTGAAAAATGCTTATTTTTAGATAATCGCGTAAATCCTCACTAGCGACAGAAATCAGTTACAAATTTTGGAAAGGGTGCTTCCAATATAAATTGTGCTGTTTAAAAACCGTAGAATAGGAAGCGTTTTAAAATTTTGAGTCGTTGGAGCTTTACTAACACGACAACGAAGATTCAGTTTTGGCCTTAATACCCTTTTATCGGTAAATACTAATGTTTTTATAATTTTCTTCCTAATTTGTTCCTAAAACACTATTTCTAGACAAAAGCGGAATAATATCTAATAAGAAATTTTGAAAAATGCTTATTTTTAGATAATCGCGTAAATCCTCACTAGCGACAGAAATCAGTTACAAATTTTGGAAAGGGTGCTTCCAATATAAATTGTGCTGTTTAAAAACCGTAGAATAGGAAGCGTTTTAAAATTTTGAGTCGTTGGAGCTTTACTAACACGACAACGAAGATTCAGTTTTGGCCTTAATACCTTTTGATTGTTAAATACTAATGTTTTTATAATTTTCTTCCTAATTTGTTCCTAAAACACTATTTCTAGACAAAAGCGGAATAATATCTAATGGTAGATTTTGAAAACTGCTTGTATTTAGATAATCGCGTAAATCCTCATTAGCGACAGAAATCAGTTACAAATTTTGGAAAGGGTGCTTCCAATATAAATTGTGCTGTTTAAAAACCGTAGAATAGGAAGCGTTTTAAAATTTTGAGTCGTTGGAGCTTTACTAACACGACAACGAAGATTCAGTTTTGGCCTTAATACCCTTTTATCGTTAAATACTAATGTTTTTATAATTTTCTTCCTAATTTGTTCCTAAAACACTATTTCTAGACAAAAGCGGAATAATATCTAATAGGAAATTTTGAAAAATGCTTATTTTTAGATAATCGCGTAAATCCTCATTAGCGACAGAAATCAGTTACAAATTTTGGAAAGGGTGCTTCTAATATAAATTATGCTGTTTAAAAACCGTAGAATAGGAAGCGTTTTAGAATTTTGAGTCGTTGGAGCTTTACTAACACGACAACGAAAATTCAGTTTTGGCCTTAATACCCTTTGATTGTTAAATATTAATGTTTTTATAATTTTTTTCCAAATTTGTTCCTAAAACACTATTTCTAGACAAAAGCGGAATAATATCTAATGGTAGATTTTGAAAACTGCTTGTATTTAGATAATCGCGTAAATCCTCATTAGCGACAGAAATCAGTTACAAATTTTGGAAAGGGTGCTTCTAATATAAATTGTGCTGTTTAAAAACCGTAGAATAGGAAGCGTTTTAAAATTTTGAGTCGTTGGAGCTTTACTAACACGACAACGAAGATTCAGTTTTGGCCTTAATACCCTTTTATCGTTAAATACTAATGTTTTTATAATTTTCTTCCTAATTTATTCCTAAAACACTATTTCTAGACAAAAGCGGAATAATATCTAATAGGAAATTTTGAAAAATGCTTATTTTTAGATAATCGCGTAAATCCTCATTAGCGACAGAAATCAGTTACAAATTTTGGAAAGGGTGCTTCTAATATAAATTGTGCTGTTTTAAAACCGTAGAATAGGAAGCGTTTTAGAATTTTGAGTCGTTGGAGCTTTACTAACACGACAACGAAGATTCAGTTTTGGCCTTAATACCATTTTATCGTTAAATACTAATGTGTTTATAATTTTTTTCCTAATTTGTTCCTAAAACACTATTTCTAGACAAAAGCGGAATAACATCTAATGGTAGATTTTGAAAACTGCTTGTATTTAGATAATCGCGTAAATCCTCATTAGCGACAGAAATCAGTTACAAATTTTGGAAAGGGTGCTTTCAATATAAATTGTGCTGTTTAAAAACCGTAGAATAGGAAGCGTTTTAAAATTTTGAGTCGTTGGAGCTTTACTAACACGACAACGAAGATTCAGTTTTGGCCTTAATACCCTTTTATCGTTAAATACTAATGTTTTTATAATTTTCTTCCTAATTTGTTCCTAAAACACTATTTCTAGACAAAAGCGGAATAATATCTAATAGGAAATTTTGAAAAATGCTTATTTTTAGATAATCGCGTAAATCCTCATTAGCGACAGAAATCAGTTACAAATTTTGGAAAGGGTGCTTCTAATATAAATTGTGCTGTTTAAAAACCGTAGAATAGGAAGCGTTTTAGAATTTTGAGTCGTTGGAGCTTTACTAACACGACAACGAAGATTCAGTTTTGGCCTTAATACATTTGATTGTTAAATACTAATGTTTTTATAATTTTCTTCCTAATTTGTTCCTAAAACACTATTTCTAGACAAAAGCGGAATAATATCTAATGGTAGATTTTGAAAACTGCTTGTATTTAGATAATCGCGTAAATCCTCATTAGCGACAGAAATCAGTTACAAATTGGAAAGGGTGCTTCCAATATAAATTGTGCTGTTTAAAAACCGTAGAATAGGAAGCGTTTTAAAATTTTGAGTCGTTGGAGCTTTACTAACACGACAACGAAGATTCAGTTTTGGCCTTAATACCCTTTTATCGTTAAATACTAATGTTTTTATAATTTTCTTCCTAATTTGTTCCTAAAACACTATTTCTAGACAAAAGCGGAATAATATCTAATAGGAAATTTTGAAAAATGCTTATTTTTAGATAATCGCGTAAATCCTCATTAGCGACAGAAATCAGTTACAAATTTTGGAAAGGGTGCTTCTAATATAAATTGTGCTGTTTAAAAACCGTAGAATAGGAAGCGTTTTAGAATTTTGAGTCGTTGGAGCTTTACTAACACGACAACGAAGATTCAGTTTTGGCCTTAATACATTTGATTGTTAAATACTAATGTTTTTATAATTTTCTTCCTAATTTGTTCCTAAAACACTATTTCTAGACAAAAGCGGAATAATATCTAATGGTAGATTTTGAAAACTGCTTGTATTTAGATAATCGCGTAAATCCTCATTAGCGACAGAAATCAGTTACAAATTGGAAAGGGTGCTTCCAATATAAATTGTGCTGTTTAAAAACCGTAGAATAGGAAGCGTTTTAAAATTTTGAGTCGTTGGAGCTTTACTAACACGACAACGAAGATTCAGTTTTGGCCTTAATACCCTTTTATCGTTAAATACTAATGTTTTTATAATTTTCTTTCTAATTTGTTCCTAAAACACTATTTCTAGACAAAAGCGGAATAATATCTAATAGGAAATTTTGAAAAATGCTTATTTTTAGATAATCGCGTAAATCCTCATTAGCGACAGAAATCAGTTACAAATTTTGGAAAGGGTGCTTCTAATATAAATTGTGCTGTTTTAAAACCGTAGAATAGGAAGCGTTTTAGAATTTTGAGTCGTTGGAGCTTTACTAACACGACAACGAAGATTCAGTTTTGGCCTTAATACCCTTTTATCGTTAAATACTAATGTTTTTATAATTTTCTTCCTAATTTGTTCCTAAAACACTATTTCTAGACAAAAGCGGAATAATATCTAATAGGAAATTTTGAAAAATGCTTATTTTTAGATAATCGCGTAAATCCTCATTAGCGACAGAAATCAGTTACAAATTTTGGAAAGGGTGCTTCTAATATAAATTATGCTGTTTAAAAACCGTAGAATAGGAAGCCTTTTAGAATTTTGAGTCGTTGGAGCTTTACTAACACGACAACGAAAATTCAGTTTTGGCCTTAATACCCTTTGATTGTTAAATATTAATGTTTTTATAATTTTTTTCCAAATTTGTTCCTAAAACACTATTTCTAGACAAAAGCGGAATAATATCTAATGGTAGATTTTGAAAACTGCTTGTATTTAGATAATCGCGTAAATCCTCATTAGCGACAGAAATCAGTTACAAATTTTGGAAAGGGTGCTTCTAATATAAATTGTGCTGTTTAAAAACCGTAGAATAGGAAGCGTTTTAAAATTTTGAGTCGTTGGAGCTTTACTAACACGACAACGAAGATTCAGTTTTGGCCTTAATACCCTTTTATCGTTAAATACTAATGTTTTTATAATTTTCTTCCTAATTTATTCCTAAAACACTATTTCTAGACAAAAGCGGAATAATATCTAATAGGAAATTTTGAAAAATGCTTATTTTTAGATAATCGCGTAAATCCTCATTAGCGACAGAAATCAGTTACAAATTTTGGAAAGGGTGCTTCTAATATAAATTGTGCTGTTTTAAAACCGTAGAATAGGAAGCGTTTTAGAATTTTGAGTCGTTGGAGCTTTACTAACACGACAACGAAGATTCAGTTTTGGCCTTAATACCATTTTATCGTTAAATACTAATGTTTTTATAATTTTTTTCCTAATTTGTTCCTAAAACACTATTTCTAGACAAAAGCGGAATAATATCTAATGGTAGATTTTGAAAACTGCTTGTATTTAGATAATCGCGTAAATCCTCATTAGCGACAGAAATCAGTTACAAATTTTGGAAAGGGTGCTTTCAATATAAATTGTGCTGTTTAAAAACCGTAGAATAGGAAGCGTTTTAAAATTTTGAGTCGTTGGAGCTTTACTAACACGACAACGAAGATTCAGTTTTGGCCTTAATACCCTTTTATCGTTAAATACTAATGTTTTTATAATTTTCTTCCTAATTTGTTCCTAAAACACTATTTCTAGACAAAAGCGGAATAATATCTAATAGGAAATTTTGAAAAATGCTTATTTTTAGATAATCGCGTAAATCCTCATTAGCGACAGAAATCAGTTACAAATTTTGGAAAGGGTGCTTCTAATATAAATTGTGCTGTTTAAAAACCGTAGAATAGGAAGCGTTTTAGAATTTTGAGTCGTTGGAGCTTTACTAACACGACAACGAAGATTCAGTTTTGGCCTTAATACATTTGATTGTTAAATACTAATGTTTTTATAATTTTCTTCCTAATTTGTTCCTAAAACACTATTTCTAGACAAAAGCGGAATAATATCTAATGGTAGATTTTGAAAACTGCTTGTATTTAGATAATCGCGTAAATCCTCATTAGCGACAGAAATCAGTTACAAATTGGAAAGGGTGCTTCCAATATAAATTGTGCTGTTTAAAAACCGTAGAATAGGAAGCGTTTTAAAATTTTGAGTCGTTGGAGCTTTACTAACACGACAACGAAGATTCAGTTTTGGCCTTAATACACTTTTATCGTTAAATACTAATGTTTTTATAATTTTCTTCCTAATTTGTTCCTAAAACACTATTTCTAGACAAAAGCGGAATAATATCTAATAGGAAATTTTGAAAAATGCTTATTTTTAGATAATCGCGTAAATCCTCATTAGCGACAGAAATCAGTTACAAATTTTGGAAAGGGTGCTTCTAATATAAATTATGCTGTTTAAAAACCGTAGAATAGGAAGCGTTTTAGAATTTTGAGTCGTTGGAGCTTTACTAACACGACAACGAAGATTCAGTTTTGGCCTTAATACCTTTTGATTGTTAAATACTAATGTTTTTATAATTTTCTTCCTAATTTGTTCCTAAAACACTATATCTAGACAAAAGCGGAATAATATCAAATGGTAGATTTTGAAAACTGCTTGTATTTAGATAATCGCGTAAATCCTCATTAGCGACAGAAATCAGTTACAAATTTTGGAAAGGGTGCTTCCAATATAAATTGTGCTGTTTTAAAACCGTAGAATAGGAAGCGTTTTAAAATTTTGAGTCGTTGGAGCTTTACTAACACGACAACGAAGATTCAGTTTTGGCCTTAATACCCTTTTATCGTTAAATACTAATGTTTTTATAATTTTCTTCCTAATTTGTTCCTAAAACACTATTTCTAGACAAAAGCGGAATAATATCTAATAGGAAATTTTGAAAAATGCTTATTTTTAGATAATCGCGTAAATCCTCATTAGCGACAGAAATCAGTTACAAATTTTGGAAAGGGTGCTTCTAATATAAATTATGCTGTTTAAAAACCGTAGAATAGGAAGCGTTTTAGAATTTTGAGTCGTTGGAGCTTTACTAACACGACAACGAAGATTCAGTTTTGGCCTTAATACCTTTTGATTGTTAAATACTAATGTTTTTATAATTTTCTTCCTAATTTGTTCCTAAAACACTATATCTAGACAAAAGCGGAATAATATCAAATGGTAGATTTTGAAAACTGCTTGTATTTAGATAATCGCGTAAATCCTCATTAGCGACAGAAATCAGTTACAAATTTTGGAAAGGGTGCTTCCAATATAAATTGTGCTGTTTTAAAACCGTAGAATAGGAAGCGTTTTAAAATTTTGAGTCGTTGGAGCTTTACTAACACGACAACGAAGATTCAGTTTTGGCCTTAATACCCTTTTATCGTTAAATACTAATGTTTTTATAATTTTCTTCCTAATTTGTTCCTAAAACACTATTTCTAGACAAAAGCGGAATAATATCTAATAGGAAATTTTGAAAAATGCTTATTTTTAGATAATCGCGTAAATCCTCATTAGCGACAGAAATCAGTTACAAATTTTGGAAAGGGTGCTTCTAATATAAATTATGCTGTTTAAAAACCGTAGAATAGGAAGCCTTTTAGAATTTTGAGTCGTTGGAGCTTTACTAACACGACAACGAAAATTCAGTTTTGGCCTTAATACCCTTTGATTGTTAAATATTAATGTTTTTATAATTTTTTTCCAAATTTGTTCCTAAAACACTATTTCTAGACAAAAGCGGAATAATATCTAATGGTAGATTTTGAAAACTGCTTGTATTTAGATAATCGCGTAAATCCTCATTAGCGACAGAAATCAGTTACAAATTTTGGAAAGGGTGCTTCTAATATAAATTGTGCTGTTTAAAAACCGTAGAATAGGAAGCGTTTTAAAATTTTGAGTCGTTGGAGCTTTACTAACACGACAACGAAGATTCAGTTTTGGCCTTAATACCCTTTTATCGTTAAATACTAATGTTTTTATAATTTTCTTCCTAATTTATTCCTAAAACACTATTTCTAGACAAAAGCGGAATAATATCTAATAAGAAATTTTGAAAAATGCTTATTTTTAGATAATCGCGTAAATCCTCATTAGCGACAGAAATCAGTTACAAATTTTGGAAAGGGTGCTTCTAATATAAATTGTGCTGTTTTAAAACCGTAGAATAGGAAGCGTTTTAGAATTTTGAGTCGTTGGAGCTTTACTAACACGACAACGAAGATTCAGTTTTGGCCTTAATACCATTTTATCGTTAAATACTAATGTTTTTATAATTTTTTTCCTAATTTGTTCCTAAAACACTATTTCTAGACAAAAGCGGAATAATATCTAATGGTAGATTTTGAAAACTGCTTGTATTTAGATAATCGCGTAAATCCTCATTAGCGACAGAAATCAGTTACAAATTTTGGAAAGGGTGCTTTCAATATAAATTGTGCTGTTTAAAAACCGTAGAATAGGAAGCGTTTTAAAATTTTGAGTCGTTGGAGCTTTACTAACACGACAACGAAGATTCAGTTTTGGCCTTAATACCCTTTTATCGTTAAATACTAATGTTTTTATAATTTTCTTCCTAATTTGTTCCTAAAACACTATTTCTAGACAAAAGCGGAATAATATCTAATAGGAAATTTTGAAAAATGCTTATTTTTAGATAATCGCGTAAATCCTCATTAGCGACAGAAATCAGTTACAAATTTTGGAAAGGGTGCTTCTAATATAAATTGTGCTGTTTAAAAACCGTAGAATAGGAAGCGTTTTAGAATTTTGAGTCGTTGGAGCTTTACTAACACGACAACGAAGATTCAGTTTTGGCCTTAATACATTTGATTGTTAAATACTAATGTTTTTATAATTTTCTTCCTAATTTGTTCCTAAAACACTATTTCTAGACAAAAGCGGAATAATATCTAATGGTAGATTTTGAAAACTGCTTGTATTTAGATAATCGCGTAAATCCTCATTAGCGACAGAAATCAGTTACAAATTGGAAAGGGTGCTTCCAATATAAATTGTGCTGTTTAAAAACCGTAGAATAGGAAGCGTTTTAAAATTTTGAGTCGTTGGAGCTTTACTAACACGACAACGAAGATTCAGTTTTG
This sequence comes from Desoria tigrina, assembly GCA_906901685.1. Classification (NCBI taxonomy): domain Eukaryota; kingdom Metazoa; phylum Arthropoda; class Collembola; order Entomobryomorpha; family Isotomidae; genus Desoria; species Desoria tigrina. The sequence continues at coordinate 150,888 of CAJQTU010000048.1, forward strand.
GCCTTAATACACTTTTATCGTTAAATACTAATGTTTTTATAATTTTCTTCCTAATTTGTTCCTAAAACACTATTTCTAGACAAAAGCGGAATAATATCTAATAGGAAATTTTGAAAAATGCTTATTTTTAGATAATCGCGTAAATCCTCATTAGCGACAGAAATCAGTTACAAATTTTGGAAAGGGTGCTTCTAATATAAATTATGCTGTTTAAAAACCGTAGAATAGGAAGCGTTTTAGAATTTTGAGTCGTTGGAGCTTTACTAACACGACAACGAAGATTCAGTTTTGGCCTTAATACCTTTTGATTGTTAAATACTAATGTTTTTATAATTTTCTTCCTAATTTGTTCCTAAAACACTATATCTAGACAAAAGCGGAATAATATCAAATGGTAGATTTTGAAAACTGCTTGTATTTAGATAATCGCGTAAATCCTCATTAGCGACAGAAATCAGTTACAAATTTTGGAAAGGGTGCTTCCAATATAAATTGTGCTGTTTTAAAACCGTAGAATAGGAAGCGTTTTAAAATTTTGAGTCGTTGGAGCTTTACTAACACGACAACGAAGATTCAGTTTTGGCCTTAATACCCTTTTATCGTTAAATACTAATGTTTTTATAATTTTCTTCCTAATTTGTTCCTAAAACACTATTTCTAGACAAAAGCGGAATAATATCTAATAGGAAATTTTGAAAAATGCTTATTTTTAGATAATCGCGTAAATCCTCATTAGCGACAGAAATCAGTTACAAATTTTGGAAAGGGTGCTTCTAATATAAATTGTGCTGTTTAAAAACCGTAGAATAGGAAGCGTTTTAAAATTTTGAGTCGTTGGAGCTTTACTAACACGACAACGAAGATTCAGTTTTGGCCTTAATACCCTTTTATCGTTAAATACTGATGTTTTTATAATTTTCTTCCTAATTTGTTCCTAAAACACTATTTCTAGACAAAAGCGGAATAATATCTAATAGGAAATTTTGAAAAATGCTTATTTTTAGATAATCGCGTAAATCCTCATTAGCGACAGAAATCAGTTACAAATTTTGGAAAGGGTGCTTCTAATATAAATTGTGCTGTTTAAAAACCGTAGAATAGGAAGCGTTTTAGAATTTTGAGTCGTTGGAGCTTTACTAACACGACAACGAAGATTCAGTTTTGGCCTTTATACCCTTTTATCGTTAAATACTAATGTTTTTATAATTTTTTCCCTAATTTTTTCCTAAAACACTATTTCTAGACAAAAGCGGAATAATATCTAATGGTAGATTTTGAAAACTGCTTGTATTTAGATAATCGCGTAAATCCTCATTAGCGACAGAAATCAGTTACAAATTTTGGAAAGGGTGCTTCCAATATAAATTGTGCTGTTTAAAAACCGTAGAATAGGAAGCGTTTTAAAATTTTGAGTCGTTGGAGCTTTACTAACACGACAACGAAGATTCAGTTTTGGCCTTAATACCCTTTTATCGTTAAATACTAATGTTTTTATAATTTTCTTCCTAATTTGTTCCTAAAACACTATTTCTAGACAAAAGCGGAATAATATCTAATAGGAAATTTTGAAAAATGCTTATTTTTAGATAATCGCGTAAATCCTCATTAGCGACAGAAATCAGTTACAAATTTTGGAAAGGGTGCTTCTAATATAAATTGTGCTGTTTAAAAACCGTAGAATAGGAAGCGTTTTAAAATTTTGAGTCGTTGGAGCTTTACTAACACGACAACGAAGATTCAGTTTTGGCCTTAATACCCTTTTATCGTTAAATACTAATGTTTTTATAATTTTCTTCCTAATTTGTTCCTAAAACACAATTTCTAGACAAAAGCGGAATAATATCTAATAGGAAATTTTGAAAAATGCTTATTTTTAGATAATCGCGTAAATCCTCATTAGCGACAGAAATCAGTTACAAATTTTGGAAAGGGTGCTTCTAATATAAATTGTGCTGTTTAAAAACCGTAGAATAGGAAGCGTTTTAGAATTTTGAGTCGTTGGAGCTTTACTAACACGACAACGAAGATTCAGTTTTGGCCTTAATACCCTTTGATTGTTAAATACTAATGTTTTTATAATTTTCTTCCTAATTTATTCCTAAAACACTATTTCTAGACAAAAGCGGAACAATATCTAATAGGAAATTTTGAAAAATGCTTATTTTTAGATAATCGCGTAAATCCTCATTAGCGACAGAAATCAGTTACAAATTTTGGAAAGGGTGCTTCTAATATAAATTGTGCTGTTTAAAAACCGTAGAATAGGAAGCGTTTTAAAATTTTGAGTCGTTGGAGCTTTACTAACACGACAACGAAGATTCAGTTTTGGCCTTAATACCCTTTTATCGTTAAATACTAATGTTTTTATAATTTTCTTCCTAATTTGTTCCTAAAACACTATTTCTAGACAAAAGCGGAATAATATCTAATAGGAAATTTTGAAAAATGCTTATTTTTAGATAATCGCGTAAATCCTCATTAGCGACAGAAATCAGTTACAAATTTTGGAAAGGGTGCTTCTAATATAAATTGTGCTGTTTAAAAACCGTAGAATAGGAAGCGTTTTAGAATTTTGAGTCGTTGGAGCTTTACTAACACGACAACGAAGATTCAGTTTTGGCCTTAATACCCTTTTATCGTTAAATACTAATGATTTTATAATTTTTTCCCTAATTTGTTCCTAAAACACTATTTCTAGACAAAAGCGGAATAATATCTAATGGTAGATTTTGAAAACTGCTTGTATTTAGATAATCGCGTAAATCCTCATTAGCGACAGAAATCAGTTACAAATTTTGGAAAGGGTGCTTCTAGTATAAATTGTGCTGTTTAAAAACCGTAGAATAGGAAGCGTTTTAAAATTTTGAGTCGTTGGAGCTTTACTAACACGACAACGAAGATTCAGTTTTGGCCTTAATACCTTTTGATTGTTAAATACTAATGTTTTTATAATTTTCTTCCTAATTTGTTCCTAAAACACTATATCTAGACAAAAGCGGAATAATATCAAATGGTAGATTTTGAAAACTGCTTGTATTTAGATAATCGCGTAAATCCTCATTAGCGACAGAAATCAGTTACAAATTTTGGAAAGGGTGCTTCCAATATAAATTGTGCTGTTTTAAAACCGTAGAATAGGAAGCGTTTTAAAATTTTGAGTCGTTGGAGCTTTACTAACACGACAACGAAGATTCAGTTTTGGCCTTAATACCCTTTTATCGTTAAATACTAATGTTTTTATAATTTTCTTCCTAATTTGTTCCTAAAACACTATTTCTAGACAAAAGCGGAATAATATCTAATAGGAAATTTTGAAAAATGCTTATTTTTAGATAATCGCGTAAATCCTCATTAGCGACAGAAATCAGTTACAAATTTTGGAAAGGGTGCTTCTAATATAAATTGTGCTGTTTAAAAACCGTAGAATAGGAAGCGTTTTAAAATTTTGAGTCGTTGGAGCTTTACTAACACGACAACGAAGATTCAGTTTTGGCCTTAATACCCTTTTATCGTTAAATACTGATGTTTTTATAATTTTCTTCCTAATTTGTTCCTAAAACACTATTTCTAGACAAAAGCGGAATAATATCTAATAGGAAATTTTGAAAAATGCTTATTTTTAGATAATCGCGTAAATCCTCATTAGCGACAGAAATCAGTTACAAATTTTGGAAAGGGTGCTTCTAATATAAATTGTGCTGTTTAAAAACCGTAGAATAGGAAGCGTTTTAAAATTTTGAGTCGTTGGAGCTTTACTAACACGACAACGAAGATTCAGTTTTGGCCTTAATACCCTTTTATCGTTAAATACTAATGTTTTTATAATTTTCTTCCTAATTTGTTCCTAAAACACTATTTCTAGACAAAAGCGGAATAATATCTAATAGGAAATTTTGAAAAATGCTTATTTTTAGATAATCGCGTAAATCCTCATTAGCGACAGAAATCAGTTACAAATTTTGGAAAGCGTGCTTCTAATATAAATTGTGCTGTTTAAAAACCGTAGAATAGGAAGCGTTTTAGAATTTTGAGTCGTTGGAGCTTTACTAACACGACAACGAAGATTCAGTTTTGGCCTTAATACCCTTTTATCGTTAAATACTAATGTTTTTATAATTTTCTTCCTAATTTGTTCCTAAAACACTATTTCTAGACAAAAGCGGAATAATATCTAATAGGAAATTTTGAAAAATGCTTATTTTTAGATAATCGCGTAAATCCTCATTAGCGACAGAAATCAGTTACAAATTTTGGAAAGGGTGCTTCTAATATAAATTGTGCTGTTTAAAAACCGTAGAATAGGAAGCGTTTTAGAATTTTGAGTCGTTGGAGCTTTACTAACACGACAACGAAGATTCAGTTTTGGCCTTAATTCCCTTTTATCGTTAAATACTAATGATTTTATAATTTTTTCCCTAATTTGTTCCTAAAACACTATTTCTAGACAAAAGCGGAATAATATCTAATGGTAGATTTTGAAAACTGCTTGTATTTAGATAATCGCGTAAATCCTCATTAGCGACAGAAATCAGTTACAAATTTTGGAAAGGGTGCTTCTAGTATAAATTGTGCTGTTTAAAAACCGTAGAATAGGAAGCGTTTTAAAATTTTGAGTCGTTGGAGCTTTACTAACACGACAACGAAGATTCAGTTTTGGCCTTAATACCTTTTGATTGTTAAATACTAATGTTTTTATAATTTTCTTCCTAATTTGTTCCTAAAACACTATATCTAGACAAAAGCGGAATAATATCAAATGGTAGATTTTGAAAACTGCTTGTATTTAGATAATCGCGTAAATCCTCATTAGCGACAGAAATCAGTTACAAATTTTGGAAAGGGTGCTTCCAATATAAATTGTGCTGTTTTAAAACCGTAGAATAGGAAGCGTTTTAAAATTTTGAGTCGTTGGAGCTTTACTAACACGACAACGAAGATTCAGTTTTGGCCTTAATACCCTTCTATCGTTAAATACTAATGTTTTTATAATTTTCTTCCTAATTTGTTCCTAAAACACTATTTCTAGACAAAAGCGGAATAATATCTAATAGGAAATTTTGAAAAATGCTTATTTTTAGATAATCGCGTAAATCCTCATTAGCGACAGAAATCAGTTACAAATTTTGGAAAGGGTGCTTCTAATATAAATTGTGGTGTTTAAAAACCGTAGAATAGGAAGCGTTTTAAAATTTTGAGTCGTTGTAGCTTTACTAACACGACAACGAAGATTCAGTTTTGGCCTTAATACCCTTTTATCGTTAAATACTGATGTTTTTATAATTTTCTTCCTAATTTGTTCCTAAAACACTATTTCTAGACAAAAGCGGAATAATATCTAATAGGAAATTTTGAAAAATGCTTATTTTTAGATAATCGCGTAAATCCTCATTAGCGACAGAAATCAGTTACAAATTTTGGAAAGGGTGCTTCTAATATAAATTGTGCTGTTTAAAAACCGTAGAATAGGAAGCGTTTTAGAATTTTGAGTCGTTGGAGCTTTACTAACACGACAACGAAGATTCAGTTTTGGCCTTTATACCCTTTTATCGTTAAATACTAATGTTTTTATAATTTTTTCCCTAATTTTTTCCTAAAACACTATTTCTAGACAAAAGCGGAATAATATCTAATGGTAGATTTTGAAAACTGCTTGTATTTAGATAATCGCGTAAATCCTCATTAGCGACAGAAATCAGTTACAAATTTTGGAAAGGGTGCTTCCAATATAAATTGTGCTGTTTAAAAACCGTAGAATAGGAAGCGTTTTAAAATTTTGAGTCGTTGGAGCTTTACTAACACGACAACGAAGATTCAGTTTTGGCCTTAATACCCTTTTATCGTTAAATACTAATGTTTTTATAATTTTCTTCCTAATTTGTTCCTAAAACACTATTTCTAGACAAAAGCGGAATAATATCTAATAGGAAATTTTGAAAAATGCTTATTTTTAGATAATCGCGTAAATCCTCATTAGCGACAGAAATCAGTTACAAATTTTGGAAAGGGTGCTTCTAATATAAATTGTGCTGTTTAAAAACCGTAGAATAGGAAGCGTTTTAAAATTTTGAGTCGTTGGAGCTTTACTAACACGACAACGAAGATTCAGTTTTGGCCTTAATACCCTTTTATCGTTAAATACTAATGTTTTTATAATTTTCTTCCTAATTTGTTCCTAAAACACAATTTCTAGACAAAAGCGGAATAATATCTAATAGGAAATTTTGAAAAATGCTTATTTTTAGATAATCGCGTAAATCCTCATTAGCGACAGAAATCAGTTACAAATTTTGGAAAGGGTGCTTCTAATATAAATTGTGCTGTTTAAAAACCGTAGAATAGGAAGCGTTTTAGAATTTTGAGTCGTTGGAGCTTTACTAACACGACAACGAAGATTCAGTTTTGGCCTTAATACCCTTTGATTGTTAAATACTAATGTTTTTATAATTTTCTTCCTAATTTATTCCTAAAACACTATTTCTAGACAAAAGCGGAACAATATCTAATAGGAAATTTTGAAAAATGCTTATTTTTAGATAATCGCGTAAATCCTCATTAGCGACAGAAATCAGTTACAAATTTTGGAAAGGGTGCTTCTAATATAAATTGTGCTGTTTAAAAACCGTAGAATAGGAAGCGTTTTAAAATTTTGAGTCGTTGGAGCTTTACTAACACGACAACGAAGATTCAGTTTTGGCCTTAATACCCTTTTATCGTTAAATACTAATGTTTTTATAATTTTCTTCCTAATTTGTTCCTAAAACACTATTTCTAGACAAAAGCGGAATAATATCTAATAGGAAATTTTGAAAAATGCTTATTTTTAGATAATCGCGTAAATCCTCATTAGCGACAGAAATCTGTTACAAATTTTGGAAAGGGTGCTTCTAATATAAATTGTGCTGTTTAAAAACCGTAGAATAGGAAGCGTTTTAGAATTTTGAGTCGTTGGAGCTTTACTAACACGACAACGAAGATTCAGTTTTGGCCTTAATACCCTTTTATCGTTAAATACTAATGATTTTATAATTTTTTCCCTAATTTGTTCCTAAAACACTATTTCTAGACAAAAGCGGAATAATATCTAATGGTAGATTTTGAAAACTGCTTGTATTTAGATAATCGCGTAAATCCTCATTAGCGACAGAAATCAGTTACAAATTTTGGAAAGGGTGCTTCTAGTATAAATTGTGCTGTTTAAAAACCGTAGAATAGGAAGCGTTTTAAAATTTTGAGTCGTTGGAGCTTTACTAACACGACAACGAAGATTCAGTTTTGGCCTTAATACCATTTTATCGTTAAATACTAATGTTTTTATAATTTTCTTCCTAATTTGTTCCTAAAACACTATATCTAGACAAAAGCGGAATAATATCAAATGGTAGATTTTGAAAACTGCTTGTATTTAGATAATCGCGTAAATCCTCATTAGCGACAGAAATCAGTTACAAATTTTGGAAAGGGTGCTTCCAATATAAATTGTGCTGTTTTAAAACCGTAGAATAGGAAGCGTTTTAAAATTTTGAGTCGTTGGAGCTTTACTAACACGACAACGAAGATTCAGTTTTGGCCTTAATACCCTTTTATCGTTAAATACTAATGTTTTTATAATTTTCTTCCTAATTTGTTCCTAAAACACTATTTCTAGACAAAAGCGGAATAATATCTAATAGGAAATTTTGAAAAATGCTTATTTTTAGATAATCGCGTAAATCCTCATTAGCGACAGAAATCAGTTACAAATTTTGGAAAGGGTGCTTCTAATATAAATTGTGCTGTTTAAAAACCGTAGAATAGGAAGCGTTTTAAAATTTTGAGTCGTTGGAGCTTTACTAACACGACAACGAAGATTCAGTTTTGGCCTTAATACCCTTTTATCGTTAAATACTGATGTTTTTATAATTTTCTTCCTAATTTGTTCCTAAAACACTATTTCTAGACAAAAGCGGAATAATATCTAATAGGAAATTTTGAAAAATGCTTATTTTTAGATAATCGCGTAAATCCTCATTAGCGACAGAAATCAGTTACAAATTTTGGAAAGGGTGCTTCTAATATAAATTGTGCTGTTTAAAAACCGTAGAATAGGAAGCGTTTTAGAATTTTGAGTCGTTGGAGCTTTACTAACACGACAACGAAGATTCAGTTTTGGCCTTTATACCCTTTTATCGTTAAATACTAATGTTTTTATAATTTTTTCCCTAATTTTTTCCTAAAACACTATTTCTAGACAAAAGCGGAATAATATCTAATGGTAGATTTTGAAAACTGCTTGTATTTAGATAATCGCGTAAATCCTCATTAGCGACAGAAATCAGTTACAAATTTTGGAAAGGGTGCTTCCAATATAAATTGTGCTGTTTAAAAACCGTAGAATAGGAAGCGTTTTAAAATTTTGAGTCGTTGGAGCTTTACTAACACGACAACGAAGATTCAGTTTTGGCCTTAATACCCTTTTATCGTTAAATACTAATGTTTTTATAATTTTCTTCCTAATTTGTTCCTAAAACACTATTTCTAGACAAAAGCGGAATAATATCTAATAGGAAATTTTGAAAAATGCTTATTTTTAGATAATCGCGTAAATCCTCATTAGCGACAGAAATCAGTTACAAATTTTGGAAAGGGTGCTTCTAATATAAATTGTGCTGTTTAAAAACCGTAGAATAGGAAGCGTTTTAAAATTTTGAGTCGTTGGAGCTTTACTAACACGACAACGAAGATTCAGTTTTGGCCTTAATACCCTTTTATCGTTAAATACTAATGTTTTTATAATTTTCTTCCTAATTTGTTCCTAAAACACAATTTCTAGACAAAAGCGGAATAATATCTAATAGGAAATTTTGAAAAATGCTTATTTTTAGATAATCGCGTAAATCCTCATTAGCGACAGAAATCAGTTACAAATTTTGGAAAGGGTGCTTCTAATATAAATTGTGCTGTTTAAAAACCGTAGAATAGGAAGCGTTTTAGAATTTTGAGTCGTTGGAGCTTTACTAACACGACAACGAAGATTCAGTTTTGGCCTTAATACCCTTTGATTGTTAAATACTAATGTTTTTATAATTTTCTTCCTAATTTATTCCTAAAACACTATTTCTAGACAAAAGCGGAACAATATCTAATAGGAAATTTTGAAAAATGCTTATTTTTAGATAATCGCGTAAATCCTCATTAGCGACAGAAATCAGTTACAAATTTTGGAAAGGGTGCTTCTAATATAAATTGTGCTGTTTAAAAACCGTAGAATAGGAAGCGTTTTAAAATTTTGAGTCGTTGGAGCTTTACTAACACGACAACGAAGATTCAGTTTTGGCCTTAATACCCTTTTATCGTTAAATACTAATGTTTTTATAATTTTCTTCCTAATTTGTTCCTAAAACACTATTTCTAGACAAAAGCGGAATAATATCTAATAGGAAATTTTGAAAAATGCTTATTTTTAGATAATCGCGTAAATCCTCATTAGCGACAGAAATCAGTTACAAATTTTGGAAAGGGTGCTTCTAATATAAATTGTGCTGTTTAAAAACCGTAGAATAGGAAGCGTTTTAAAATTTTGAGTCGTTGGAGCTTTACTAACACGACAACGAAGATTCAGTTTTGGCCTTAATACCATTTTATCGTTAAATACTAATGTTTTTAAATTTTTTTCCTAATTTGTTCCTAAAACACTATTTCTAGACAAAAGCGGAATAATATCTAATAGGAAATTTTGAAAAATGCTTATTTTTAGATAATCGCGTAAATCCTCATTAGCGACAGAAATCAGTTACAAATTTTGGAAAGGGTGCTTCTAATATAAATTGTGCTGTTTAAAAACCGTAGAATAGGAAGCGTTTTAGAATTTTGAGTCGTTGGAGCTTTACTAACACGACAACGAAGATTCAGTTTTGGCCTTAATACCATTTTATCGTTAAATACTAATGTTTTTATAATTTTCTTCCTAATTTGTTCCTAAAACACTATTTCTAGACAAAAGCGGAATAATATCTAATGGTAGATTTTGAAAACTGCTTGTATTTAGATAATCGCGTAAATCCTCATTAGCGACAGAAATCAGTTACAAATTTTGGAAAGGGTGCTTCCAATATAAATTGTGCTGTTTAAAAACCGTAGAATAGGAAGCGTTTTAAAATTTTGAGTCGTTGGAGCTTTACTAACACGACAACGAAGATTCAGTTTTGGCCTTAATACCCTTTTATCGTTAAATACTAATGTTTTTATAATTTTCTTCCTAATTTGTTCCTAAAACACTATTTCTAGACAAAAGCGGAATAATATCTAATAGGAAATTTTGAAAAATGCTTATTTTTAGATAATCGCGTAAATCCTCATTAGCGACAGAAATCAGTTACAAATTTTGGAAAGGGTGCTTCTAATATAAATTATGCTGTTTAAAAACCGTAGAATAGGAAGCGTTTTAGAATTTTGAGTCGTTGGAGCTTTACTAACACGACAACGAAAATTCAGTTTTGGCCTTAATACCCTTTGATTGTTAAATATTAATGTTTTTATAATTTTTTTCCAAATTTGTTCCTAAAACACTATTTCTAGACAAAAGCGGAATAATATCTAATGGTAGATTTTGAAAACTGCTTGTATTTAGATAATCGCGTAAATCCTCATTAGCGACAGAAATCAGTTACAAATTTTGGAAAGGGTGCTTCTAATATAAATTGTGCTGTTTAAAAACCGTAGAATAGGAAGCGTTTTAAAATTTTGAGTCGTTGGAGCTTTACTAACACGACAACGAAGATTCAGTTTTGGCCTTAATACCATTTTATCGTTAAATACTAATGTTTTTAAATTTTTTTCCTAATTTGTTCCTAAAACACTATTTCGAGACAAAAGCGGAATAATATCTAATAGGAAATTTTGAAAAATGCTTATTTTTAGATAATCGCGTAAATCCGCATTAGCGACAGAAATCAGTTACAAATTTTGGAAAGGGTGCTTCTAATATAAATTGTGCTGTTTAAAAACCGTAGAATAGGAAGCGTTTTAAAATTTTGAGTCGTTGGAGCTTTACTAACACGACAACGAAGATTCAGTTTTGGCCTTAATACCCTTTTATCGTTAAATACTAATGTTTTTATAATTTTCTTCCTAATTTGTTCCTAAAACACTATTTCTAGACAAAAGCGGAATAATATCTAATAGGAAATTTTGAAAAATGCTTATTTTTAGATAATCGCGTAAATCCTCATTAGCGACAGAAATCAGTTACAAATTTTGGAAAGGGTGCTTCTAATATAAATTGTGCTGTTTAAAAACCGTAGAATAGGAAGCGTTTTAGAATTTTGAGTCGTTGGAGCTTTACTAACACGACAACGAAGATTCAGTTTTGGCCTTAATACCTTTTGATTGTTAAATACTAATGTTTTTATAATTTTCTTCCTAATTTGTTCCTAAAACACTATTTCTAGACAAAAGCGGAATAATATCTAATAGGAAATTTTGAAAAATGCTTATTTTTAGATAATCGCGTAAATCCTCATTAGCGACAGAAATCAGTTACAAATTTTGGAAAGGGTGCTTCTAATATAAATTGTGCTGTTTAAAAACCGTAGAATAGGAAGCGTTTTAGAATTTTGAGTCGTTGGAGCTTTACTAACACGACAACGAAGATTCAGTTTTGGCCTTAATACCTTTTGATTGTTAAATACTAATGTTTTTATAATTTTCTTCCTAATTTGTTCCTAAAACACTATTTCTAGACAAAAGCGGAATAATATCTAATGGTAGATTTTGAAAACTGCTTGTATTTAGATAATCGCGTAAATCCTCATTAGCGACAGAAATCAGTTACAAATTTTGGAAAGGGTGCTTCCAATATAAATTGTGCTGTTTAAAAACCGTAGAATAGGAAGCGTTTTAAAATTTTGAGTCGTTGGAGCTTTACTAACACGACAACGAAGATTCAGTTTTGGCCTTAATACCCTTTTATCGTTAAATACTAATGTTTTTATAATTTTCTTCCTAATTTGTTCCTAAAACACTATTTCTAGACAAAAGCGGAATAATATCTAATAGGAAATTTTGAAAAATGCTTATTTTTAGATAATCGCGTAAATCCTCATTAGCGACAGAAATCAGTTACAAATTTTGGAAAGGGTGCTTCTAATATAAATTATGCTGTTTAAAAACCGTAGAATAGGAAGCGTTTTAGAATTTTGAGTCGTTGGAGCTTTACTAACACGACAACGAAAATTCAGTTTTGGCCTTAATACCCTTTGATTGTTAAATATTAATGTTTTTATAATTTTTTTCCAAATTTGTTCCTAAAACACTATTTCTAGACAAAAGCGGAATAATATCTAATGGTAGATTTTGAAAACTGCTTGTATTTAGATAATCGCGTAAATCCTCATTAGCGACAGAAATCAGTTACAAATTTTGGAAAGGGTGCTTCTAATATAAATTGTGCTGTTTAAAAACCGTAGAATAGGAAGCGTTTTAAAATTTTGAGTCGTTGGAGCTTTACTAACACGACAACGAAGATTCAGTTTTGGCCTTAATACCCTTTTATCGTTAAATACTAATGTTTTTATAATTTTCTTCCTAATTTATTCCTAAAACACTATTTCTAGACAAAAGCGGAATAATATCTAATAGGAAATTTTGAAAAATGCTTATTTTTAGATAATCGCGTAAATCCTCATTAGCGACAGAAATCAGTTACAAATTTTGGAAAGGGTGCTTCTAATATAAATTGTGCTGTTTAAGAACCGTAGAATAGGAAGCGTTTTAGAATTTTGAGTCGTTGGAGCTTTACTAACACGACAACGAAGATTCAGTTTTGGCCTTAATACCCTTTTATCGTTAAATACTAATGTTTTTATAATTTTCTTCCTAATTTGTTCCTAAAACACTATTTCTAGACAAAAGCGGAATAATATCTAATAGGAAATTTTGAAAAATGCTTATTTTTAGATAATCGCGTAAATCCTCATTAGCGACAGAAATCAGTTACAAATTTTGGAAAGGGTGCTTCCAATATAAATTGTGCTGTTTAAAAACCGTAGAATAGGAAGCGTTTTAAAATTTTGAGTCGTCGGAGCTTTACTAACACGACAACGAGATTCAGTTTTGGCCTTAATACCATTTTATCGTTAAATACTAATGTTTTTATAATTTTTTTCCTAATTTGTTCCTAAAACACTATTTCTAGACAAAAGCGGAATAATATCTAATGGTAGATTTTGAAAACTGCTTGTATTTAGATAATCGCGTAAATCCTCATTAGCGACAGAAATCAGTTACAAATTTTGGAAAGGGTGCTTTCAATATAAATTGTGCTGTTTAAAAACCGTAGAATAGGAAGCGTTTTAAAATTTTGAGTCGTTGGAGCTTTACTAACACGACAACGAAGATTCAGTTTTGGCCTTAATACCCTTTTATCGTTAAATACTAATGTTTTTATAATTTTCTTCCTAATTTGTTCCTAAAACACTATTTCTAGACAAAAGCGGAATAATATCTAATAGGAAATTTTGAAAAATGCTTATTTTTAGATAATCGCGTAAATCCTCATTAGCGACAGAAATCAGTTACAAATTTTGGAAAGGGTGCTTCTAATATAAATTGTGCTGTTTAAAAACCGTAGAATAGGAAGCGTTTTAGAATTTTGAGTCGTTGGAGCTTTACTAACACGACAACGAAGATTCAGTTTTGGCCTTAATACCTTTTGATTGTTAAATACTAATGTTTTTATAATTTTCTTCCTAATTTGTTCCTAAAACACTATTTCTAGACAAAAGCGGAATAATATCTAATGGTAGATTTTGAAAACTGCTTGTATTTAGATAATCGCGTAAATCCTCATTAGCGACAGAAATCAGTTACAAATTTTGGAAAGGGTGCTTCCAATATAAATTGTGCTGTTTAAAAACCGTAGAATAGGAAGCGTTTTAAAATTTTGAGTCGTTGGAGCTTTACTAACACGACAACGAAGATTCAGTTTTGGCCTTAATACCCTTTTATCGTTAAATACTAATGTTTTTATAATTTTCTTCCTAATTTGTTCCTAAAACACTATTTCTAGACAAAAGCGGAATAATATCTAATAGGAAATTTTGAAAAATGCTTATTTTTAGATAATCGCGTAAATCCTCATTAGCGACAGAAATCAGTTACAAATTTTGGAAAGGGTGCTTCTAATATAAATTATGCTGTTAAAAAACCGTAGAATAGGAAGCGTTTTAGAATTTTGAGTCGTTGGAGCTTTACTAACACGACAACGAAAATTCAGTTTTGGCCTTAATACCCTTTGATTGTTAAATATTAATGTTTTTATAATTTTTTTCCAAATTTGTTCCTAAAACACTATTTCTAGACAAAAGCGGAATAATATCTAATGGTAGATTTTGAAAACTGCTTGTATTTAGATAATCGCGTAAATCCTCATTAGCGACAGAAATCAGTTACAAATTTTGGAAAGGGTGCTTCTAATATAAATTGTGCTGTTTAAAAACCGTAGAATAGGAAGCGTTTTAAAATTTTGAGTCGTTGGAGCTTTACTAACACGACAACGAAGATTCAGTTTTGGCCTTAATACCCTTTTATCGTTAAATACTAATGTTTTTATAATTTTCTTCCTAATTTATTCCTAAAACACTATTTCTGGACAAAAGCGGAATAATATCTAATAGGAAATTTTGAAAAATGCTTATTTTTAGATAATCGCGTAAATCCTCATTAGCGACAGAAATCAGTTACAAATTTTGGAAAGGGTGCTTCTAATATAAATTGTGCTGTTTAAGAACCGTAGAATAGGAAGCGTTTTAGAATTTTGAGTCGTTGGAGCTTTACTAACACGACAACGAAGATTCAGTTTTGGCCTTAATACCCTTTTATCGTTAAATACTAATGTTTTTATAATTTTCTTCCTAATTTGTTCCTAAAACACTATTTCTAGACAAAAGCGGAATAATATCTAATAGGAAATTTTGAAAAATGCTTATTTTTAGATAATCGCGTAAATCCTCATTAGCGACAGAAATCAGTTACAAATTTTGGAAAGGGTGCTTCTAATATAAATTGTGCTGTTTAAAAACCGTAGAATAGGAAGCGTTTTAAAATTTTGAGTCGTTGGAGCTTTACTAACACGACAACGAAGATTCAGTTTTGGCCTTAATACCCTTTTATCGTTAAATACTAATGTTTTTATAATTTTCTTCCTAATTTGTTCCTAAAACACAATTTCTAGACAAAAGCGGAATAATATCTAATAGGAAATTTTGAAAAATGCTTATTTTTAGATAATCGCGTAAATCCTCATTAGCGACAGAAATCAGTTACAAATTTTGGAAAGGGTGCTTCTAATATAAATTGTGCTGTTTAAAAACCGTAGAATAGGAAGCGTTTTAGAATTTTGAGTCGTTGGAGCTTTACTAACACGACAACGAAGATTCAGTTTTGGCCTTAATACCTTTTGATTGTTAAATACTAATGTTTTTATAATTTTCTTCCTAATTTGTTCCTAAAACACTATTTCTAGACAAAAGCGGAATAATATCTAATGGTAGATTTTGAAAACTGCTTGTATTTAGATAATCGCGTAAATCCTCATTAGCGACAGAAATCAGTTACAAATTTTGGAAAGGGTGCTTCCAATATAAATTGTGCTGTTTAAAAACCGTAGAATAGGAAGCGTTTTAAAATTTTGAGTCGTTGGAGCTTTACTAACACGACAACGAAGATTCAGTTTTGGCCTTAATACCCTTTTATCGTTAAATACTAATGTTTTTATAATTTTCTTCCTAATTTGTTCCTAAAACACTATTTCTAGACAAAAGCGGAATAATATCTAATAGGAAATTTTGTAAAATGCTTATTTTTAGATAATCGCGTAAATCCTCATTAGCGACAGAAATCAGTTACAAATTTTGGAAAGGGTGCTTCTAATATAAATTATGCTGTTTAAAAACCGTAGAATAGGAAGCGTTTTAGAATTTTGAGTCGTTGGAGCTTTACTAACACGACAACGAAAATTCAGTTTTGGCCTTAATACCCTTTGATTGTTAAATATTAATGTTTTTATAATTTTTTTCCATATTTGTTCCTAAAACACTATTTCTAGACAAAAGCGGAATAATATCTAATGGTAGATTTTGAAAACTGCTTGTATTTAGATAATCGCGTAAATCCTCATTAGCGACAGAAATCAGTTACAAATTTTGGAAAGGGTGCTTCTAATATAAATTGTGCTGTTTAAAAACCGTAGAATAGGAAGCGTTTTAAAATTTTGAGTCGTTGGAGCTTTACTAACACGACAACGAAGATTCAGTTTTGGCCTTAATACCCTTTTATCGTTAAATACTAATGTTTTTATAATTTTCTTCCTAATTTATTCCTAAAACACTATTTCTAGACAAAAGCGGAATAATATCTAATAGGAAATTTTGAAAAATGCTTATTTTTAGATAATCGCGTAAATCCTCATTAGCGACAGAAATCAGTTACAAATTTTGGAAAGGGTGCTTCTATAATAAATTGTGCTGTTTAAGAACCGTAGAATAGGAAGCGTTTTAGAATTTTGAGTCGTTGGAGCTTTACTAACACGACAACGAAGATTCAGTTTTGGCCTTAATACCATTTTATCGTTAAATACTAATGTTTTTATAATTTTTTTCCTAATTTGTTCCTAAAACACTATTTCTAGACAAAAGCGGAATAATATCTAATGGTAGATTTTGAAAACTGCTTGTATTTAAATAATCGCGTAAATCCTCATTAGCGACAGAAATCAGTTACAAATTTTGGAAAGGGTGCTTTCAATATAAATTGTGCTGTTTAAAAACCGTAGAATAGGAAGCGTTTTAAAATTTTGAGTCGTTGGAGCTTTACTAACACGACAACGAAGATTCAGTTTTGGCCTTAATACCCTTTTATCGTTAAATACTAATGTTTTTATAATTTTCTTCCTAATTTGTTCCTAAAACACTATTTCTAGACAAAAGCGGAATAATATCTAATAGGAAATTTTGAAAAATGCTTATTTTTAGATAATCGCGTAAATCCTCATTAGCGACAGAAATCAGTTACAAATTTTGGAAAGGGTGCTTCTAATATAAATTGTGCTGTTTAAAAACCGTAGAATAGGAAGCGTTTTAGAATTTTGAGTCGTTGGAGCTTTACTAACACGACAACGAAGATTCAGTTTTGGCCTTAATACATTTGATTGTTAAATACTAATGTTTTTATAATTTTCTTCCTAATTTGTTCCTAAAACACTATTTCTAGACAAAAGCGGAATAATATCTAATGGTAGATTTTGAAAACTGCTTGTATTTAGATAATCGCGTAAATCCTCATTAGCGACAGAAATCAGTTACAAATTGGAAAGGGTGCTTCCAATATAAATTGTGCTGTTTAAAAACCGTAGAATAGGAAGCGTTTTAAAATTTTGAGTCGTTGGAGCTTTACTAACACGACAACGAAGATTCAGTTTTGGCCTTAATACCCTTTTATCGTTAAATACTAATGTTTTTATAATTTTCTTCCTAATTTGTTCCTAAAACACTATTTCTAGACAAAAGCGGAATAATATCTAATAGGAAATTTTGAAAAATGCTTATTTTTAGATAATCGCGTAAATCCTCATTAGCGACAGAAATCAGTTACAAATTTTGGAAAGGGTGCTTCTAATATAAATTATGCTGTTTAAAAACCGTAGAATAGGAAGCGTTTTAGAATTTTGAGTCGTTGGAGCTTTACTAACACGACAACGAAGATTCAGTTTTGGCCTTAATACCTTTTGATTGTTAAATACTAATGTTTTTATAATTTTCTTCCTAATTTGTTCCTAAAACACTATATCTAGACAAAAGCGGAATAATATCAAATGGTAGATTTTGAAAACTGCTTGTATTTAGATAATCGCGTAAATCCTCATTAGCGACAGAAATCAGTTACAAATTTTGGAAAGGGTGCTTCCAATATAAATTGTGCTGTTTTAAAACCGTAGAATAGGAAGCGTTTTAAAATTTTGAGTCGTTGGAGCTTTACTAACACGACAACGAAGATTCAGTTTTGGCCTTAATACCCTTTTATCGTTAAATACTAATGTTTTTATAATTTTCTTCCTAATTTGTTCCTAAAACACTATTTCTAGACAAAAGCGGAATAATATCTAATAGGAAATTTTGAAAAATGCTTATTTTTAGATAATCGCGTAAATCCTCATTAGCGACAGAAATCAGTTACAAATTTTGGAAAGGGTGCTTCTAATATAAATTATGCTGTTTAAAAACCGTAGAATAGGAAGCGTTTTAGAATTTTGAGTCGTTGGAGCTTTACTAACACGACAACGAAAATTCAGTTTTGGCCTTAATACCCTTTGATTGTTAAATATTAATGTTTTTATAATTTTTTTCCAAATTTGTTCCTAAAACACTATTTCTAGACAAAAGCGGAATAATATCTAATGGTAGATTTTGAAAACTGCTTGTATTTAGATAATCGCGTAAATCCTCATTAGCGACAGAAATCAGTTACAAATTTTGGAAAGGGTGCTTCTAATATAAATTGTGCTGTTTAAAAACCGTAGAATAGGAAGCGTTTTAAAATTTTGAGTCGTTGGAGCTTTACTAACACGACAACGAAGATTCAGTTTTGGCCTTAATACCCTTTTATCGTTAAATACTAATGTTTTTATAATTTTCTTCCTAATTTATTCCTAAAACACTATTTCTAGACAAAAGCGGAATAATATCTAATAGGAAATTTTGAAAAATGCTTATTTTTAGATAATCGCGTAAATCCTCATTAGCGACAGAAATCAGTTACAAATTTTGGAAAGGGTGCTTCTAATATAAATTGTGCTGTTTAAGAACCGTAGAATAGGAAGCGTTTTAGAATTTTGAGTCGTTGGAGCTTTACTAACACGACAACGAAGATTCAGTTTTGGCCTTAATACCATTTTATCGTTAAATACTAATGTTTTTATAATTTTTTTCCTAATTTGTTCCTAAAACACTATTTCTAGACAAAAGCGGAATAATATCTAATGGTAGATTTTGAAAACTGCTTGTATTTAGATAATCGCGTAAATCCTCATTAGCGACAGAAATCAGTTACAAATTTTGGAAAGGGTGCTTTCAATATAAATTGTGCTGTTTAAAAACCGTAGAATAGGAAGCGTTTTAAAATTTTGAGTCGTTGGAGCTTTACTAACACGACAACGAAGATTCAGTTTTGGCCTTAATACCCTTTTATCGTTAAATACTAATGTTTTTATAATTTTCTTCCTAATTTGTTCCTAAAACACTATTTCTAGACAAAAGCGGAATAATATCTAATAGGAAATTTTGAAAAATGCTTATTTTTAGATAATCGCGTAAATCCTCATTAGCGACAGAAATCAGTTACAAATTTTGGAAAGGGTGCTTCTAATATAAATTGTGCTGTTTAAAAACCGTAGAATAGGAAGCGTTTTAGAATTTTGAGTCGTTGGAGCTTTACTAACACGACAACGAAGATTCAGTTTTGGCCTTAATACATTTGATTGTTAAATACTAATGTTTTTATAATTTTCTTCCTAATTTGTTCCTAAAACACTATTTCTAGACAAAAGCGGAATAATATCTAATGGTAGATTTTGAAAACTGCTTGTATTTAGATAATCGCGTAAATCCTTATTAGCGACAGAAATCAGTTACAAATTGGAAAGGGTGCTTCCAATATAAATTGTGCTGTTTAAAAACCGTAGAATAGGAAGCGTTTTAAAATTTTGAGTCGTTGGAGCTTTACTAGCACGACAACGAAGATTCAGTCTTGGCCTTAATACCCTTTTATCGTTAAATACTAATGTTTTTATAATTTTCTTCCTAATTTGTTCCTAAAACACTATTTCTAGACAAAAGCGGAATAATATCTAATAGGAAATTTTGAAAAATGCTTATTTTTAGATAATCGCGTAAATCCTCATTAGCGACAGAAATCAGTTACAAATTTTGGAAAGGGTGCTTCTAATATAAATTATGCTGTTTAAAAACCGTAGAATAGGAAGCGTTTTAGAATTTTGAGTCGTTGGAGCTTTACTAACACGACAACGAAGATTCAGTTTTGGCCTTAATACCTTTTGATTGTTAAATACTAATGTTTTTATAATTTTCTTCCTAATTTGTTCCCAAAACACTATATCTAGACAAAAGCGGAATAATATCAAATGGTAGATTTTGAAAACTGCTTGTATTTAGATAATCGCGTAAATCCTCATTAGCGACAGAAATCAGTTACAAATTTTGGAAAGGGTGCTTCTAATATAAATTGTGCTGTTTAAAAACCGTAGAATAGGAAGCGTTTTAAAATTTTGAGTCGTTGGAGCTTTACTAACACGACAACGAAGATTCAGTTTTGGCCTTAATACCCTTTTATCGTTAAATACTAATGTTTTTATAATTTTCTTCCTAATTTATTCCTAAAACACTATTTCTAGACAAAAGCGGAATAATATCTAATAGGAAATTTTGAAAAATGCTTATTTTTAGATAATCGCGTAAATCCTCATTAGCGACAGAAATCAGTTACAAATTTTGGAAAGGGTGCTTCTAATATAAATTGTGCTGTTTAAGAACCGTAGAATAGGAAGCGTTTTAGAATTTTGAGTCGTTGGAGCTTTACTAACACGACAACGAAGATTCAGTTTTGGCCTTAATACCATTTTATCGTTAAATACTAATGTTTTTATAATTTTTTTCCTAATTTGTTCCTAAAACACTATTTCTAGACAAAAGCGGAATAATATCTAATGGTAGATTTTGAAAACTGCTTGTATTTAGATAATCGCGTAAATCCTCATTAGCGACAGAAATCAGTTACAAATTTTGGAAAGGGTGCTTTCAATATAAATTGTGCTGTTTAAAAACCGTAGAATAGGAAGCGTTTTAAAATTTTGAGTCGTTGGAGCTTTACTAACACGACAACGAAGATTCAGTTTTGGCCTTAATACCCTTTTATCGTTATATACTAATGTTTTTATAATTTTCTTCCTAATTTGTTCCTAAAACACTATTTCTAGACAAAAGCGGAATAATATCTAATAGGAAATTTTGAAAAATGCTTATTTTTAGATAATCGCGTAAATCCTCATTAGCGACAGAAATCAGTTACAAATTTTGGAAAGGGTGCTTCTAATATAAATTGTGCTGTTTAAAAACCGTAGAATAGGAAGCGTTTTAAAATTTTGAGTCGTTGGAGCTTTACTAACACGACAACGAAGATTCAGTTTTGGCCTTAATACCCTTTTATCGTTAAATACTAATGTTTTTATAATTTTCTTCCTAATTTGTTCCTAAAACACAATTTCTAGACAAAAGCGGAATAATATCTAATAGGAAATTTTGAAAAATGCTTATTTTTAGATAATCGCGTAAATCCTCATTAGCGACAGAAATCAGTTACAAATTTTGGAAAGGGTGCTTCCAATATAAATTGTGCTGTTTTAAAACCGTAGAATAGGAAGCGTTTTAAAATTTTGAGTCGTTGGAGCTTTACTAACACGACAACGAAGATTCAGTTTTGGCCTTAATACCCTTTTATCGTTAAATACTAATGTTTTTATAATTTTCTTCCTAATTTGTTCCTAAAACACTATTTCTAGACAAAAGCGGAATAATATCTAATATGAAATTTTGAAAAATGCTTATTTTTAGATAATCGCGTAAATCCTCATTAGCGACAGAAATCAGTTACAAATTTTGGAAAGGGTGCTTCTAATATAAATTGTGCTGTTTAAAAACCGTAGAATAGGAAGCGTTTTAAAATTTTGAGTCGTTGGAGCTTTACTAACACGACAACGAAGATTCAGTTTTGGCCTTAATACCTTTTGATTGTTAAATACTAATGTTTTTATAATTTTCTTCCTAATTTGTTCCTAAAACACTATTTCTAGACAAAAGCGGAATAATATCTAATAGGAAATTTTGAAAAATGCTTATTTTTAGATAATCGCGTAAATCCTCATTAGCGACAGAAATCAGTTACAAATTTTGGAAAGGGTGCTTCTAATATAAATTGTGCTGTTTAAAAACCGTAGAATAGGAAGCGTTTTAGAATTTTGAGTCGTTGGAGCTTTACTAACACGACAACGAAGATTCAGTTTTGGCCTTAATACCTTTTGATTGTTAAACACTAATGTTTTTATAATTTTCTTCCTAATTTGTTCCTAAAACACTATTTCTAGACAAAAGCGGAATAATATCTAATGGTAGATTTTGAAAACTGCTTGTATTTAGATAATCGCGTAAATCCTCATTAGCGACAGAAATCAGTTACAAATTTTGGAAAGGGTGCTTCCAATATAAATTGTGCTGTTTAAAAACCGTAGAATAGGAAGCGTTTTAAAATTTTGAGTCGTTGGAGCTTTACTAACACGACAACGAAGATTCAGTTTTGGCCTTAATACCCTTTTATCGTTAAATACTAATGTTTTTATAATTTTCTTCCTAATTTGTTCCTAAAACACTATTTCTAGACAAAAGCGGAATAATATCTAATAGGAAATTTTGAAAAATGCTTATTTTTAGATAATCGCGTAAATCCTCATTAGCGACAGAAATCAGTTACAAATTTTGGAAAGGGTGCTTCTAATATAAATTGTGCTGTTTAAAAACCGTAGAATAGGAAGCGTTTTAGAATTTTGAGTCGTTGGAGCTTTACTAACACGACAACGAAGATTCAGTTTTGGCCTTAATACCTTTTGATTGTTAAATACTAATGTTTTTATAATTTTCTTCCTAATTTGTTCCTAAAACACTATTTCTAGACAAAAGCGGAATAATATCTAATGGTAGATTTTGAAAACTGCTTGTATTTAGATAATCGCGTAAATCCTCATTAGCGACAGAAATCAGTTACAAATTTTGGAAAGGGTGCTTCCAATATAAATTGTGCTGTTTAAAAACCGTAGAATAGGAAGCGTTTTAAAATTTTGAGTCGTTGGAGCTTTACTAACACGACAACGAAGATTCAGTTTTGGCCTTAATACCCTTTTATCGTTAAATACTAATGTTTTTATAATTTTCTTCCTAATTTGTTCCTAAAACACTATTTCTAGACAAAAGCGGAATAATATCTAATAGGAAATTTTGAAAAATGCTTATTTTTAGATAATCGCGTAAATCCTCATTAGCGACAGAAATCAGTTACAAATTTTGGAAAGGGTGCTTCTAATATAAATTGTGCTGTTTAAAAACCGTAGAATAGGAAGCGTTTTAGAATTTTGAGTCGTTGGAGCTTTACTAACACGACAACGAAGATTCAGTTTTGGCCTTAATACCTTTTGATTGTTAAATACTAATGTTTTTATAATTTTCTTCCTAATTTGTTCCTAAAACACTATTTCTAGACAAAAGCGGAATAATATCTAATGGTAGATTTTGAAAACTGCTTGTATTTAGATAATCGCGTAAATCCTCATTAGCGACAGAAATCAGTTACAAATTTTGGAAAGGGTGCTTCCAATATAAATTGTGCTGTTTAAAAACCGTAGAATGGGAAGCGTTTTAAAATTTTGAGTCGTTGGAGCTTTACTAACACGACAACGAAGATTCAGTTTTGGCCTTAATACCTTTTGATTGTTAAATACTAATGTTTTTATAATTTTCTTCCTAATTTGTTCCTAAAACACTATTTCTAGACAAAAGCGGAATAATATCTAATAGGAAATTTTGAAAAATGCTTATTTTTAGATAATCGCGTAAATCCTCATTAGCGACAGAAATCAGTTACAAATTTTGGAAAGGGTGCTTCTAATATAAATTGTGCTGTTTAAAAACCGTAGAATAGGAAGCGTTTTAGAATTTTGAGTCGTTGGAGCTTTACTAACACGACAACGAAGATTCAGTTTTGGCCTTAATACCTTTTGATTGTTAAACACTAATGTTTTTATAATTTTCTTCCTAATTTGTTCCTAAAACACTATTTCTAGACAAAAGCGGAATAATATCTAATGGTAGATTTTGAAAACTGCTTGTATTTAGATAATCGCGTAAATCCTCATTAGCGACAGAAATCAGTTACAAATTTTGGAAAGGGTGCTTCCAATATAAATTGTGCTGTTTAAAAACCGTAGAATAGGAAGCGTTTTAAAATTTTGAGTCGTTGGAGCTTTACTAACACGACAACGAAGATTCAGTTTTGGCCTTAATACCCTTTTATCGTTAAATACTAATGTTTTTATAATTTTCTTCCTAATTTGTTCCTAAAACACTATTTCTAGACAAAAGCGGAATAATATCTAATAGGAAATTTTGAAAAATGCTTATTTTTAGATAATCGCGTAAATCCTCATTAGCGACAGAAATCAGTTACAAATTTTGGAAAGGGTGCTTCTAATATAAATTGTGCTGTTTAAAAACCGTAGAATAGGAAGCGTTTTAGAATTTTGAGTCGTTGGAGCTTTACTAACACGACAACGAAGATTCAGTTTTGGCCTTAATACCTTTTGATTGTTAAATACTAATGTTTTTATAATTTTCTTCCTAATTTGTTCCTAAAACACTATTTCTAGACAAAAGCGGAATAATATCTAATGGTAGATTTTGAAAACTGCTTGTATTTAGATAATCGCGTAAATCCTCATTAGCGACAGAAATCAGTTACAAATTTTGGAAAGGGTGCTTCCAATATAAATTGTGCTGTTTAAAAACCGTAGAATAGGAAGCGTTTTAAAATTTTGAGTCGTTGGAGCTTTACTAACACGACAACGAAGATTCAGTTTTGGCCTTAATACCCTTTTATCGTTAAATACTAATGTTTTTATAATTTTCTTCCTAATTTGTTCCTAAAACACTATTTCTAGACAAAAGCGGAATAATATCTAATAGGAAATTTTGAAAAATGCTTATTTTTAGATAATCGCGTAAATCCTCATTAGCGACAGAAATCAGTTACAAATTTTGGAAAGGGTGCTTCTAATATAAATTGTGCTGTTTAAAAACCGTAGAATAGGAAGCGTTTTAGAATTTTGAGTCGTTGGAGCTTTACTAACACGACAACGAAGATTCAGTTTTGGCCTTAATACCTTTTGATTGTTAAATACTAATGTTTTTATAATTTTCTTCCTAATTTGTTCCTAAAACACTATTTCTAGACAAAAGCGGAATAATATCTAATGGTAGATTTTGAAAACTGCTTGTATTTAGATAATCGCGTAAATCCTCATTAGCGACAGAAATCAGTTACAAATTTTGGAAAGGGTGCTTCCAATATAAATTGTGCTGTTTAAAAACCGTAGAATGGGAAGCGTTTTAAAATTTTGAGTCGTTGGAGCTTTACTAACACGACAACGAAGATTCAGTTTTGGCCTTAATACACTTTTATCGTTAAATACTAATGTTTTTATAATTTTTTTCCAAATTTGTTCCTAAAACACTATTTCTAGACAAAAGCGGAATAATATCTAATGGTAGATTTTGAAAACTGCTTGTATTTAGATAATCGCGTAAATCCTCATTAGCGACAGAAATCAGTTACAAATTTTGGAAAGGGTGCTTCTAATATAAATTGTGCTGTTTAAAAACCGTAGAATAGGAAGCGTTTTAGAATTTTGAGTCGTTGGAGCTTTACTAACACGACAACGAAGATTCAGTTTTGGCCTTAATACCTTTTGATTGTTAAATACTAATGTTTTTATAATTTTCTTCCTAATTTGTTCCTAAAACACTATTTCTAGACAAAAGCGGAATAATATCTAATGGTAGATTTTGAAAACTGCTTGTATTTAGATAATCGCGTAAATCCTCATTAGCGACAGAAATCAGTTACAAATTTTGAAAAGGGTGCTTCCAATATAAATTGTGCTGTTTAAAAACCGTAGAATAGGAAGCGTTTTAAAATTTTGAGTCGTTGGAGCTTTACTAACACGACAACGAAGATTCAGTTTTGGCCTTAATACCCTTTTATCGTTAAATACTAATGTTTTTATAATTTTCTTCCTAATTTGTTCCTAAAACACTATTTCTAGACAAAAGCGGAATAATATCTAATAGGAAATTTTGAAAAATGCTTATTTTTAGATAATCGCGTAAATCCTCATTAGCGACAGAAATCAGTTACAAATTTTGGAAAGGGTGCTTCTAATATAAATTGTGCTGTTTAAAAACCGTAGAATAGGAAGCGTTTTAGAATTTTGAGTCGTTGGAGCTTTACTAACACGACAACGAAGATTCAGCTTTGCCTTTAATACCTTTTGATTGTTAAATACTAATGTTTTTATAATTTTTTTCCAAATTTGTTCCTAAAACACTATTTCTAGACAAAAGCGGAATAATATCTAATAGGAAATTTTGAAAACTGCTTGTATTTAGATAATCGCGTAAATCCTCATTAGCGACAGAAATCAGTTACAAATTTTGGAAAGGGTGCTTCTAATATAAATTGTGCTGTTTAAAAACCGTAGAATAGGAAGCGTTTTAGAATTTTGAGTCGTTGGAGCTTTACTAACAGGACAACGAAGATTCAGTTTTGGCCTTAATACCTTTTGATTGTTAAATACTAATGTTTTTATAATTTTCTTCCTAATTTGTTCCTAAAACACTATTTCTAGACAAAAGCGGAATAATATCTAATGGTAGATTTTGAAAACTGCTTGTATTTAGATAATCGCGTAAATCCTCATTAGCGACAGAAATCAGTTACAAATTTTGGAAAGGGTGCTTCCAATATAAATTGTGCTGTTTAAAAACCGTAGAATAGGAAGCGTTTTAAAATTTTGAGTCGTTGGAGCTTTACTAACACGACAACGAAGATTCAGTTTTGGCCTTAATACACTTTTATCGTTAAATACTAATGTTTTTATAATTTTTTTCCAAATTTGTTCCTAAAACACTATTTCTAGACAAAAGCGGAATAATATCTAATGGTAGATTTTGAAAACTGCTTGTATTTAGATAATCGCGTAAATCCTCATTAGCGACAGAAATCAGTTACAAATTTTGGAAAGGGTGCTTCTAATATAAATTGTGCTGTTTAAAAACCGTAGAATAGGAAGCGTTTTAGAATTTTGAGTCGTTGGAGCTTTACTAACACGACAACGAAGATTCAGTTTTGGCCTTAATACCTTTTGATTGTTAAATACTAATGTTTTTATAATTTTCTTCCTAATTTGTTCCTAAAACACTATTTCTAGACAAAAGCGGAATAATATCTAATGGTAGATTTTGAAAACTGCTTGTATTTAGATAATCGCGTAAATCCTCATTAGCGACAGAAATCAGTTACAAATTTTGAAAAGGGTGCTTCCAATATAAATTGTGCTGTTTAAAAACCGTAGAATAGGAAGCGTTTTAGAATTTTGAGTCGTTGGAGCTTTACTAACACGACAACGAAGATTCAGTTTTGGCCTTAATACATTTGATTGTTAAATACTAATGTTTTTATAATTTTCTTCCTAATTTGTTCGTAAAACACTATTTCTAGACAAAAGCGGAATAATATCTAATGGTAGATTTTGAAAACTGCTTGTATTTAGATAATCGCGTAAATCCTCATTAGCGACAGAAATCAGTTACAAATTTTGGAAAGGGTGCTTCTAATATAAATTGTGCTGTTTAAAAACCGTAGAATAGGAAGCGTTTTAGAATTTTGAGTCGTTGGAGCTTTACTAACACGACAACGAAGATTCAGCTTTGCCTTTAATACCTTTTGATTGTTAAATACTAATGTTTTTATAATTTTTTTCCAAATTTGTTCCTAAAACACTATTTCTAGACAAAAGCGGAATAATATCTAATAGGAAATTTTGAAAACTGCTTGTATTTAGATAATCGCGTAAATCCTCATTAGCGACAGAAATCAGTTACAAATTTTGGAAAGGGTGCTTCTAATATAAATTGTGCTGTTTAAAAACCGTAGAATAGGAAGCGATTTAAAATTTTGAGTCGTTGGAGCTTTACTAACACGACAACGAAGATTCAGTTTTGGCCTTAATACCCTTTTATCGTTAAATACTAATGTTTTTAAAATTTTCTTCCTAATTTATTCCTAAAACACTATTTCTAGACAAAAGCGGAACAATATCTAATAGGAAATTTTGAAAAATGCTTATTTTTAGATAATCGCGTAAATCCTCATTAGCGACAGAAATCAGTTACAAATTTTGGAAAGGGTGCTTCTAATATAAATTGTGCTGTTTAAAAACCGTAGAATAGGAAGCGTTTTAGAATTTTGAGTCGTTGGAGCTTTACTAACACGACAACGAAGATTCAGTTTTGGCCTTAATACCCTTTTATCGTTAAATACTAATGTTTTTATAATTTTCTTCCTAATTTATTCCTAAAACACTATTTCTAGACAAAAGCGGAACAATATCTAATAGGAAATTTTGAAAAATGCTTATTTTTAGATAATCGCGTAAATCCTCATTAGCGACAGAAATCAGTTACAAATTTTGGAAAGGGTGCTTCTAATATAAATTGTGCTGTTTAAAAACCGTAGAATAGGAAGCGATTTAAAATTTTGAGTCGTTGGAGCTTTACTAACACGACAACGAAGATTCAGTTTTGGCCTTAATACCCTTTTATCGTTAAATACTAATGTTTTTATAATTTTCTTCCTAATTTATTCCTAAAACACTATTTCTAGACAAAAGCGGAACAATATCTAATAGGAAATTTTGAAAAATGCTTATTTTTAGATAATCGCGTAAATCCTCATTAGCGACAGAAATCAGTTACAAATTTTGGAAAGGGTGCTTCTAATATAAATTGTGCTGTTTAAAAACCGTAGAATAGGAAGCGTTTTAGAATTTTGAGTCGTTGGAGCTTTACTAACACGACAACGAAGATTGAGCTTTGCCTTTAATACCTTTTGATTGTTAAATACTAATGTTTTTATAATTTTTTTCCAAATTTGTTCCTAAAACACTATTTCTAGACAAAAGCGGAATAATATCTAACAGGAAATTTTGAAAACTGCTTGTATTTAGATAATCGCGTAAATCCTCATTAGCGACAGAAATCAGTTACAAATTTTGGAAAGGGTGCTTCTAATATAAATTGTGCTGTTTAAAAACCGTAGAATAGGAAGCGTTTTAGAATTTTGAGTCGTTGGAGCTTTACTAACACGACAACGAAGATTCAGTTTTGGCCTTAATACCTTTTGATTGTTAAATACTAATGTTTTTATAATTTTCTTCCTAATTTGTTCCTAAAACACTATTTCTAGACAAAAGCGGAATAATATCTAATGGTAGATTTTGAAAACTGCTTGTATTTAGATAATCGCGTAAATCCTCATTAGCGACAGAAATCAGTTACAAATTTTGGAAAGGGTGCTTCCAATATAAATTGTGCTGTTTAAAAACCGTAGAATAGGAAGCGTTTTAAAATTTTGAGTCGTTGGAGCTTTACTAACACGACAACGAAGATTCAGTTTTGGCCTTAATACACTTTTATCGTTAAATACTAATGTTTTTATAATTTTTTTCCAAATTTGTTCCTAAAACACTATTTCTAGACAAAAGCGGAATAATATCTAATGGTAGATTTTGAAAACTGCATGTATTTATATAATCGCGTAAATCCTCATTAGCGACAGAAATCAGTTACAAATTTTGGAAAGGGTGCTTCTAATATAAATTGTGCTGTTTAAAAACCGTAGAATAGGAAGCGTTTTAGAATTTTGAGTCGTTGGAGCTTTACTAACACGACAACGAAGATTCAGTTTTGGCCTTAATACCTTTTGATTGTTAAATACTAATGTTTTTATAATTTTCTTCCTAATTTGTTCCTAAAACACTATTTCTAGACAAAAGCGGAATAATATCTAATGGTAGATTTTGAAAACTGCTTGTATTTAGATAATCGCGTAAATCCTCATTAGCGACAGAAATCAGTTACAAATTTTGAAAAGGGTGCTTCCAATATAAATTGTGCTGTTTAAAAACCGTAGAATAGGAAGCGTTTTAAAATTTTGAGTCGTTGGAGCTTTACTAACACGACAACGAAGATTCAGTTTTGGCCTTAATACCCTTTTATCGTTAAATACTAATGTTTTTATAATTTTCTTCCTAATTTGTTCCTAAAACACTATTTCTAGACAAAAGCGGAATAATATCTAATAGGAAATTTTGAAAAATGCTTATTTTTAGATAATCGCGTAAATCCTCATTAGCGACAGAAATCAGTTACAAATTTTGGAAAGGGTGCTTCTAATATAAATTGTGCTGTTTAAAAACCGTAGAATAGGAAGCGTTTTAGAATTTTGAGTCGTTGGAGCTTTACTAACACGACAACGAAGATTCAGCTTTGCCTTTAATACCTTTTGATTGTTAAATACTAATGTTTTTATAATTTTTTTCCAAATTTGTTCCTAAAACACTATTTCTAGACAAAAGCGGAATAATATCTAATAGGAAATTTTGAAAACTGCTTGTATTTAGATAATCGCGTAAATCCTCATTAGCGACAGAAATCAGTTACAAATTTTGGAAAGGGTGCTTCTAATATAAATTGTGCTGTTTAAAAACCGTAGAATAGGAAGCGTTTTAGAATTTTGAGTCGTTGGAGCTTTACTAACACGACAACGAAGATTCAGTTTTGGCCTTAATACCTTTTGATTGTTAAATACTAATGTTTTTATAATTTTCTTCCTAATTTGTTCCTAAAACACTATTTCTAGACAAAAGCGGAATAATATCTAATGGTAGATTTTGAAAACTGCTTGTATTTAGATAATCGCGTAAATCCTCATTAGCGACAGAAATCAGTTACAAATTTTGGAAAGGGTGCTTCCAATATAAATTGTGCTGTTTAAAAACCGTAGAATAGGAAGCGTTTTAAAATTTTGAGTCGTTGGAGCTTTACTAACACGACAACGAAGATTCAGTTTTGGCCTTAATACACTTTTATCGTTAAATACTAATGTTTTTATAATTTTTTTCCAAATTTGTTCCTAAAACACTATTTCTAGACAAAAGCGGAATAATATCTAATGGTAGATTTTGAAAACTGCTTGTATTTAGATAATCGCGTAAATCCTCATTAGCGACAGAAATCAGTTACAAATTTTGGAAAGGGTGCTTCTAATATAAATTGTGCTGTTTAAAAACCGTAGAATAGGAAGCGTTTTAGAATTTTGAGTCGTTGGAGCTTTACTAACACGACAACGAAGATTCAGTTTTGGCCTTAATACCTTTTGATTGTTAAATACTAATGTTTTTATAATTTTCTTCCTAATTTGTTCCTAAAACACTATTTCTAGACAAAAGCGGAATAATATCTAATGGTAGATTTTGAAAACTGCTTGTATTTAGATAATCGCGTAAATCCTCATTAGCGACAGAAATCAGTTACAAATTTTGAAAAGGGTGCTTCCAATATAAATTGTGCTGTTTAAAAACCGTAGAATAGGAAGCGTTTTAAAATTTTGAGTCGTTGGAGCTTTACTAACACGACAACGAAGATTCAGTTTTGGCCTTAATACCCTTTTATCGTTAAATACTAATGTTTTTATAATTTTCTTCCTAATTTGTTCCTAAAACACTATTTCTAGACAAAAGCGGAATAATATCTAATAGGAAATTTTGAAAAATGCTTATTTTTAGATAATCGCGTAAATCCTCATTAGCGACAGAAATCAGTTACAAATTTTGGAAAGGGTGCTTCTAATATAAATTGTGCTGTTTAAAAACCGTAGAATAGGAAGCGTTTTAGAATTTTGAGTCGTTGGAGCTTTACTAACACGACAACGAAGATTCAGCTTTGCCTTTAATACCTTTTGATTGTTAAATACTAATGTTTTTATAATTTTTTTCCAAATTTGTTCCTAAAACACTATTTCTAGACAAAAGCGGAATAATATCTAATAGGAAATTTTGAAAACTGCTTGTATTTAGATAATCGCGTAAATCCTCATTAGCGACAGAAATCAGTTACAAATTTTGGAAAGGGTGCTTCTAATATAAATTGTGCTGTTTAAAAACCGTAGAATAGGAAGCGTTTTAGAATTTTGAGTCGTTGGAGCTTTACTAACACGACAACGAAGATTCAGTTTTGGCCTTAATACATTTGATTGTTAAATACTAATGTTTTTATAATTTTCTTCCTAATTTGTTCGTAAAACACTATTTCTAGACAAAAGCGGAATAATATCTAATGGTAGATTTTGAAAACTGCTTGTATTTAGATAATCGCGTAAATCCTCATTAGCGACAGAAATCAGTTACAAATTTTGGAAAGGGTGCTTCTAATATAAATTGTGCTGTTTAAAAACCGTAGAATAGGAAGCGTTTTAGAATTTTGAGTCGTTGGAGCTTTACTAACACGACAACGAAGATTCAGCTTTGCCTTTAATACCTTTTGATTGTTAAATACTAATGTTTTTATAATTTTTTTCCAAATTTGTTCCTAAAACACTATTTCTAGACAAAAGCGGAATAATATCTAATAGGAAATTTTGAAAACTGCTTGTATTTAGATAATCGCGTAAATCCTCATTAGCGACAGAAATCAGTTACAAATTTTGGAAAGGGTGCTTCTAATATAAATTGTGCTGTTTAAAAACCGTAGAATAGGAAGCGATTTAAAATTTTGAGTCGTTGGAGCTTTACTAACACGACAACGAAGATTCAGTTTTGGCCTTAATACCCTTTTATCGTTAAATACTAATGTTTTTATAATTTTCTTCCTAATTTATTCCTAAAACACTATTTCTAGACAAAAGCGGAACAATATCTAATAGGAAATTTTGAAAAATGCTTATTTTTAGATAATCGCGTAAATCCTCATTAGCGACAGAAATCAGTTACAAATTTTGGAAAGGGTGCTTCTAATATAAATTGTGCTGTTTAAAAACCGTAGAATAGGAAGCGTTTTAGAATTTTGAGTCGTTGGAGCTTTACTAACACGACAACGAAGATTCAGCTTTGCCTTTAATACCTTTTGATTGTTAAATACTAATGTTTTTATAATTTTTTTCCAAATTTGTTCCTAAAACACTATTTCTAGACAAAAGCGGAATAATATCTAATAGGAAATTTTGAAAACTGCTTGTATTTAGATAATCGCGTAAATCCTCATTAGCGACAGAAATCAGTTACAAATTTTGGAAAGGGTGCTTCTAATATAAATTGTGCTGTTTAAAAACCGTAGAATAGGAAGCGATTTAAAATTTTGAGTCGTTGGAGCTTTACTAACACGACAACGAAGATTCAGTTTTGGCCTTAATACCTTTTTATCGTTAAATACTAATGTTTTTATAATTTTCTTCCTAATTTATTCCTAAAACACTATTTCTAGACAAAAGCGGAACAATATCTAATAGGAAATTTTGAAAAATGCTTATTTTTAGATAATCGCGTAAATCCTCATTAGCGACAGAAATCAGTTACAAATTTTGGAAAGGGTGCTTCTAATATAAATTGTGCTGTTTAAAAACCGTAGAATAGGAAGCGTTTTAGAATTTTGAGTCGTTGGAGCTTTACTAACACGACAACGAAGATTCAGCTTTGCCTTTAATACCTTTTGATTGTTAAATACTAATGTTTTTATAATTTTCTTCCTAATTTGTTCCTAAAACACTATTTCTAGACAAAAGCGGAATAATATCTAATGGTAGATTTTGAAAACTGCTTGTATTTAGATAATCGCGTAAATCCTCATTAGCGACAGAAATCAGTTACAAATTTTGGAAAGGGTGCTTCTAATATAAATTGTGCTGTTTAAAAACCGTAGAATAGGAAGCGTTTTAGAATTTTGAGTCGTTGGAGCTTTACTAACACGACAACGAAGATTCAGCTTTGCCTTTAATACCTTTTGATTGTTAAATACTAATGTTTTTATAATTTTTTTCCAAATTTGTTCCTAAAACACTATTTCTAGACAAAAGCGGAATAATATCTAATAGGAAATTTTGAAAACTGCTTGTATTTAGATAATCGCGTAAATCCTCATTAGCGACAGAAATCAGTTACAAATTTTGGAAAGGGTGCTTCTAATATAAATTGTGCTGTTTAAAAACCGTAGAATAGGAAGCGATTTAAAATTTTGAGTCGTTGGAGCTTTACTAACACGACAACGAAGATTCAGTTTTGGCCTTAATACCCTTTTATCGTTAAATACTAATGTTTTTATAATTTTCTTCCTAATTTATTCCTAAAACACTATTTCTAGACAAAAGCGGAACAATATCTAATAGGAAATTT
Organism: Desoria tigrina; assembly: GCA_906901685.1. Taxonomy (NCBI): domain Eukaryota; kingdom Metazoa; phylum Arthropoda; class Collembola; order Entomobryomorpha; family Isotomidae; genus Desoria; species Desoria tigrina. The sequence goes on from CAJQTU010000048.1 coordinate 185,035, forward strand.
TGAAAAATGCTTATTTTTAGATAATCGCGTAAATCCTCATTAGCGACAGAAATCAGTTACAAATTTTGAAAAGGGTGCTTCCAATATAAATTGTGCTGTTTAAAAACCGTAGAATAGGAAGCGTTTTAAAATTTTGAGTCGTTGGAGCTTTACTAACACGACAACGAAGATTCAGTTTTGGCCTTAATACCCTTTTATCGTTAAATACTAATGTTTTTATAATTTTCTTCCTAATTTGTTCCTAAAACACTATTTCTAGACAAAAGCGGAATAATATCTAATAGGAAATTTTGAAAAATGCTTATTTTTAGATAATCGCGTAAATCCTCATTAGCGACAGAAATCAGTTACAAATTTTGGAAAGGGTGCTTCTAATATAAATTGTGCTGTTTAAAAACCGTAGAATAGGAAGCGTTTTAGAATTTTGAGTCGTTGGAGCTTTACTAACACGACAACGAAGATTCAGCTTTGCCTTTAATACCTTTTGATTGTTAAATACTATTGTTTTTATAATTTTTTTCCAAATTTGTTCCTAAAACACTATTTCTAGACAAAAGCGGAATAATATCTAATAGGAAATTTTGAAAACTGCTTGTATTTAGATAATCGCGTAAATCCTCATTAGCGACAGAAATCAGTTACAAATTTTGGAAAGGGTGCTTCTAATATAAATTGTGCTGTTTAAAAACCGTAGAATAGGAAGCGATTTAAAATTTTGAGTCGTTGGAGCTTTACTAACACGACAACGAAGATTCAGTTTTGGCCTTAATACCCTTTTATCGTTAAATACTAATGTTTTTATAATTTTCTTCCTAATTTATTCCTAAAACACTATTTCTAGACAAAAGCGGAACAATATCTAATAGGAAATTTTGAAAAATGCTTATTTTTAGATAATCGCGTAAATCCTCATTAGCGACAGAAATCAGTTACAAATTTTGGAAAGGGTGCTTCTAATATAAATTGTGCTGTTTAAAAACCGTAGAATAGGAAGCGTTTTAAAATTTTGAGTCGTTGGAGCTTTACTAACACGACAACGAAGATTCAGTTTTGGCCTTAATACCCTTTGATCGTGAAATACTAATGTTTTTATAATTTTTTTCCAAATTTGTTCCTAAAACACTTTTTCCAGACAAAGGCGGAATAATATCTAATAGGAAATTTTGAAAAAAACTTATTTTTAGATAATCGCGTAAATCCTCATTAGCGACAGAAATCAGTTACAAATTTTGGAAAGTGTTGAAACTCAAAAGGGTTATTCGTTAGGTCAGAAATGAATCGGGATGACGACAGAAAGTAGTTTTGAAGTCGTCTCAAAGTAGTCTTTATAAAGTTAAAGTTATAATGTTTGAAAATCGATTTCTCCTCGAAATACGGTTCAAAACCTTAGATTTTTTGACATTACCTTTAGTCATGTATGCTAGTTGGTGTGTGCAAAAATGAGTGAATTCAAACCGTATAGAGAGGAGAAATTTACGTTTGAGTTTATGAATTTGATTTATATTGATTTGATCAGTTTTATGTGTAATCTAAAAATACTGAGTTTATGTTCAGACTATAATGTATTCTAGAGATTTACATGTATTTTGATAAGAAGACTTCATTTGTTTATGCAACCTTGAGATTGAACTTGAGCTTGAACTTCATCTAAGGTTATGATATGTAAACTAAATTAAGTAAATTGTTCACCTTCTGAAGGTTAGGGTAAAATAGTCGTACGATGCTGACGTGGCAGAAAGGGCATTGGTACTTGGTATTGGATTTTGTGACAGAGGAAAAGTCACTGTTAGGTTAACTCTTAGAGAGAGAAGGACTGCTAGATTAACTCTTAGAGAGAGAAGAACTGATAGAGGTTCCATTTTTCGTCAGATAAATTGAGATTTTGATTAATTGGTCTATTTATTGGCTAAATAAATACTGGATTTGTATTTAGGAGATAAAAAACCCCCAATGGGGGAAAAGTATTTCTAGGTGAGGATGCACCAAAAAGAACGAAACAAGAATTTCGTAACTTTGTAGTTAGGATATAAATATTAGTTAATAATTTTGATTAATATTTTCATTCAAAAGCATAACACGTCGTCTGCCCGGCCGTCAGGGGAAAGGGAACGAGGCAGCGCCACTTTTATCAAACGTTCCGATTTTGAAGTATTAAACATATTTATTTTTAAAAAGTCTGTCCATCCGGCAATGCCTATGGTGCGTTGCTCAAGCTTTAGAGCGGTTGAATATTTTTGGTTTTTGTTCCGGTAAATTATTCATGACCCTTGAAAATAAGCTCGTTTAAACGACCTGTAAGTCAAAGGTCGTGGGTGCATTCTCACGTTAGAGGGGCATAATCAAGTGATATTCATCAATGCATATTGCATATATTTTTACTCCTTGATTGGGGAGATATAATATTCTTCTTAAAAACCACATAAGCTGTCAGAAAACGACGTTAAATGTTATTATACGTCTTATTTCATGTTGCTTCACTCTTTCGCAACGTAGGTTTGCAATTGTTTATTTTTATGTATCCCTGATACATTCTGCGATCGAGAAAGTGTTTGCTAAGTCCATATCCTAATTGACGGACGGATCAATAGTTTCTTTCTTTAAATCATTAAGGACCTTTACAAAGAGGTCAAGATATTTCAGCAGCCATGTAGGTTAACGGTCAAAGAGGCTGGGTCAACATTTTTTCAAAAAATATTTTGATGTGTTTAAAGTATCTTGGAAGATTATTCAACAGTGTATGATACTAAAGGTGGTTTCAACCACTTACTAGGATGGAGAGTTGACCATTTCCGACTGATTGCAGCGCATCTTTTACCCATCATTTTCTGATCATTTTGCAGCCATTAATATATATTTGATAATCGCAGGATCATAGGCCAAAATAATATAGATTTCGTATTTAATAATTACCGACACAGTCAATCAATAGTAACTGCACACTCCTAAGAAGCAAACGACTAATTTTTCTTATAGACGATAATCGGTAAATTTGTAAAAATGTACTATTATACATTCTTCTATTTCACCTACTATCAATTCCCTTTAACTTATCGCAACAGTAATATATTATAGAACTCAGGATTACAAAAAATATGATTAAAATATTTGTAATCATATTTGTGTTGATTACAATTATTGATTGATCATTATCAATCATAATTACAATGATTTTGTATGAAGGGCTGCTGTATATAATGGGCTGAAATATGTGACAATACAAACATATAATAATAATATTTGTGATATTGTTGCCTACAACTTCAAAATTTAAACTACATTATTATAATTTGGAATTCTAGACAAAAGTTTAGTAATCACAAATACAAAACGTAATTTTAACGCTAACTTAAATTTCTGTACATATCTTATTGAGCTGAGTGTATGTTTATATTATATTCTTCCATTTTAATTTCCTTGACCAAATTGCATTTAAACATTTTGACTTTCATCAATAATAAATTAATCACTATTAGGAAGTTAGGACTACTAATTAATAAGTGATAATTTCCAATCATTCGGAAAGTAATAAATTTGCCCCTGCCGACCGGGTCGACGACATGTTATGCTTTTGAATGAAAATATTAATCAAAATTATTAACTAATATTTATATCCTAACTACAAAGTTACGAAATTCTTGTTTCGTTCTTTTTGGTGCATCCTCACCTAGAAATACTTTTCCCCCATTGGGGGTTTTTTATTTTATTCTTTTTAGTGATTAATTTTCAAAATATAATTTTATCTTTTTGTGATTTTACAGTATTATGTATATGCATTCTTTTATTAATGAAAATCTGATGGAAGTTATAAATAAAACAGTTGCCAGCATTTTCTGCCATTACGGAATAGGCAATAGCTTCAGCATGGAATTCGTCGGCAGAAAGACGACGAATTAAAAATTAAAACCTACAGTGTGCAGTCTTATATAGCCCGAGTCAGGAAGCTTCAATTTGTCTGTATTCTAAACCTATTCTCTTGGCAACACTACTTTGCATGACCCCCACGGGTCAACCGATCGACCGATTTTTACCACCTTTAAACTTAGCCTTCACATTTGCAAAATACACAACTGTCCCAAATTTCAAGTCGTTTGGCCTCTATCGTGCAACGGACGGACGGACAGACGGACCGACAGCATGATTCCATAAGCCCTGACTGGGGCTAAAAATATGAATATTTTTTTTCAAAATATCTCCTAGTCAGGCTACCTGTTATGGGAACTAATCTATAAGTTGCCTTGGGGACTATCCTACTTATCGTTTAAAATAGGACAACAAAATTTTATGTATGTGACACGGAATAAATTCGATTAAATAGTTACCAAGCAATGGTGTATTAAATGCATGCATTACACATTAGTTAAAACCTTAAGATATAAAAAGCTTACAAAAACGGGTTGGTTTAAAAAATGCTATCTCAAAGAGTTTTAACTCGAATTTAAAAAATGGTGGCACCAAAAGTAAGCTAATTAAATTTCCTTTGATAATTTCAATATGAAGAACCTCTAAACTAAATGTAAATAGGGTAACGAGCGGTTTTAGAATTTAAAATCGAGTTTTAAGCATGAAGGACAGGAGATTTTTCGATTTGGACCTTCTACCGGCCCTACTACCTTTCAATTATCGATCAATGAAAAAAACCGCGAGAATTTAGGTCAAGAGGTTTTGGCTGTAGGGCCGTCTCAAAATCTGGGAGGTAGGGGTGAATGCATATCTAGCCTCGGCGATAACCATATGGTTGCTATGGTTTTTTTTCGCCTCCCCTAGAAAAAATAGGTTTTTCGAACGTTTATTTCGATACATTTTTGCTACATAAAACACCAGTTAGTTCATAAATAGGCAGCATTCGACATCTCATTAAATCTACAACTTCACATGTCATCATGGATGACAGTTCATTCTGGAAGAGGTTTTAAACGGGTAGTTTTTAGTCCAATTCCAAAATGTGGTGACCCCGACGTGATAGGTCATCTGTGCTGCGTGTGAAAGTTCCGGAAATAAGTAGGGAGTTCTAACGAACCATTATTTGCTGGACAGTGATCGTGTCAGTTTCCAGGACGAGAATACGGACAGTGATCGTAGAGAGTTTGTGTTACGTTTCAATCGGCACATCTGACGAGATTGGAAACTCATCGGGGATTCCCTAGCAGTCTCAAGTCCAGCCGGACATTTACCGGAAGTGGATTTGAAAGATCTTGTAACCATCAGTGTGAGTGAGAACCCAGTAGAGCGTTGACTTTTCATACGTGTTTAGAGAACACGGAAGTAAAGTTTTGAGGTCAGCGGTAAAGCCAAAGTGGTAGCTGAATGTTGTCAGAAGTCAAGACAGCTCTAGACGAGGTCGTCACTAGTCAAGGAGAGGATAGTCACTTCCCGACGTTGCGGAGGTCAGCCGGACGAAGGAAAGGTTGAGTGATTATCGATCTCTTGTTAGTTTTGTTTGGAACCTTTCTAATCCTTTCCCATTTCTGAGTTTTTTGGTTCTAGTTCCGTCATCATGAATAAGTTGATGCGGAAGAAAAATGGTCTCAGGATCATAATCCAAAAGAAGAAATTGGGAGTCAGAGAGGAGTTGGACAAAGAAGTTCCAAACAAGACGTTTATAGAGGTTCAGCGAAGGACGCTGGAACCCTTGGTCCAGGAGCTCCGAGATGTCGGAGTTCAAATCCTGAAGTGTCAGGTGCGGTATCCACCCGTCGAAGTGGACAACTACAGGAATCCCAATAACGTGGATTCGCCCGAAAAAGATTGCCGAGTCGAGGGGCGTGGCCCACATTTTCATCAAACGAGTTCCAATCCGGATATTCTCTCCACCACGGTGGATCTAGTGGTCAATGTCCCAGCAGTTGACTGTGGAGCTGACCAAGATCACCGATCGTTGGGGTGGGAGACCCTGAACCGGATGTCACTGGACGACCTGGTCATTCTCGCCGCCACGGTAGATCCTGTGGTCCATGTTCCCGCTGCAATGTGGAAATGGCCAGGAAACCAATTAACAGGGTGGGAGACTCGGAACCAGACGGCAGTGCAGGATCGGCAACTGATGGGGGACTCAGGCAATACAGAGGTTGTACCTTATGGTGACCTCTGCAGTAAGTTATTTCGTCACACATATTCTTGTGAAGGGTTTAACGCTGGGGATATTGGGGTGTCGAATGGGTTGATTGGTTTATCCACAGCAGTAAGGTCAACCGGAAGTACCATGTCAGAACCGGGCCAACCGGAATTGAGAACTGCAGAGGACTCCAGAGTCGGCCTACCATCGGGTGGGTGCGGATTGGAGATGGCAGAAGGCTGCATTTCCATGGTGTTGGTGTCGGAAGGGGACAAGTGGTACCGGTCGGGAGACGAGAACTGGGTTCAAGGAGATCTGCCTTCAGAGGACGTCCACTCACCAGATCAGGGCCTGATTGGTGGGAGAAGTCGGCCAGACTTGTGGAGCCCCAGAGAGGAGATCTGGCAGTTGAACCAGAGGTGGATTGAGCGTCATCGTGACAAGGACTGTCATCATGTCTGCCAGTGCCGGATACGTCGGAGATCAGAAGAATTAGAATTCAGAGGATTCCGAACACGGGCTGGAATTTGGTTAAGGTTATGTCGCTTAGCGCATACATTTATTGTAAGGTTACTATGTTAGTTTGTATATAGTATCCTAAATGAGAGTAATTTAGTGGAATACAATAGATGTTGGGTTCGCATTAATTACTAATTTTTGTTATAAATTGTCATGATTAGAGAAATTTGAAATTTGTTATGACAATTGATATTCCTAGGAAATTAAATTGGTAATTTCATTTGGCTTAAAATTGGCTTGTGTCCAGTTATTAAAATTGTAAGGACTTGTGGTTTCATGTTTATGATTCTGAATTTTTGACGATATTTGAGTTTATTTTACTGTTCTTTTATACTGTCGCGTATAAAAGAGATGGGAGGATGTTGAAACTCAAAAGGGTTATTCGTTAGGTCAGAAATGAATCGGGATGACGACAGAAAGTAGTTTTGAAGTCGTCTCAAAGTAGTCTTTATAAAGTTAAAGTTATAATGTTTGAAAATCGATTTCTCCTCGAAATACGGTTCAAAACCTTAGATTTTTTGACATTACCTTTAGTCATGTATGCTAGTTGGTGTGTGCAAAAATGAGTGAATTCAAACCGTATAGAGAGGAGAAATTTACGTTTGAGTTTATGAATTTGATTTATATTGATTTGATCAGTTTTATGTGTAATCTAAAAATACTGAGTTTATGTTCAGACTATAATGTATTCTAGAGATTTACATGTATTTTGATAAGAAGACTTCATTTGTTTATGCAACCTTGAGATTGAACTTGAGCTTGAACTTCATCTAAGGTTATGATATGTAAACTAAATTAAGTAAATTGTTCACCTTCTGAAGGTTAGGGTAAAATAGTCGTACGATGCTGACGTGGCAGAAAGGGCATTGGTACTTGGTATTGGATTTTGTGACAGAGGAAAAGTCACTGTTAGATTAACTCTTAGAGAGAGAAGAACTGATAGAGGTTCCATTTTTCGTCAGATAAATTGAGATTTTGATTAATTGGTCTATTTATTGGCTAAATAAATACTGGATTTGTATTTAGGAGAAAATAGGTTTTTCGAACGTTTATTTCGATACATTTTTGCTACATAAAACACCAGTTAGTTCATAAATAGGCAGCATTCGACATCTCATTAAATCTACAACTTCACATGTCATCATGGATGACAGTTCATTCTGGAAGAGGTTTTAAACAGGTAGTTTTTAGTCCAATTCCAAAATGTGGTGACCCCGACGTGATAGGTCATCCGTGCTGCGTGTGAAGGTTCCGGAAATAAGTAGGGAGTTCTAACGAACCATTATTTGCCGGATATTGATCGTGTCAGTTTCCAGGACGAGAATACGGACAGTGATCGTAGAGAGTTTGTGTTACGTTTCAATCGGCACATTCGACGAGATTGGAAACTCTTCAGGGATTCCCTAGCAGTCTCAAGTTCAGCCGGACAGTTACCGGAAGTGGATTTGAAAGATCTTGAAACCATCAGTGTGAGTGAGAGCCTAGTAGAGCGTTGACTTTGCCTACGTGTTTAAACACGGAAGTAAAGTTTTGAGGTCAGCGGTAAAGCCGAAGTGGTAGCTGAATGTTGTCAGAAGTCAAGACAGCTCGAGTCGAGGTCGTCACTACTCAAGGAGAGGATCGTCACTTCCAGACGTTGCGGTGGTCAGCCGGACGAAGGAAAGGTTGAGTGATTGTCGATCTCTTGTTATTTTTGTTTGGAACCTTTCTAATCCTTTCCCATTTCTGAGTTTTTTGGTTCTAGTTCCGTCATCATGAATAAGTTGATGCGGAAGAAAAATGGTCTCAGGATCATTATCCTTAAGAAGAAATTGGGAGTCAGAGAGGAGTTGGACAAAGATGTTCCAAACAAGACGTTTATCGAGGTTCAGCGAAAGAAGCTGGAACCCTTGGTCCAGGAGCTCCGAGATGTCGGAGTTCAAATCCTGCATCGTCAGGTGCGGTATCCATCCGCCGAAGTGGACAATAACTGGAATCCCAAGAACGTGGATTCACCAGAAGAAGATTGTCGAGTTGAGGGGCGTGGCCCACATCTTCATCGAACGTGTTCCAATCCGGATATTCTCTCCACCACGGTGGATCTAGTGGTCGATGTTCCAGCAGTTGACTGTGGAGCTGACCAGGATCACCGATCGTTGGGGTGGGAGACCCTGAACCGGAAGTTACTGGACGACCTGGTCATTTTCGCCGCCAAGGTAGATCCTGTGGTCCATGTTCCCGCTGTACTGTGGAAATGGCCAGGAAACCAATTAACAGGGTGGGAGTCTCGGAACCAGACGGCAGTGCAGGATCGGCAATTGATGGAGGACTCAGGCAATACAGAGGTTGTACCTTATGGTGACCTCTGCAGTAAGTTATTTTGTCACACATATTCTTGTGAAGGGTTTAACGCTGGGGATATTGGGGTGTCGAATGGGTTGATTGGTTTATCCACAGCAGTAAGGTCAACCGGAAGTACCATGTCAGAACCGGGCCAACCGGAATTGAGAACTGCAGAGGACTCCAGAGTCGGCCTACCATCGGGTGGGTGCGGATTGGAGATGGCAGAAGGCTGCATTTCCATGGTGTTGGTGTCGGAAGGGGACAAGTGGTACCGGTCGGGAGACGAGAACTGGGTTCAAGGAGATCTGCCTTCAGAGGACGTCCACTCACCAGATCAGGGCCTGATTGGTGGGAGAAGTCGGCCAGACTTGTGGAGCCCCAGAGAGGAGATCTGGCAGTTGAACCAGAGGTGGATTGAGCGTCATCGTGACAAGGACTGTCATCATGTCTGCCAGTGCCGGATACGTCGGAGATCAGAAGAATTAGAATTCAGAGGATTCCGAACACGGGCTGGAATTTGGTTAAGGTTATGTCGCTTAGCGCATACATTTATTGTAAGGTTACTATGTTAGTTTGTATATAGTATCCTAAATGAGAGTAATTTAGTGGAATACAATAGATGTTGGGTTCGCATTAATTACTAATTTTTGTTATAAATTGTCATGATTAGAGAAATTTGAAATTTGTTATGACAATTGATATTCCTAGGAAATTAAATTGGTAATTTCATTTGGCTTAAAATTGGCTTGTGTCCAGTTATTAAAATTGTAAGGACTTGTGGTTTCATGTTTATGATTCTGAATTTTTGACGATATTTGAGTTTATTTTACTGTTCTTTTATACTGTCGCGTATAAAAGAGATGGGAGGATGTTGAAACTCAAAAGGGTTATTCGTTAGGTCAGAAATGAATCGGGATGACGACAGAAAGTAGTTTTGAAGTCGTCTCAAAGTAGTCTTTATAAAGTTAAAGTTATAATGTTTGAAAATCGATTTCTCCTCGAAATACGGTTCAAAACCTTAGATTTTTTGACATTACCTTTAGTCATGTATGCTAGTTGGTGTGTGCAAAAATGAGTGAATTCAAACCGTATAGAGAGGAGAAATTTACGTTTGAGTTTATGAATTTGATTTATATTGATTTGATCAGTTTTATGTGTAATCTAAAAATACTGAGTTTATGTTCAGACTATAATGTATTCTAGAGATTTACATGTATTTTGATAAGAAGACTTCATTTGTTTATGCAACCTTGAGATTGAACTTGAGCTTGAACTTCATCTAAGGTTATGATATGTAAACTAAATTAAGTAAATTGTTCACCTTCTGAAGGTTAGGGTAAAATAGTCGTACGATGCTGACGTGGCAGAAAGGGCATTGGTACTTGGTATTGGATTTTGTGACAGAGGAAAAGTCACTGTTAGGTTAACTCTTAGAGAGAGAAGGACTGCTAGATTAACTCTTAGAGAGAGAAGAACTGATAGAGGTTCCATTTTTCGTCAGATAAATTGAGATTTTGATTAATTGGTCTATTTATTGGCTAAATAAATACTGGATTTGTATTTAGGAGAAAATAGGTTTTTCGAACGTTTATTTCGATACATTTTTGCTACATAAAACACCAGTTAGTTCATAAATAGGCAGCATTCGACATCTCATTAAATCTACAACTTCACATGTCATCATGGATGACAGTTCATTCTGGAAGAGGTTTTAAACGGGTAGTTTTTAGTCCAATTCCAAAATAAAGGGTGCTTCTAATATAAATTGTGCTGTTTAAAAACCGTAGAATAGGAAGCGTTTTAAAATTTTGAGTCGTTGGAGCTTTACTAACACGACAACGAAGATTCAGTTTTGGCCTTTATACCCTTTTATCGTTAAATACTAATGTTTTTATAATTTTTTCCCTAATTTTTTCCTAAAACACTATTTCTAGACAAAAGCGGAATAATATCTAATTGTAGATTTTGAAAACTGCTTGTATTTAGATAATCGCGTAAATCCTCATTAGCGACAGAAATCAGTTACAAATTTTGGAAAGGGTGCTTCCAATATAAATTGTGCTGTTTAAAAACCGTAGAATAGGAAGCGTTTTAAAATTTTGAGTCGTTGGAGCTTTACTAACACGACAACGAAGATTCAGTTTTGGCCTTAATACCCTTTTATCGTTAAATACTAATGTTTTTATAATTTTCTTCCTAATTTGTTCCTAAAACACTATTTCTAGACAAAAGCGGAATAATATCTAATAGGAAATTTTGAACAATGCTTATTTTTAGATAATCGCGTAAATCCTCATTAGCGACAGAAATCAGTTACAAATTTTGGAAAGGGTGCTTCTAATATAAATTGTGCTGTTTAAAAACCGTAGAATAGGAAGCGTTTTAGAATTTTGAGTCGTTGGAGCTTTACTAACACGACAACGAAGATTCAGTTTTGGCCTTAATACATTTGATTGTTAAATACTAATGTTTTTATAATTTTCTTCCTAATTTGTTCCTAAAACACTATTTCTAGACAAAAGCGGAATAATATCTAATAGGAAATTTTGAAAAATGCTTATTTTTAGATAATCGCGTAAATCCTCATTAGCGACAGAAATCAGTTACAAATTTTGGAAAGGGTGCTTCTAATATAAATTGTGCTGTTTAAAAACCGTAGAATAGGAAGCGTTTTAGATTTTTGAGTCGTTGGAGCTTTACTAACACGACAACGAAGATTCAGTTTTGGCCTTAATACCCTTTTATCGTTAAATACTAATGTTTTTATAATTTTTTTCCAACTTTGTTCCCAAAACACTATTTCTAGACAAAACCGGAATAATATCTAATGGTAGATTTTGAAAACTGCTTGTATTTAGATAATCGCGTAAATCCTCATTAGCGACAGAAATCAGTTACAGATTTTGGAAAGGGTGCTTCCAATATAAATTGTGCTGTTTAAAAACCGTAGAATAGGAAGCGTTTTAAAATTTTGAGTCGTTGGAGCTTTACTAACACGACAACGAAGATTCAGTTTTGGCCTTAATACCCTTTTATCGTTAAATACTAATGTTTTTATAATTTTCTTCCTAATTTGTTCCTAAAACACTATTTCTAGACAAAAGCGGAATAATATCTAATAGGAAATTTTGAACAATGCTTATTTTTAGATAATCGCGTAAATCCTCATTAGCGACAGAAATCAGTTACAAATTTTGGAAAGGGTGCTTCTAATATAAATTGTGCTGTTTAAAAACCGTAGAATAGGAAGCGTTTTAAAATTTTGAGTCGTTGGAGCTTTACTAACACGACAACGAAGATTCAGTTTTGGCCTTAATACCCTTTTATCGTTAAATACTAATGTTTTTATAATTTTCTTTCTAATTTGTTCCTAAAACACTATTTCTAGACAAAAGCGGAATAATATCTAATAGGAAATTTTGAAAAATGCTTATTTTTAGATAATCGCGTAAATCCTCATTAGCGACAGAAATCAGTTACAAATTTTGGAAAGTGTGCTTCTAATATAAATTGTGCTGTTTAAAAACCGTAGAATAGGAAGCGTTTTAGAATTTTGAGTCGTTGGAGCTTTACTAACACGACAACGAAGATTCAGATTAGGCCTTAATACACTTTGATTGTTAAATACTAATGTTTTTATAATTTTTTTCCAACTTTGTTCCCAAAACACTATTTCTAGACAAAAGCGGAATAATATCTAATGGTAGATTTTGAAAACTGCTTGTATTTAGATAATCGCGTAAATCCTCATTAGCGACAGAAATCAGTTACAAATTTTGGAACGGGTGCTTCCAATATAAATTGTGCTGTTTAAAAACCGTAGAATAGGAAGCGTTTTAAAATTTTGAGTCGTTGGAGCTTTACTAACACGACAACGAAGATTCAGTTTTGGCCTTAATACCCTTTTATCGTTAAATACTAATGTTTTTATAATTTTTTTCCTAATTTGTTCCTAAAACACTATTTCTAGACAAAAGCGGAATAATATCTAATGGTAGATTTTGAAAACTGCTTGTATTTAGATAATCGCGTAAATCCTCATTAGCGACAGAAATCAGTTACAAATTTTGGAAAGGGTGCTTCCAATATAAATTGTGCTGTTTAAAAACCGTAGAATAGGAAGCGTTTGAAAATTTTGAGTCGTTGGAGCTTTACTAACACGACAACGAAGATTCAGTTTTGGCCTTAATACTCTTTTATCGTTAAATACTAATGTTTTTATAATTTTCTTCCTAATTTGTTCCTAAAACACTATTTCTAGACAAAAGCGGAATAATATCTAATAGGAAATTTTGAAAAATGCTTATTTTTAGATAATCGCGTAAATCCTCATTAGCGACAGAAATCAGTTATAAATTTTGGAAAGGGTGCTTCTAATATAAATTGTGCTGTTTAAAAACCGTAGAATAGGAAGCGTTTTAAAATTTTGAGTCGTTGGAGCTTTACTAACACGACAACGAAGATTCAGTTTTGGCCTTAATACCCTTTTATCGTTAAATACTAATGTTTTTATAATTTTTTTCCTAATTTGTTCCTAAAACACTATTTCTAGACAAAAGCGGAATAATATCTAATGGTAGATTTTGAAAACTGCTTGTATTTAAATAATCGCGTAAATCCTCATTAGCGACAGAAATCAGTTACAAATTTTGGAAAGGGTGCTTCTAATATAAATTGTGCTGTTTAAAAACCGTAGAATAGGAAGCGTTTTAAACTTTTGAGTCGTTGGAGCTTTACTAACACGACAACGAAGATTCAGTTTTGGCCTTAATACCCTTTGATCGTGAAATACTAATGTTTTTATAATTTTTTTCCAAATTGGTTCCTAAAACACTATTTCTAGACAAAAGCGGAATAATATCTAATGGTAGATTTTGAAAACTACTTGTATTTAGATAATCGCGTAAATCCTCATTAGCGACAGAAATCAGTTACAAATTTTGGAAAGGGTGCTTCTAATATAAATTGTGCTGTTTAAAAACCGTAGAATAGGAAGCGTTTTAAAATTTTGAGTCGTTGGAGCTTTACTAACACGACAACGAAGATTCAGTTTTGGCCTTAATACCCTTTTATCGTTAAATACTAATGTTTTTATATTTTTCTTCCTAATTTGTTCCTAAAACACTATTTCTAGACAAAAGCGGAATAATATCTAATGGTAGATTTTGAAAACTGCTTGTATTTAGATAATCGCGTAAATCCTCATTAGCGACAGAAATCAGTTACAAATTTTGGAAAGGGTGCTTCTAATATAAATTGTGCTGTTTAAAAACCGTAGAATAGGAAGCGTTTTAAACTTTTGAGTCGTTGGAGCTTTACTAACACGACAACGAAGATTCAGTTTTGGCCTTAATACCCTTTGATCGTTAAATACTAATGTTTTTATAATTTTTTCCCTAATTTTTGTCTAAAACACTATTTCTAGACAAAAGCGGAATAATATCTAACGGTAGATTTTGAAAACTGCTTGTATTTAGATAATCGCGTAAATCCTCATTAGCGACAGAAATCAGTTACAAATTTTGGAAAGGGTGCTTCTAATATAAATTGTGCTGTTTAAAAACCGTAGAATAGGAAGCGTTTTAAAATTTTGAGTCGTTGGAGCTTTACTAACACGACAACGAAGATTCAGTTTTGGCCTTAATACCCTTTTATCGTTAAATACTAATGTTTTTATCATTTTTTTCCAACTTTGTTCCCAAAACACTATTTCTAGACAAAAGCGGAATAATATCTAATGGTAGATTTTGAAAACTGCTTGTATTTAGATAATCGCGTAAATCCTCATTAGCGACAGAAATCAGTTACAAATTTTGGAAAGGGTGCTTCCAATATAAATTGTGCTGTTTAAAAACCGTAGAATAGGAAGCGTTTTAAAATTTTGAGTCGTCGGAGCTTTACTAACACGACAACGAGATTCAGTTTTGGCCTTAATACCCTTTTATCGTTAAATACTAATGTTTTTATAATTTTTTTCCTAATTTGTTCCTAAAACACTATTTCTAGACAAAAGCGGAATAATATCTAATGGTAGATTTTGAAAACTGCTTGTATTTAAATAAAACGTTGTAAACGTTAACGACAGCTCGCACAATTCATATAGATTATCGTTCAATATTACTTATCGTGTTGCTCGATTGTATAAAATCAAAATATCATAATTTACGTTCCCCTAGACGACTACGTTTTAATCCCGAAGCTTTAGTAATTGTTCTATGATGAATTGATTTACATCCAAAAGAATATGATTTAACTCGATAAAGATAGTTTCCATAACAAATACGTGAAGAAACTGAATATTGTTTCAAAACGTATTGCTTTATATAGATATATCATTCATGTTGTTTTGATTACCTATTTAAAGCAATAGCATTTAAAAAAAACAGTTGGTATATAAACCAATACGATTTCCTCGAAAACCATTTTCATGTTTCGCAATTCATATCAAACCTTAAAATTTCTTAAATTGTTTTAAATTTAGAAAAGGGGCATCCATGTCATATACATATAGATTTGGTATATAAACCAATACGATTTCCTCGAAAATCATATTAATGTTGCACAATTCATATCAAACCTCAAAATGTCTCTAAATTGTATTAACTTTAGAAAAGGGGCATCCATGTCATATATATAGATTTGGTATATAAACCAATACGATTTCCTCGAAAACCATTTTCATGTTTCGCAATTCATATCAAACCTCAAAAGCCTGCTTCCATCTGCTTCTGGCACTTTGCAATTTGTCTTGATTTACATTGACAACCTGCTTCCATCTGCTTCTGGCACTTTGCAATTTGTCTGGATTTACATTGAGAAAAAGGCCGGACGGACAGACGGACGGACAGACGGACAGACAGACGGACTTGGTTGACTTCATTAGCTCTAAACCCTATTTTCAATAGGCGAGCTAATAATCGCGTAAATCCTCATTAGCGACAGAAATCAGTTACAAATTTTGGAAAGGGTGCTTCCAATATAAATTGTGCTGTTTAAAAACCGTAGAATAGGAAGCGTTTTAAAATTTTGAGTCGTCGGAGCTTTACTAACACGACAACGAAGATTCAGTTTTGGCCTTAATACCCTTTTATCGTTAAATACTAATGTTTTTATAATTTTCTTCCTAATTTGTTCCTAAAACACTATTTCTAGACAAAAGCGGAATAATATCTAATAGGAAATTTTGAAAAATGCTTATTTTTAGATAATCGCGTAAATCCTCATTAGCGACAGAAATCAGTTACAAATTTTGGAAAGGGTGCTTCTAATATAAATTGTGCTGTTTAAAAACCGTAGAATAGGAAGCGTTTTAAAATTTTGAGTCGTTGGAGCTTTACTAACACGACAACGAAGATTCAGTTTTGGCCTTAATACCCTTTTATCGTTAAATACTAATGTTTTTATAATTTTTTCCCTAATTTTTGTCTAAAACACTATTTCTAGACAAAAGCGGAATAATATCTAATGGTAGATTTTGAAAACTGCTTGTATTTAGATAATCGCGTAAATCCTCATTAGCGACAGAAATCAGTTACAAATTTTGGAAAGGGTGCTTCTAATATAAATTGTGCTGTTTAAAAACCGTAGAATAGGAAGCGTTTTAAAATTTTGAGTCGTTGGAGCTTTACTAACACGACAACGAAGATTCAGTTTTGGCCTTAATACCCTTTTATCGTTAAATACTAATGTTTTTATAATTTTCTTCCTAATTTGTTCCTAAAACACTATTTCTAGACAAAAGCGGAATAATATCTAATAGGAAATTTTGAAAAATGCTTATTTTTAGATTATCGCGTAAATCCTCATTAGCGACAGAAATCAGTTACAAATTTTGGAAAGGGTGCTTCTAATATAAATTGTGCTGTTTAAAAACCGTAGAATAGGAAGCGTTTTAAAATTTTGAGTCGTTGGAGCTTTACTAACACGACAACGAAGATTCAGTTTTGGCCTTAATACCCTTTTATCGTTAAATACTAATGTTTTTATAATTTTCTTCCTAATTTTTGTCTAAAACACTATTTCTAGACAAAAGCGGAATGATATCTAATGGTAGATTTTGAAAACTGCTTGTATTTAGATAATCGCGTAAATCCTCATTAGCGACAGAAATCAGTTACAAATTTTGGAAAGGGTGCTTCTAATATAAATTGTGCTGTTTAAAAACCGTAGAATAGGAAGCGTTTTAAAATTTTGAGTCGTTGCAGCTTTACTAACACGACAACGAAGATTCAGTTTTGGCCTTAATACCCTTTTATCGTTAAATACTAATGTTTTTATAATTTTTTTCCAACTTTGTTCCCAAAACACTATTTCTAGACAAAAGCGGAATAATATCTAATGGTAGATTTTGAAAACTGCTTGTATTTAGATAATCGCGTAAATCCTCATTAGCGACAGAAATCAGTTACAAATTTTGGAAAGGGTGCTTCCAATATAAATTGTGCTGTTTAAAAACCGTAGAATAGGAAGCGTTTTAAAATTTTGAGTCGTCGGAGCTTTACTAACACGACAACGAAGATTCAGTTTTGGCCTTAATACCCTTTTATCGTTAAGTACTAATGTTTTTATAATTTTTTTCCTAATTTGTTCCTAAAACACTATTTCTAGACAAAAGCGGAATAATATCTAATGGTAGATTTTGAAAACTGCTTGTATTTAAATAATCGCGTAAATCCTCATTAGCGACAGAAATCAGTTACAAATTTTGGAAAGGGTGCTTCCAATATAAATTGTGCTGTTAAAAAACCGTAGAATAGGAAGCGTTTTAAAATTTTGAGTCGTCGGAGCTTTACTAACACCACAACGAAGATTCAGTTTTGGCCTTAATACCCTTTTATCGTTAAATACTAATGTTTTTATAATAATTTTCTTCCTAATTTGTTCCTAAAACACTATTTCTAGACAAAAGCGGAATAATATCTAATAGGAAATTTTGAAAAATGCTTATTTTTAGATAATGGCGTAAATCCTCATTAGCGACAGAAATCAGTTACAAATTTTGGAAAGGGTGCTTCCAATATAAATTGTGCTGTTTAAAAACCGTAGAATAGGAAGCGTTTTAAAATTTTGAGTCGTCGGAGCTTTACTAACACGACAACGAAGATTCAGTTTTGGCCTTAATACCCTTTTATCGTTAAATACTAATGTTTTTATAATTTTTTTCCTAATTTGTTCCTAAAACACTATTTCTAGACAAAAGCGGAATAATATCTAATGGTAGATTTTGAAAACTGCTTGTATTTAAATAAAACGTTGTAAACGTTAACGACAGCTCGCACAATTCATATAGATTATCGTTCAATATTACTTATCGTGTTGCTCGATTGTATAAAATCAAAATATCATAATTTACGTTCACCTAGACGACTGCGTTTTAATCCCTTAGCGTTAGTAATATTGTTCTATCATGAATTGATTTACATCCAAAAGAATATGCGATAACTCGATAAAGATAGTTTCCATAACAAATACGTGAAGAAACCGAATATTTGAGAATTGTTCCAAAAAACATTGACTTATATTCTATATTACTTTTTCCCAATCTGTGAATCCATGGTGCTATTTAAACCTGTACAGATTCGTTAAAAATTATTTTATTGTTTCACAATTGCAGTTGAAATCAATTTTATCAATTTGTTTAAATCCCAAATACGGTTTTTAAATGATAGATTCAATTTTTGGATCAATTTGAACAGATCATGAAGCAATATCATAAAATGTCCCAATTTGGGCTCTCGTGAACCCTAAATTATGTTTTGTTTATAAAATATGATACCACCTTCAAAATAGGATTATTGTTTCAAAACGTATTGCTTTATGTAGATATATCATTCATGTTGTTTTGATTACCTATTTAAAGCAATAGAATTAAAAAAAAAACAGTTGGTATATAAACCAATACGATTTTCTCGAAAACCATTTTCAGGTTGAACAATTTATATCAAACCTCAAAATTTCTCAAAATTGTTTTAAATTTAGAAAATGAGATAAAACCATACATATTGATTTGATTTTAAGACTAATACGATTTCCTCGAAAAATGTTTTAATGTTAGGCAGATGCAGTTAAAATGCACTTTATCAATTCGTGTAAATCCAAATTACTGTTTTTAAATGAAAGATTCGATTTTTGGATCAGTTTGAACAGATCATGAAACAATGTTATGAAATGCCCCAATTACGGCTTTTATGAAATCTAGATTGTTGTTTTGTATATAACAAATTTAAAGACCTTTAAAATATGAATATTGTTTCAAAACGTATTGATTTATATATATCCTTCCTGTTTCCAAATATGTTTATCTATTTAAAGAAAAATTAATTCTTTAAAAAACATTTGGTATATAAACCAATACGATTTCCTCGAAAACCATTGTCATGTTTCACAATTCATATCAAACCTCAAAATGTCTTAAAATTGTTTTAAATTTAGAAAAGGGGCATCCAGGTCATATATATAGATTTGGTATATAAACCAATACGATTTCCTCGAAAACCATTTTCATGTTTCGCAATTCATATCAAACCTCAAAAGCCTGCTTCCATCTGCTTCTGGCACTTTGCAATTTGTCTTGATTTACATTGAAAACCTGCTTCCATCTGCTTCTGGCACTTTGCAATTTGTCTTGATTTACATTTAGAAAAAGGCCGGACGGACAGACAGACGGACGGACGGACAGACGGACTGGTTGACTTCATTAGCTCTAAACCCTATTTTCAATAGGCGAGCTAATAATCGCGTAAATCCTCATTAGCGACAGAAATCAGTTACAAATTTTGGAAAGGGTGCTTCCAATATAAATTGTGCTGTTTAAAAACCGTAGAATAGGAAGCGTTTTAAAATTTTGAGTCGTCGGAGCTTTACTAACACCACAACGAAGATTCAGTTTTGGCCTTAATACCCTTTTATCGTTAAATACTAATGTTTTTATAATAATTTTCTTCCTAATTTGTTCCTAAAACACTATTTCTAGACAAAAGCGGAATAATATCTAATAGGAAATTTTGAAAAATGCTTATTTTTAGATAATGGCGTAAATCCTCATTAGCGACAGAAATCAGTTACAAATTTTGGAAAGGGTGCTTCTAATATAAATTGTGCTGTTTAAAAACCGTAGAATAGGAAGCGTTTTAAAATTTTGAGTCGTTGGAGCTTTACTAACACGACAACGAAGATTCAGTTTTGGCCTTAATACCCTTTTATCGTTAAATACTAATGTTTTTATAATTTTTTTCCTAATTTGTTCCTAAAACACTATTTCTAGACAAAAGCGGAATAATATCTAATGGTAGATTTTGAAAACTGCTTGTATTTAGATAATCGCGTAAATCCTCATTAGCGACAGAAATCAGTTACAAATTTTGGAAAGGGTGCTTCCAATATAAATTGTGCTGTTTAAAAACCGTAGAATAGGAAGCGTTTTAAAATTTTGAGTCGTCGGAGCTTTACTAACACGACAACGAAGATTCAGTTTTGGCCTTAATACCCTTTTATCGTTAAATACTAATGTTTTTATAATTTTTTTCCTAATTTGTTCCTAAAACACTATTTCTAGACAAAAGCGGAATAATATCTAATGGTAGATTTTGAAAACTGCTTGTATTTAAATAATCGCGTAAATCCTCATTAGCGACAGAAATCAGTTACAAATTTTGGAAAGGGTGCTTCCAATATAAATTGTGCTGTTTAAAAACCGTAGAATAGGAAGCGTTTTAAAATTTTGAGTCGTCGGAGCTTTACTAACACCACAACGAAGATTCAGTTTTGGCCTTAATACCCTTTTATCGTTAAATACTAATGTTTTTATAATAATTTTCTTCCTAATTTGTTCCTAAAACACTATTTCTAGACAAAAGCGGAATAATATCTAATAGGAAATTTTGAAAAATGCTTATTTTTAGATAATGGCGTAAATCCTCATTAGCGACAGAAATCAGTTACAAATTTTGGAAAGGGTGCTTCCAATATAAATTGTGCTGTTTAAAAACCGTAGAATAGGAAGCGTTTTAAAATTTTGAGTCGTCGGAGCTTTACTAACACGACAACGAAGATTCAGTTTTGGCCTTAATACCCTTTTATCGTTAAATACTAATGTTTTTATAATTTTTTTCCTAATTTGTTCCTAAAACACTATTTCTAGACAAAAGCGGAATAATATCTAATGGTAGATTTTGAAAACTGCTTGTATTTAAATAATCGCGTAAATCCTCATTAGCGACAGAAATCAGTTACAAATTTTGGAAAGGGTGCTTCCAATATAAATTGTGCTGTTTAAAAACCGTAGAATAGGAAGCGTTTTAAAATTTTGAGTCGTCGGAGCTTTACTAACACCACAACGAAGATTCAGTTTTGGCCTTAATACCCTTTTATCGTTAAATACTAATGTTTTTATAATAATTTTCTTCCTAATTTGTTCCTAAAACACTATTTCTAGACAAAAGCGGAATAATATCTAATAGGAAATTTTGAAAAATGCTTATTTTTAGATAATGGCGTAAATCCTCATTAGCGACAGAAATCAGTTACAAATTTTGGAAAGGGTGCTTCTAATATAAGTTGTGCTGTTTAAAAACCGTAGAATAGGAAGCGTTTTAAAATTTTGAGTCGTTGGAGCTTTACTAACACGACAACGAAGATTCAGTTTTGGCCTTAATACCCTTTTATCGTTAAATACTAATGTTTTTATAATTTTTTTCCTAATTTGTTCCTAAAACACTATTTCTAGACAAAAGCGGAATAATATCTAATGGTAGATTTTGAAAACTGCTTGTATTTAGATAATCGCGTAAATCCTCATTAGCGACAGAAATCAGTTACAAATTTTGGAAAGGGTGCTTCCAATATAAATTGTGCTGTTTAAAAACCGTAGAATAGGAAGCGTTTTAAAATTTTGAGTCGTCGGAGCTTTACTAACACGACAACGAAGATTCAGTTTTGGCCTTAATACCCTTTTATCGTTAAATACTAATGTTTTTATAATTTTTTTCCTAATTTGTTCCTAAAACACTATTTCTAGACAAAAGCGGAATAATATCTAATGGTAGATTTTGAAAACTGCTTGTATTTAAATAATCGCGTAAATCCTCATTAGCGACAGAAATCAGTTACAAATTTTGGAAAGGGTGCTTCCAATATAAATTGTGCTGTTTAAAAACCGTAGAATAGGAAGCGTTTTAAAATTTTGAGTCGTCGGAGCTTTACTAACACGACAACGAAGATTCAGTTTTGGCCTTAATACCCTTTTATCGTTAAATACTAATGTTTTTATAATTTTCTTCTTAATTTGTTCCTAAAACACTATTTCTAGACAAAAGCGGAATAATATCTAATAGGAAATTTTGAAAAATGCTTATTTTTAGATAATCGCGTAAATCCTCATTAGCGACAGAAATCAGTTACAAATTTTGGAAAGGGTGCTTCTAATATAAATTGTGCTGTTTAAAAACCGTAGAATAGGAAGCGTTTTAAAATTTTGAGTCGTTGGAGCTTTACTAACACGACAACGAAGATTCAGTTTTGGCCTTAATACCCTTTTATCGTTAAATACTAATGTTTTTATAATTTTCTTCCTAATTTGTTCCTAAAACACTATTTCTAGACAAAAGCGGAATAATATCTAATAGGAAAATTTGAAAAATGCTTATTTTTAGATTATCGCGTAAATCCTCATTAGCGACAGAAATCAGTTACAAATTTTGGAAAGGGTGCTTCTAATATAAATTGTGCTGTTTAAAAACCGTAGAATAGGAAGCGTTTTAAAATTTTGAGTCGTTGGAGCTTTACTAACACGACAACGAAGATTCAGTTTTGGCCTTAATACCCTTTTATCGTTAAATACTAATGTTTTTATAATTTTCTTCCTAATTTGTTCCTAAAACACTATTTCTAGACAAAAGCGGAATAATATCTAATAGGAAATTTTGAAAAATGCTTATTTTTAGATTATCGCGTAAATCCTCATTAGCGACAGAAATCAGTTACAAATTTTGGAAAGGGTGCTTCTAATATAAATTGTGCTGTTTAAAAACCGTAGAATAGGAAGCGTTTTAAAATTTTGAGTCGTTGGAGCTTTACTAACACGACAACGAAGATTCAGTTTTGGCCTTAATACCCTTTTATCGTTAAATACTAATGTTTTTATAATTTTTTCCCTAATTTTTGTCTAAAACACTATTTCTAGACAAAAGCGGAATAATATCTAATGGTAGATTTTGAAAACTGCTTGTATTTAGATAATCGCGTAAATCCTCATTAGCGACAGAAATCAGTTACAAATTTTGGAAAGGGTGCTTCTAATATAAATTGTGCTGTTTAAAAACCGTAGAATAGGAAGCGTTTTAAAATTTTGAGTCGTTGGAGCTTTACTAACACGACAACGAAGATTCAGTTTTGGCCTTAATACCCTTTTATCGTTAAATACTAATGTTTTTATAATTTTTTTCCAACTTTGTTCCCAAAACACTATTTCTAGACAAAAGCGGAATAATATCTAATGGTAGATTTTGAAAACTGCTTGTATTTAGATAATCGCGTAAATCCTCATTAGCGACAGAAATCAGTTACAAATTTTGGAAAGGGTGCTTCCAATATAAATTGTGCTGTTTAAAAACCGTAGAATAGGAAGCGTTTTAAAATTTTGAGTCGTCGGAGCTTTACTAACACGACAACGAAGATTCAGTTTTGGCCTTAATACCCTTTTATCGTTAAATACTAATGTTTTTATAATTTTTTTCCTAATTTGTTCCTAAAACACTATTTCTAGACAAAAGCGGAATAATATCTAATGGTAGATTTTGAAAACTGCTTGTATTTAAATAATCGCGTAAATCCTCATTAGCGACAGAAATCAGTTACAAATTTTGGAAAGGGTGCTTCCAATATAAATTGTGCTGTTTAAAAACCGTAGAATAGGAAGCGTTTTAAAATTTTGAGTCGTCGGAGCTTTACTAACACCACAACGAAGATTCAGTTTTGGCCTTAATACCCTTTTATCGTTAAATACTAATGTTTTTATAATTTTCTTCCTAATTTGTTCCTAAAACACTATTTCTAGACAAAAGCGGAATAATATCTAATAGAAAATTTTGAAAAATGCTTATTTTTAGATAATGGCGTAAATCCTCATTAGCGACAGAAATCAGTTACAAATTTTGGAAAGGGTGCTTCTAATATAAATTGTGCTGTTTAAAAACCGTAGAATAGGAAGCGTTTTAAAATTTTGAGTCGTTGGAGCTTTACTAACACGACAACGAAGATTCAGTTTTGGCCTTAATACCCTTTTATCGTTAAATACTAATGTTTTTATAATTTTTTTCCTAATTTGTTCCTAAAACACTATTTCTAGACAAAAGCGGAATAATATCTAATGGTAGATTTTGAAAACTGCTTGTATTTAGATAATCGCGTAAATCCTCATTAGCGACAGAAATCAGTTACAAATTTTGGAAAGTGTGCTTCCAATATAAATTGTGCTGTTTAAAAACCGTAGAATAGGAAGCGTTTTAAAATTTTGAGTCGTCGGAGCTTTACTAACACGACAACGAAGATTCAGTTTTGGCCTTAATACCCTTTTATCGTTAAATACTAATGTTTTTATAATTTTTTTCCTAATTTGTTCCTAAAACACTATTTCTAGACAAAAGCGGAATAATATCTAATGGTAGATTTTGAAAACTGCTTGTATTTAAATAATCGCGTAAATCCTCATTAGCGACAGAAATCAGTTACAAATTTTGGAAAGGGTGCTTCCAATATAAATTGTGCTGTTTAAAAACCGTAGAATAGGAAGCGTTTTAAAATTTTGAGTCGTCGGAGCTTTACTAACACGACAACGAAGATTCAGTTTTGGCCTTAATACCCTTTTATCGTTAAATACTAATGTTTTTATAATTTTCTTCCTAATTTGTTCCTAAAACACTATTTCTAGACAAAAGCGGAATAATATCTAATAGGAAATTTTGAAAAATGCTTATTTTTAGATAATCGCGTAAATCCTCATTAGCGACAGAAATCAGTTACAAATTTTGGAAAGGGTGCTTCTAATATAAATTGTGCTGTTTAAAAACCGTAGAATAGGAAGCGTTTTAAAATTTTGAGTCGTTGGAGCTTTACTAACACGACAACGAAGATTCAGTTTTGGCCTTAATACCCTTTTATCGTTAAATACTAATGTTTTTATAATTTTCTTCCTAATTTGTTCCTAAAACACTATTTCTAGACAAAAGCGGAATAATATCTAATAGGAAATTTTGAACAATGCTTATTTTTAGATAATCGCGTAAATCCTCATTAGCGACAGAAATCAGTTACAAATTTTGGAAAGGGTGCTTCTAATATAAATTGTGCTGTTTAAAAACCGTAGAATAGGAAGCGTTTTAGAATTTTGAGTCGTTGGAGCTTTACTAACACGACAACGAAGATTCAGTTTTGGCCTTAATACATTTGATTGTTAAATACTAATGTTTTTATAATTTTCTTCCTAATTTGTTCCTAAAACACTATTTCTAGACAAAAGCGGAATAATATCTAATAGGAAATTTTGAAAAATGCTTATTTTTAGATAATCGCGTAAATCCTCATTAGCGACAGAAATCAGTTACAAATTTTGGAAAGGGTGCTTCTAATATAAATTGTGCTGTTTAAAAACCGTAGAATAGGAAGCGTTTTAGATTTTTGAGTCGTTGGAGCTTTACTAACACGACAACGAAGATTCAGTTTTGGCCTTAATACCCTTTTATCGTTAAATACTAATGTTTTTATAATTTTTTTCCAACTTTGTTCCCAAAACACTATTTCTAGACAAAACCGGAATAATATCTAATGGTAGATTTTGAAAACTGCTTGTATTTAGATAATCGCGTAAATCCTCATTAGCGACAGAAATCAGTTACAAATTTTGGAAAGGGTGCTTCCAATATAAATTGTGCTGTTTAAAAACCGTAGAATAGGAAGCGTTTTAAAATTTTGAGTCGTTGGAGCTTTACTAACACGACAACGAAGATTCAGTTTTGGCCTTAATACCCTTTTATCGTTAAATACTAATGTTTTTATAATTTTCTTCCTAATTTGTTCCTAAAACACTATTTCTAGACAAAAGCGGAATAATATCTAATAGGAAATTTTGAACAATGCTTATTTTTAGATAATCGCGTAAATCCTCATTAGCGACAGAAATCAGTTACAAATTTTGGAAAGGGTGCTTCTAATATAAATTGTGCTGTTTAAAAACCGTAGAATAGGAAGCGTTTTAAAATTTTGAGTCGTTGGGGCTTTACTAACACGACAACGAAGATTCAGTTTTGGCCTTAATACCCTTTTATCGTTAAATACTAATGTTTTTATAATTTTCTTCCTAATTTGTTCCTAAAACACTATTTCTAGACAAAAGCGGAATAATATCTAATGGTAGATTTTGAAAACTGCTTGTATTTAGATAATCGCGTAAATCCTCATTAGCGACAGAAATCAGTTACAAATTTTGGAAAGTGTGCTTCCAATATAAATTGTGCTGTTTAAAAACCGTAGAATAGGAAGCGTTTTAAAATTTTGAGTCGTCGGAGCTTTACTAACACGACAACGAAGATTCAGTTTTGGCCTTAATACCCTTTTATCGTTAAATACTAATGTTTTTATAATTTTCTTCCTAATTTGTTCCTAAAACACTATTTCTAGACAAAAGCGGAATAATATCTAATAGGAAATTTTGAAAAATGCTTATTTTTAGATAATCGCGTAAATCCTCATTAGCGACAGAAATCAGTTACAAATTTTGGAAAGGGTGCTTCTAATATAAATTGTGCTGTTTAAAAACCGTAGAATAGGAAGCGTTTTAAAATTTTGAGTCGTTGGAGCTTTACTAACACGACAACGAAGATTCAGTTTTGGCCTTAATACCCTTTTATCGTTAAATACTAATGTTTTTATAATTTTCTTCCTAATTTGTTCCTAAAACACTATTTCTAGACAAAAGCGGAATAATATCTAATAGGAAATTTTGAACAATGCTTATTTTTAGATAATCGCGTAAATCCTCATTAGCGACAGAAATCAGTTACAAATTTTGGAAAGGGTGCTTCTAATATAAATTGTGCTGTTTAAAAACCGTAGAATAGGAAGCGTTTTAGAATTTTGAGTCGTTGGAGCTTTACTAACACGACAACGAAGATTCAGTTTTGGCCTTAATACATTTGATTGTTAAATACTAATGTTTTTATAATTTTCTTCCTAATTTGTTCCTAAAACACTATTTCTAGACAAAAGCGGAATAATATCTAATAGGAAATTTTGAAAAATGCTTATTTTTAGATAATCGCGTAAATCCTCATTAGCGACAGAAATCAGTTACAAATTTTGGAAAGGGTGCTTCTAATATAAATTGTGCTGTTTAAAAACCGTAGAATAGGAAGCGTTTTAGATTTTTGAGTCGTTGGAGCTTTACTAACACGACAACGAAGATTCAGTTTTGGCCTTAATACCCTTTTATCGTTAAATACTAATGTTTTTATAATTTTTTTCCAACTTTGTTCCCAAAACACTATTTCTAGACAAAACCGGAATAATATCTAATGGTAGATTTTGAAAACTGCTTGTATTTAGATAATCGCGTAAATCCTCATTAGCGACAGAAATCAGTTACAAATTTTGGAAAGGGTGCTTCCAATATAAATTGTGCTGTTTAAAAACCGTAGAATAGGAAGCGTTTTAAAATTTTGAGTCGTTGGAGCTTTACTAACACGACAACGAAGATTCAGTTTTGGCCTTAATACCCTTTTATCGTTAAATACTAATGTTTTTATAATTTTCTTCCTAATTTGTTCCTAAAACACTATTTCTAGACAAAAGCGGAATAATATCTAATAGGAAATTTTGAACAATGCTTATTTTTAGATAATCGCGTAAATCCTCATTAGCGACAGAAATCAGTTACAAATTTTGGAAAGGGTGCTTCTAATATAAATTGTGCTGTTTAAAAACCGTAGAATAGGAAGCGTTTTAAAATTTTGAGTCGTTGGAGCTTTACTAACACGACAACGAAGATTCAGTTTTGGCCTTAATACCCTTTTATCGTTAAATACTAATGTTTTTATAATTTTTTTCCAACTTTGTTCCCAAAACACTATTTCTAGACAAAAGCGGAATAATATCTAATGGTAGATTTTGAAAACTGCTTGTATTTAGATAATCGCGTAAATCCTCATTAGCGACAGAAATCAGTTACAAATTTTGGAACGGGTGCTTCCAATATAAATTGTGCTGTTTAAAAACCGTAGAATAGGAAGCGTTTTAAAATTTTGAGTCGTTGGAGCTTTACTAACACGACAACGAAGATTCAGTTTTGGCCTTAATACCCTTTTATCGTTAAATACTAATGTTTTTATAATTTTCTTCCTAATTTGTTCCTAAAACACTATTTCTAGACAAAAGCGGAATAATATCTAATAGGAAATTTTGAAAAATGCTTATTTTTAGATAATCGCGTAAATCCTCATTAGCGACAGAAATCAGTTACAAATTTTGGAAAGGGTGCTTCTAATATAAATTGTGCTGTTTAAAAACCGTAGAATAGGAAGCGTTTTAAAATTTTGAGTCGTTGGAGCTTTACTAACACGACAACGAAGATTCAGTTTTGGCCTTAATACCCTTTTATCGTTAAATACTAATGTTTTTATAATTTTCTTCCTAATTTGTTCCTAAAACACTATTTCTAGACAAAAGCGGAATAATATCTAATAGGAAATTTTGAACAATGCTTATTTTTAGATAATCGCGTAAATCCTCATTAGCGACAGAAATCAGTTACAAATTTTGGAAAGGGTGCTTCTAATATAAATTGTGCTGTTTAAAAACCGTAGAATAGGAAGCGTTTTAGAATTTTGAGTCGTTGGAGCTTTACTAACACGACAACGAAGATTCAGTTTTGGCCTTAATACATTTGATTGTTAAATACTAATGTTTTTATAATTTTCTTCCTAATTTGTTCCTAAAACACTATTTCTAGACAAAAGCGGAATAATATCTAATAGGAAATTTTGAAAAATGCTTATTTTTAGATAATCGCGTAAATCCTCATTAGCGACAGAAATCAGTTACAAATTTTGGAAAGGGTGCTTCTAATATAAATTGTGCTGTTTAAAAACCGTAGAATAGGAAGCGTTTTAGATTTTTGAGTCGTTGGAGCTTTACTAACACGACAACGAAGATTCAGTTTTGGCCTTAATACCCTTTTATCGTTAAATACTAATGTTTTTATAATTTTTTTCCAACTTTGTTCCCAAAACACTATTTCTAGACAAAACCGGAATAATATCTAATGGTAGATTTTGAAAACTGCTTGTATTTAGATAATCGCGTAAATCCTCATTAGCGACAGAAATCAGTTACAAATTTTGGAAAGGGTGCTTCCAATATAAATTGTGCTGTTTAAAAACCGTAGAATAGGAAGCGTTTTAAAATTTTGAGTCGTTGGAGCTTTACTAACACGACAACGAAGATTCAGTTTTGGCCTTAATACCCTTTTATCGTTAAATACTAATGTTTTTATAATTTTCTTCCTAATTTGTTCCTAAAACACTATTTCTAGACAAAAGCGGAATAATATCTAATAGGAAATTTTGAACAATGCTTATTTTTAGATAATCGCGTAAATCCTCATTAGCGACAGAAATCAGTTACAAATTTTGGAAAGGGTGCTTCTAATATAAATTGTGCTGTTTAAAAACCGTAGAATAGGAAGCGTTTTAAAATTTTGAGTCGTTGGAGCTTTACTAACACGACAACGAAGATTCAGTTTTGGCCTTAATACCCTTTTATCGTTAAATACTAATGTTTTTATAATTTTCTTCCTAATTTGTTCCTAAAACACTATTTCTAGACAAAAGCGGAATAATATCTAATGGTAGATTTTGAAAACTGCTTGTATTTAGATAATCGCGTAAATCCTCATTAGCGACAGAAATCAGTTACAAATTTTGGAAAGGGTGCTTCTAATATAAATTGTGCTGTTTAAAAACCGTAGAATAGGAAGCGTTTTAGAATTTTGAGTCGTTGGAGCTTTACTAACACGACAACGAAGATTCAGTTTTGGCCTTAATACCCTTTGATTGTTAAATACTAATGTTTTTATAATTTTTTTCCAACTTTGTTCCCAAAACACTATTTCTAGACAAAAGCGGAATAATATCTAATGGTAGATTTTGAAAACTGCTTGTATTTAGATAATCGCGTAAATCCTCATTAGCGACAGAAATCAGTTACAAATTTTGGAAAGGGTGCTTCCAATATAAATTGTGCTGTTTAAAAACCGTAGAATAGGAAGCGTTTTAAAATTTTGAGTCGTTGGAGCTTTACTAACACGACAACGAAGATTCAGTTTTGGCCTTAATACCCTTTTATCGTTAAATACTAATGTTTTTATAATTTTCTTCCTAATTTGTTCCTAAAACACTATTTCTAGACAAAAGCGGAATAATATCTAATAGGAAATTTTGAACAATGCTTATTTTTAGATAATCGCGTAAATCCTCATTAGCGACAGAAATCAGTTACAAATTTTGGAAAGGGTGCTTCTAATATAAATTGTGCTGTTTAAAAACCGTAGAATAGGAAGCGTTTTAAAATTTTGAGTCGTTGGAGCTTTACTAACACGACAACGAAGATTCAGTTTTGGCCTTAATACCCTTTTATCGTTAAATACTAATGTTTTTATAATTTTCTTCCTAATTTGTTCCTAAAACACTATTTCTAGACAAAAGCGGAATAATATCTAATAGGAAATTTTGAAAAATGCTTGTATTTAGATAATCGCGTAAATCCTCATTAGCGACAGAAATCAGTTACAAATTTTGGAAAGGGTGCTTCTAATATAAATTGTGCTGTTTAAAAACCGTAGAATAGGAAGCGTTTTAAACTTTTGAGTCGTTGGAGCTTTACTAACACGACAACGAAGATTCAGTTTTGGCCTTAATACCCTTTGATCGTTAAATACTAATGTTTTTATAATTTTTTTCCAAATTTGTTCCTAAAACACTATTTCTAGACAAAAGCGGAATAATATCTAATGGTAGATTTTGAAAACTGCTTGTATTTAGATAATCGCGTAAATCCTCATTAGCGACAGAAATCAGTTACAAATTTTGAAAAGGGTGCTTCTAATATAAATTGTGCTGTTTAAAAACCGTAGAATAGGAAGCGTTTTAAAATTTTGAGTCGTTGGAGCTTTACTAACACGACAACGAAGATTCAGTTTTGGCCTTAATACCCTTTTATCGTTAAATACTAATGTTTTTATAATTGTTTTCCAACTTTGTTCCCAAAACACTATTTTTAGACAAAACCGGAATAATATCTAATGGTAGATTTTGAAAACTGCTTGTATTTAGATAATCGCGTAAATCCTCATTAGCGACAGAAATCAGTTACAAATTTTGGAAAGGGTGCTTCCAATATAAATTGTGCTGTTTAAAAACCGTAGAATAGGAAGCGTTTTAAAATTTTGAGTCGTTGGAGCTTTACTAACACGACAACGAAGATTCAGTTTTGGCCTTAATACCCTTTTATCGTTAAATACTAATGTTTTTATAATTTTTTTCCTAATTTGTTCCTAAAACACCATTTCTAGACAAAAGCGGAATAATATCTAATGGTAGATTTTGAAAACTGCTTGTATTTAGATAATCGCGTAAATCCTCATTAGCGACAGAAATCAGTTACAAATTTTGGAAAGGGTGCTTCTAATATAAATTGTGCTGTTTAAAAACCGTAGAATAGGAAGCGTTTTAAAATTTTGAGTCGTTGGAGCTTTACTAACACGACAACGAAGATTCAGTTTTGGCCTTAATACCCTTTGATCGTGAAATACTAATGTTTTTATAACTTTTTTCCAAATTTGTTCCTAAAACACTATTTCTAGACAAAAGCGGAATAATATCTAATGGTAGATTTTGAAAACTGCTTGTATTTAGATAATCGCGTAAATCCTCATTAGCGACAGAAATCAGTTACAAATTTTGGAAAGGGTGCTACTAATATAAATTGTGCTGTTTAAAAACCGTAGAATAGGAAGCGTTTTAAAATTTTGAGTCGTTGGAGCTTTACTAACACGACAACGAAGATTCAGTTTTGGCCTTAATACCCTTTTATCGTTAAATACTAATGTTTTTATAATTTTTTTTCTAATTTGTTCCTAAAACACTATTTCTAGACAAAAGCGGAATAATATCTAATGATAGATTTTGAAAACTGCTTGTATTTAAATAATCGCGTAAATCCTCATTAGCGACAGAAATCAGTTACAAATTTTGGAAAGGGTGCTTCCAATATAAATTGTGCTGTTTAAAAACCGTGGAATAGGAAGCGTTTTAAAATTTTGAGTCGTTGGAGCTTTACTAACACGACAACGAAGATTCAGTTTTGGCCTTAATACCCTTTTATCGTTAAATACTAATGTTTTTATAATTTTTTTTCTAATTTGTTCCTAAAACACTATTTCTAGACAAAAGCGGAATAATATCTAATGGTAGATTTTGAAAACTGCTTGTATTTAAATAATCGCGTAAATCCTCATTAGCGACAGAAATCAGTTACAAATTTTGGAAAGGGTGCTTCCAATATAAATTGTGCTGTTTAAAAACCGTGGAATAGGAAGCGTTTTAAAATTTTGAGTCGTTGGAGCTTTACTAACACGACAACGAAGATTCAGTTTTGGCCTTAATACCCTTTTATCGTTAAATACTAATGTTTTTATAATTTTTTTCCTAATTTGTTCCTAAAACACTATTTCTAGACAAAAGCGGAATAATATCTAATGGTAGATTTTGAAAACTGCTTGTATTTAGATAATCGCGTAAATCCTCATTAGCGACAGAAATCAGTTACAAATTTTGGAAAGGGTGCTTCTAATATAAATTGTGCTGTTTAAAAACCGTAGAATAGGAAGCGTTTTAAAATTTTGAGTCGTTGGAGCTTTACTAACACGACAACGAAGATTCAGTTTTGGCCTTAATACCCTTTTATCGTTAAATACTAATGTTTTTATAATTTTTTTCCTAATTTGTTCCTAAAACACTATTTCTAGACAAAAGCGGAATAATATCTAATGGTAGATTTTGAAAACTGCTTGTATTTAAACAAGACGTTGTAAACGTCGAAGACAGCTCGCACAATTCTTACAAGTTTTCATTTCATTGCAAATCCTACATTTACCCTACACTACATTAAATGAAACCGACTGATGGGCTTGTTTGTGACATGCATATTCACAATGAATTAAGAGTAAATAAAAGTAGTAGAGTATTATTGTTTGCATAATAAATATGATGATATATTGAAAAGATTATAGTTAAGGATTTTAAATCACAGTTAAAGGAATTTATAACAATAAAATTGTAACATTGTATTATCAAATACAATAAAACGTTGTAAACGTTAACGACAGCTCGCACAATTCATATAGATTGTCGTTCAATTCATCGTGTTTGTCGATTGTATAAAATCAAAATATCATAATTTACGTGCACCTAGACGACTGCGTTTTAATCCCGACGCTTTAGTAATTGTTTTATCATGAATTGATTTACATCCAAAAGAATATGCTATAAGTCGATAAAGATAGTTTCCATAACAAATATGTGAAGAAACCGAATATTTGAGAATTGTTTAAAAAAACATTGCCTTATATTATATATTACTGTTTCCCAATCTGTAAATCCATGGTGCTATTTAAACCTGTACAATTTCGTTAAAAATTATTTTATTGTTTCACAATTGCAGTTGAAATCAATTTTATCAATTTGTTTAAATCCAAATTACCGATTCGATTTTTGGATCAATTTGAACAGATCATGAAACAATGTTATGAAATGCCCCAATTGCGGCTTTTACGAAATCTGGATTGTTGTTTTGTATATAAAATATGATACCATCTTCAAAATATGATTATTGTTTCTGCTTTATATAGATATATCATTCATGTTGTTTTGATTACCTATTTCAAGCAATAGAATTTAAAAAAAACAGTTGGTATATAAACCAATACGATTTCCTCGAAAACCATTTTCATGTTTCGCAATTCATATCAAACCTCAAAATTTCTCAAATTGTTTTAAATTTAGAAAAGGGGCATCCAGGTCATATATATAGATTTGGTATATAAACCAATACGATTTCCTCGAAAACCATTTTCATGTTTCGCAATTCATATCAAACCTCAAAAGCCTGCTTTCGTCTGCTTCTGGCACTTTGCAATTTGTCTTGATTTACATTGAAAATCTGCTTCCATCTGCTTCTGGCTGCTCCTATTTGTCTTAACTTTGATCCACAAAAAGGCCCGACAGACAGACAGACAGACAGACAGACAGACAGACAGACAGACAGACAGACAGACAGACAGACAGACAGACGGACAGGTTGACTTCATTAGCTCTAAACCTATTTTTAATAGGCGAGCTAATAAAATAGTAACCTAATAGTAAATAGTAATCTTATTAACGGACATTATAAATGGAAATAACAAGAAGTGTAAGCGATAGCAGATTACAATATGTATTTTTTTTGGATAACGTTATACAATCGGGCATTGTTATTGCAGTCTCGGCTCACTCTATTATCCAAAAAATCTGCTAAAGCAAACTAAGTGCGCTGGACACAGTCGTCATTTGAGGACCTATCTTCGTTGTTAGCTGGTATTAATTTTACGACTTCAATACCTAGTCCCTCTGCTATAGTTCTGGCCATGCTGGGCACCTTGGCGATCGGGTTATCATTGGAGTCTTTAATAATGAAGCCATACGAACCGTCCAAGTGTTTCCAGATCATGCATCCCCAGCAGTGACGTTCTTCTCTTTCTTGTTTTGAATTCCATGTGATTCCAGTGATTTGGCCCAAGAAGAACACCACTGCTTTTCCTGAGGACATAATCAGTGATCTTATTTCTCTAATAGCCGTGAATGGGGTTGTTGATGTTCCGGACGGCCAGTTGTTGTCATTTACACATTCTCTTCGGTTCTGATGAATAATAAAACGTTGTAAACGTTAACGGCAGCTCGCAAAATTAATATATATTGTTGTTCAATATTACTTGAAATCGTGTTGGTTTAAATATAACAATCAAAACTATTAAAAATCAATTGTGAAAGATCAAAATATCAAAGTTTACGTTCACCTAGAGGATCGATTTTTAATCCCAAAGCTTTAGTAATTGTTCTATGGTCAATTGATTTACATCTACAATAATATACTATGAGACGATGAAGATAGTTTTCATAGCAAATATTTGAAGAAACTACTATTTGAATTGTCCTAAACTACATTGAATACAACTGTTTGCCAATGTGTCCATCCACTTTGCTATTTAAACCTGTACAATTTCGTTAAAACGTATTTTGTTGTTTGACAAATGCAGTTAAAATCTACTTAAAACACTGTTTTTAAATTATAGATTCTATTTTTGGATCAATTTCAACAGTTCATGAAACAATATTATGAAATGTCTCAATTAAGGCTTTTACGAACCTTAGATTGTTGTTTTGCATATAAAATACGTAAATACCTTTAAAATTGGATTATTGTTTCAAAACGTATTGATGTATATATATCATTCCTGTTTCTAGAAATGTCGATTTAATTACATATTTAAAGCAATAGAAATTCTTTACAAAACATTTTATATATAAACCAATACGATTTCCTCGAAAACCATTTTCATGTTGCACAATTCACATCAAAACTCAAAATTTCTCAAATTGTTTTAAATTTAGAAAAGGGGCATCCAGGTCATATACATATAGATTTGGTATATAAACCAATACGATTTCCTCGAAAATCATATTCATGTTGCACAATTCATATCAAACCTCAAAATTTCTCTAAATTGTTTTAACTTTAGAAAAGGGGCATCCAGGTCATATATATAGATTTGGTATATAAACCAATACGATTTCCTCGAAAACCATTTTCATGTTTCGCAATTCATATCAAACCTCAAAAGCCTGCTTCCATCTGCTTCTGGCACTTTGCAATTTGTCTTGATTTACATTGAAAATCTGCTTCCATCTGCTTCTGGCACTTTGCAATTTGTCTTGATTTACATTTAGAATAAGGCCGGACGGACAGACGGACAGACGGACGGACAGACGGACTGGTAGACATCATTAGCTCTAAACCCTATTTTCAATAGGCGAGCTAATAATGAAAATACTGTAAAACCTTTTAAATTTGATAATTGTTCCTATATGTATTGATTTATATCCATCATGATTAATTTCGATTGTTTTTATTCACTTCACTATTTAAACCAATTCAATTTGATATAAAATTGTTTACATGTTCGACAAATGGAGTCGAATTCTATTTTATCAACTTTGTTTAAATCCAAAACCATGCTTTTGAACTATATAGATCCTGTTTGCTATCAATTTGAACATAAAATGAAGCAATATTGCAAAAAGACCTAATTTACAAGTTTTCAAAATCTAAAGTGGTGTTTCACATTAAAAATACGTTAAACCTATAACATTTGGTTATTGTTTCTAAATGTATGTATTTACATCCATAATTCCTGTTTCCAAATGTTTTATATCTCTTTTATATGTAAACCAATACAATTACGTTGAAACTTGTTTTTGTGTTTAATATTTGATAAACGCTATCAAACATAATGCTTCCTGTTCAATTGAATGATATCCATAAAAATATCCATGGAAGCAGATCGCATAATGTTGCGTCTTTCCGCTTCTTAGGCCAAAAATTGTATGCGTTTTAAACCGGCCTGCTTCATGGCTGCTCCTATTTGTCTTAACTTTGATCCACAAAAAGGCCCGACAGACAGACAGACAGACAGACAGACGGACAGGTTGACTTCATTAGCTCTAAACCTATTTTTAATAGGCGAGCTAATAATATATTTAGAATACATAAGGCACGAAGCTTCTGTTTCCAGATCCTGACATCCTAATATAAACGCTCTACGCGCTTGCACCTCATCTTGCCAGGTGTGATGCTTGGGAAAACGAAGAGATTCTGCCAATCTGTAGTGTTTTCTTAGATCATTGGGGATCACGCCCCTTCCTCTGGTAATTCTTTTTTCACAATCCATCTACATATTCAATAGGATTAACAATTTTAAATACATTTTCTGGAAAATATGACTTGTCTAAACTCGAAAATGTCAAAAGTATTAACAAATACAATAACCTAAAACACAAAATAGGATATAAGGATTCAAAACCTATTTAACTTACGTTGCCGATAAGGGTTTCCTGAAAAATGGACGTATACAAATGGGTGTGAGGTGAAGAAAATTTTAATTTTCAAGACCAAAAGAGGAGAATGAAAATTGTTCCGTGATTTCAGAAATTCGACCAGACAGATATTTTTGGAGTTCTAAATAACGGGTTGCCATGGAAAACCAATTTTAAATGTCATGACTAGGGTTGCCATGGAAAATCAATTTTAATTGTCATAACTGGGGTTGCCATGGAAAACCAATTTTTATGGTCAAAACTACGGTTGCCATGGACATTTAAATATTTGACTAAATGTATATCCATTGAATGAATATGAGTTACCACTGAACTGCTTGTACTGAAATTAGTAAGTCTGGGATTTAGCATGAAGAAACGAGTGATCCAATATTTTTATAATTTCATAATATGACTGTATAAATCTGTTTGCTATTACTAAAAATTCAGGGCTTGCCAATCGTATGCTGACCTTACACTCTGCCTTGGAAATCGCTATAAATTATATGATATGGGCCAATAAATGACCTGTAGATGATTTATGATATTTGATGCTATTCAACATCAAAATTAACCATATAAAATAAAATAATAATAAAACGTTGTAAACGTTAACGACAGCTCGCACAATTCATATAGATTATCGTTCAATATTACTTATCGTCTTGCTCGATTGTATAAAATCAAAATATCATAATTTACGTTCCCCTAGACGACTGCGTTTTAATCCCGAAGCTTTAGTAATTGTTCTATGATGAATTGATTTACATCCAAAAGAATATGATTCAACTCGATAAAGATAGTTTCCATAACAAATACGTGAAGAAACTGAATATTTGAGAATTGTTCCAAAAAACATTGACTTATATTCTATATTACTGTTTCCCAATCTGTGAATCCATGCTGCTATTTAAACCTGTACGATTTCGTTAAAAATTATTTTATTGTTTCACAATTGCAGTTGAAATCAATTTTATCAATTTGTTTAAATCCAAATTACTGTTTTTAAATGATAGATTCGATTTTTGGATCAATTTGAACAGACCATGAAACAATATTATTAAATGCCCCAATTAAGGCTTTTACGAACCCTAAATTGTTGTTCTGTATAGAAAATATGTAATTTCCTTTAAAAGATTATTGTTTCAAATCGTATTGATTTATATATATCATTCCTGTTTCCAAATATGTTTATCTATTTAAAGAAAAATTAATCTTTAAAAAACATTTGGTATATAAACCAATACGATTTCCTCGAAAACCATTTTCATGTTTTACACTTCATATCAAACCTCAAAATGTCTTATATTGTTTTAAATTTACACAAGGGGCATCCAGGTCATATATATAGATTTGGTATATAAACCAATACGAATTCCTCGAAAACCATTTTCATGTTTCGCAATTCATATCAAACCTCAAAAGTCTGCTTCCATCTGCTTCTGGCACTTTGCAATTTGTCTTGATTTACATTGAGAAAAAGGCCGGACGGACAGACGGACGGACGGACGGACAGACGGACAGACGGACTGGTTGACATCATTAGCTCTAAACCCTATTTTCAATAGGCGAGCTAATAATTATTGCGATTATAATTGAACATGAATTATAAACTAAGATGTAAATATAAATAGTATGATATAAATGCATAATTACTGAAACAAGCAATATTTTCACAAAACGTTTTATTTAAATAATATAGCATTCAATATTTACATTCGGGCTACCGTGTGAGAGCAGTAGTCAACAGTTCAGGTCACCAGGTTGCAAGTGCAGCAAATGTAAAACATAATTGGTTTATGGTAAGGGTAGCAAGTTTTGAAATCACTCTATAGTATATGGGCATGAGCGGTCAACTCCGATGCAAACCAGGACGACAAATCCCGAGCAGTTGACAAGTCAGGTTGATTCTTTAAAGGAAAAAAGAACATAAACTAAAAGTACACTACATATAAACACCACTATAAAGGGCTAAAGATTCAATTTGGTAATTTTAACTTACCCAAATAGTAGTTGCCGCTGAACTGCTGATGTTAGGGATTCCATTGTAATTGTTGATTCGGCACTGCAACAAGGCTATCGTCTGGAATCTCTCAACGATCCCAAATTCTGCTTGGGCTCCCCAGAACGTTACATCAATAATATTTTTTGACTGATTGGTAATGGAACCGTTTCTTCGTTTTCAGGCTACTCCGTTGGCGGAAGTACCGATCATCATTGGGAAGATATCCACTATCACTCCTAATATGTCTAATGGAAAAATGATGTAATTTAAAAACCCACGATTTGTACGCAAAAATCAAAGCATGTAAAATTACCACAAGGATGCTCTTCGAATCCTGTCAACTTATCCAGAGGTACAAATTCAAATTGGTGCGTCGGTAAACCAACATCTTCTTTGATCGTCTTGATAACTGTGAATTGTCCAATTTGAATCTCTACCTGATTCGTGAAACCTGATGTTTTCGTGTAAGGGGACGTAATCTCAAGGACATCAAGCATCTTTTTAAACAGTATATGATAATTAACTCCTTCGTAATAAAATGATTAAAAGGACGATTACAAATAATAACCTTTATGGATTGCGACAATTGTTCAGCCTTTTCAGCGAACGCCACAATGTC
The DNA here is from genome assembly GCA_906901685.1 of Desoria tigrina. Taxonomy (NCBI): domain Eukaryota; kingdom Metazoa; phylum Arthropoda; class Collembola; order Entomobryomorpha; family Isotomidae; genus Desoria; species Desoria tigrina. Next base: position 224,784 of record CAJQTU010000048.1, read on the forward strand.
CAACCGTCCAGAATGATCCATGCCTTTCATTCGGAAGTACAGAGTTCCGGAAGATCCGGTAGACAACGGGCTAAAGTCTACTATCCGAACGCGAAGTAGACTGGAACTGGACATTAGTATAAAACGAGTTATGCAATTGACAATTACAAAGTTGTCACATACACAAAGACTGGATTGAGTTTATCTTACATATTTACTCCAGCCTTCAGGTGCGCTACAGTAATCGGAGTGATATCCGGCTGAGCCGGAATTGGTGCACCAGTATTTGCATCCCAAGAGAAACGACCTTTCTTTTCCACTCCTTTTGAAACCTCGGTTAAAACAGACCAGGCAGAGGAGACGCCGCTTGTGCTACCGATCGCTTTCGAATCGCTGGTTGAGCCGGAAGAGCTGGAGGCAGCATTAGTTTCCTCCTCTGACTCGGACTCGGTGTCCGTTTCCAGACGTTCGTCAATGGATTTTGGGACCACTGTATCCACCACCTCCTTCTTTGTCTTTGCGCCCCTCTTTTTACCTCGAGCCATAGTGTCAATTAGTCAGGATGACTAGAGAGGAAGAGTTATCAAGATGGCAGATAGAGGTTCCAAATAATTTCGATAATCCCAAAAATAAGATTTCCGTTTCCAAATTCAGTCGATTGAATTAATTACCTCTAATGGACACTTTGTTTAAATAATCCGACATAGTAACATAAATACCATAGATACGTATATTGTATTTTTAAAAGTATTATACAAATAGATAGACTTTGGACTCAGAATCTACTGTCGTTCACGAATTACTGAAAGAAAACGAGTGACTCGAATTTCCTAATATTTTGTCACCCTTTATATCATAAAGCCATGGATGGACACAAAAAAAATAGATAACGCCAAGCAACAACATACTGTGCAGTCTGCGCATGAAAAATGGATCCGATGGCGTATAAGGTTCCATCAGCATCACTAGGATCGGTGATTTTTAGATTAGCACCATGGTGACCTTTAAGATTATTAATTTATTCAATCTTAGTAAATTCAAGTCCAGTTGAGTTGCTGCACTTGGGACTTTAATGAGAGAGAACGCGTGATTAGAATTTTCCAATATTTTGCTACGGTGTGTATTAGATTATCATGTATGTACACAAAAAATATGGAAGATGCCAATCATCAATTTACTGTAAACCCACTGCAAGAAATAGACGTGTTCTTACAAAAAGTATGAGGTAGATTTAGACATCCCCATAGTTACGAGGAAGATTTCATTCTCAAGGTATCCATCTAAGCTTTGGTGCATCGGGCGACCTGTACCAACTCGGCCATTGAAACAAAACGAGTGATCGGATTTTTTTGAAATTTCGGCACGACATTTTGCAGAACCTAACATATGCATAGGAAAAAAATGGAGGATGCCAATAGTATGCTTATATGCAAAGCTTATAGGCGACCGTATAAAATATTATAAGTAATAAATTGTTGACCACATTTAAAAAATCGTTTTTACTACATCTATTGGACTAGCCAGCCAAAACGAGCGATAGAATTGTTTATATAATTTAATAAAATGTTGTACAGTAACAAAATGGTCGACAAAATCAATATTAAAGATGCCAATAGTTTGATGATGCTGTAATCAAAAGATTTGAAAAAAGATGATTGAACAGTATTCAAAAATGCATTTATTGACATCGATTCAAGTATCTGACAATTCATCACTTGTTACTAGTTATATCTCGTCAACAAACCAACTCGTATAAAACTAAGTATACATCGGATGGGTCTGGATATCCAATGGAAACATATTCATCGTCATAAATGGAATATGGGCCCGAGCCATTTTGTGTGAAAGTCACATAGTGACCGTGAGAAATGTCCGCTCCAATGTGTGATATTATGGACTTCAAACGATAAGCTTGTTGATTAGATACAGTGTGTAGATTTAATCTAGACGGGCAGGTCACTGGAAAAGTCAGTTTTTGTCCTGTAGGAGAGAATCGACTGATTTGAAGACAAAGGTAGTTGCATGCTTTCTCGATTTGAATGGTTTGATGGCAAGATCCCGACAATTGGCAGCTACTGCAATGAAAATCAGGGATAAGTCGTGGTTTGAAATACTCCTGCACACTGGATAGGAGTGATTTTGATTTATGGACCGTCAATCCCAGTTCCACCAACCGCTGAGTTGAGCGATAACCACATTTGCAGGATAAATTTATAAATCCTGAAAGGGTAAACAATTGCCGAATATTTGATTCTGGGGTAATTCCATTGATTAGAGTTGACAGAAACTCGTGAGCATCATGTTGCTGTTGACCTGCAAATTGTGGTAAGCACAAGTCTATTACAGACTTGTATTGCTTTATTGTTCCAATGCTTTCTTCTTTGCGTGTAGCTAAAATTAAATTCCTTAGAACTTCCGCTAAAACCGTGTCACTAGTCTCGAGAGCCTCCAAAATTCCGTCACAAGCTGCTAGCAATTGAATGGTGCTATTTAGGAAACATGAATTTCCTACATTTGGAATTCCAAATCTGACAGCGTTGACTTCATCGATCTCCATCGGTTCTGAGGTTTCATCTACTTGTTCAATGTTTGATGTTTCTAAATCCTTGAGGATGACTTCTGTGTTTCGCACATCGTGTAAAACGTCACTTAGGATTGATGGCATTTCCAATTCTTTGGATTCTCTCTTAGGCCAAATCACGCAAATGGGCTTGTGGTAACTGAAGTACGATTCATACGTCCAAGCAAATACTCGACTGAAGTTGGAAAAACAAGCATCGATCATTGTTGAGCCATCTGAGGTGGGGCGGCTGGGTAGGCATATTTTGAAGGCAAACTCTTCGAATAATTTCAGCAAATATGAGGATTTAACATCAAGGAAATCAATATTGAAGTCCCCAACAATTATCGCTTTCTTAATTTTAAGTTTCTCCAATACGGATCGCAACTCCCTTAAAAGTGTCTTAATGCTGCATTTCGGATGACGGTATAGCATCACTAACACAATGTTGTCGGAGTTCCTAGTCGTCATTTGGAGGTGATGTCCATCTTTATCCTTGATTAATTCAAACGTTGCTTGTCCAGCCTCGTGTTTGGCAAAGACAGCCGATCCAAGCGAGCTTCTCGTAACAACCGAATCGTTTCGATGGACGACCGTGAAACTGGGAATGTCTATCACGTCCTCTTTTAGTGACCACGTTTCTGCCAAAGCTATGAAATCCGAGCACGTATAAACTGGGTCTGGTAAAATGTCCAGGCGGTGATTTCCAAAAGACTGGACATTATGAAAAACTAACGAATACCATAGAGTTTGATCGATTTCTGGTAAATATGGCAAATTCCATTTGAAGCCCTGCTTCTTAAGACGATTCAGTTCCACTTTTACCAAATGGTTCTCTGGCATTTTTGTTGGTGCCTCAAATGATCCCTGAATGAAAAGTCCACCAAGCGAAGTTGCCCTGCTACATGCGACATAGAGCTCAACCCGGGTTAATCCTTTGCTAGGAACGGATACCACCACTTGTTTCAAAGAAGACCCTTGGCTTTTATGAATTGTGACTCCATTGGCAGCTGTGAGTGGAATCTGCTTTCGCACGATCTGCATTCCTTCATGTTGGCCCTTTTTCTGCAAAACTTTGGTCAGCATTCGGAGCGGTGTCCAATCATGGTTGGTGAAGCCTTCTTGTATTTGTGATCGTCTAGCTGACAAACCTATGAAAGGATTTTCGAACATGATTGAAACCATACGAACAGCAGATTCTCCGGAATTAAGTTGGCCAACGCGTATTTCTTGAAGAACCCCGGTAGCACCATTAAACAAGCCATCTGGAACATCTGAAGAGACCCAAATATTAGATAGGAACTTAAGGTTTTTTAATTAAAGAAATGTTGTAAATCGAACCGATATTTGTTGATATCATGTATCTTGATCCCACCCAAAGCGTCACGGAAGTCGGCATTCCATCCGCGTCTGCTGTTGTGAACGATTTAGCATAATTAAGCATCCTAGTCTTATCGGCTTCAGATCCCCGTCCTTGGATTTGATCAATGGCTGGCAATTCAATTGCTTTATTTCCCAGTTTAGAAATGTATTCCGAATTGTATCTTTCACATTCTAAATTGCTTCGAAATAGGCGGATGACATCATCATCTGGGTTCAAGTCTGGGCTCACTTCTCTTGATTCAAAGAGCTTAATATCTTCTTCTGTGAGTTCCCCAATAGCAAGCCTCCTTAAGGCCAAAGCAAAAGCTGCATCGTCCTTCTGCCTCATAATTTCAGTTAATTCAAACATTTGAAATGGCTGCCACAGTACATTTCCTATTAAATGACAGATCGGTCCCCGTCCAATTTCAAATACAAACTGTCCAAATACCGGTCTGTTGAATATAAAGTTAAGTTACCGTTTTGAAAATGAATTATATATACATACCTAAATATAATAAAACGTACCTTAATTGGAAAAAATCGCCGAATGCTATAACTGAACAGAATCCCATAGGTTCTTGTGAACCAAAGATCTGACGAAGCCGTGCATCTATTTGCTGCAGTTGTTTAAGACTGATCATTGAAACCTCGTCCAAGATCAAAAGACGCAGTTTTAGATATTTTGTTCTTAACGAGTTACAAGATCCATGATCCAACTGCATGAGATCGCCTCCGTACTGGTTCGGAGGCAGCCGGAAGGTGCCATGTAATGTCATACCAAGTACATTGAAAGCTGCTTTCCCTGTAGGAGCCGCCACAATAACAGGAAACTGTTCCAAATTGTGTCCAACCTCTTTACCGCAATATCGGAGAATCACTTGCACCAAAGCCTCTATGAGTCTTGATTTTCCTACGCCTGTAGATGAAGGTATTGTATAGTAATAAAAAAACAAATTATAGAGGTTAGAAGTTCATAGGTACCAGCTTGGCCGTGAACAAGATCAAACATTTGGTGAGTCCTTTGCTTAATATTGTGCAGAACGTGAAGGAGATATCTTCGCTGTCCAGAATTCAACGTTGTCATCAAGTTCTTATAATCTTCATCGGGAATTTGTTTGGGAGCTCTGATAGACTCAAAACTCTTGGTCGGGAGACCCATATCCCTTCCAATGTCCTGCTCGTAACTAGAGTCGTTTGTGAATTCAAACTCCGAAGCCAGAACCAATGGTGGATCGTCTTCGTGTTCGTATGCCTCGTCAATCATTGTTTGTAATTCTGCCTCATTCATATGTGGATCATACTGTCGTCTGTTGGTGGCAATGGTTGCTGAATTTAATGCATAAACTACTTCCGAGTTTATGTTTAGTAACTCCTGTTGTTCGTGTCTCCACGGATTATACAGCATTATTTGTTCTCTGTAATAATTACTAGGATCTTCCGCTTTCCCGTAGCGTCGATAACGAATGATTCTTGGTCGTTGACGTTTCACAAGGTATCCGGATTCATCAGTAAGGATCATAGCATTTTTTGGAACGACTTCAAGTTTTTTCCGTCGGCTTCCTTTTGTTTTAGTGTAACTATATTCTGCAGCAAAGTCTGCAAGACACGTATCCTCTAAAATGTCCGGGCGTACGACGTAACGATCTAACATCCCTTTCATAGCAATGTTTTCAGATTCAGCGTCAAGATCTTCCAGCCCAGCCTGGTCTCTAACTAGAATGACGCGTTCATCTGGTAGTCCCGTGTTAATATAAACCGTGTCGCGGCTGCACATAGTCATGGGAATCCGAAGGAGATTGCAAGCTGCTTCTTGTGCGGAAACTTCAGACGATCTTGCAAATAAATTAGCAAATTTCCGTAGTCTTTCCTTCACAGTGGTGTTGCCTTGCTGTAGTTCCTTTTCTACTGCCCGCAGTAAATTGGATACGCCTTTGTCGCATTTCGATACGTAATTCACCACATAAGACGCACAGGAGTATCCATCCAACACAAATTGTATGTCCATGTTTGCTCCCCACGCGAGTAGAACGTCTCTGTTATACTAATTGATAAATGCCTCATTGGATTTTCGTTTTAGATACACCTTCTGCCTTTTCAGGTTTGAGCGAACACAGAGGATGTATTCATCCTCAGTCATTCTGACTGCTGCTAGTAATTCATCAAACGTTTCCTCTTCGTCAAATTTTCTTCCTCGCAAGGACAGCAGGGTGTGTATTCGTTCGAATCCTGCCTTAAGCTTCTTTACCGTTGCAGGATCTGTATCATTTGGTAACGGGGCTAATATGTTGGTGAATCTCATTGGGGGGACGGGAATGTTAAATATGCATTGGGTTTTATTTCCCTTCTTGCACGTCTGGGAATGCTTATGCAGTTGCAGACCTATCAGGTTCTTCATTTCATCGGAGCAGTCTCTGGCACAGGTGATATAGTTGTCAATAAACTTGATACAGGGCTCATGTGTATCAGGATCGGCGGAATTATATTTGGGGGCTTCGTGCATGAATGCAAGCATATGACCATGTAGAGACCCTCTTTGTTGCACCTCTCGTTTCCAGAAATGATCCGTAATCTCATATGGATTGAACACGCCTGCAGAAGGTTTTAAAAGGGTTCTGAATATTGCCCTCTCCCTGTGGTCGTAAGACATCGCACAAACGATGGGGTCACCGCGGACTAAATCTGATTTCTCACGAAATGTGAGGTTTAATGCATCTTGGTCAGTAAGCTCAATCCCAGTCTTCAGCTTGTGTAGCGATCTTAATAGTTCGGGCCATTTAGTTTCTGCAGATGAGAGGGTTATAAACAAAGAAGGTAACCCTAGCTGTCTGATCATGGCCATTAGGTCTCGTTTTCTGTCTTCCAGATAGGCAGGAGAGTTAGTGATGTTCCTTAATAGGCGATAACCGTCGTCCTGCTGCACCAAGTTTGCCACACTTTCTGGAGACAGCAGTTGTCCGGCTGTTACTGCTCCTGATCGTCGTTTTTTTCTTAGACATAGTTGGATGTTAGCAGCTAATCTATAAGTCTGCACCAAGCGATGTGAATAAAATAATTTCATCGGCTGGGCACATCTCCTGTCAAATCTTCTTGCTTCGGAGCGGGCAATGTCAGCGTGACTTATCCTCGAGTCCAGTAATACCCGCCGAACGCCCCCGTAAATACTTGGAAATGATAGTTGCTCCGCGTGAAGATCATACAACAAAGATCGTGGGGTTTGGTTTTCGCCTGGTGCAATCTGGACGCAGTCCAAGTCTTCGCTGAGTAAAGTTTCGGTTAGAGGTATGTCGGTACTCTGTTCGTCATCGTCGCTCTCGCTTTGAGGTTCATTAGTAACGTCATTGTCGTCCATATCCTTACCGTCCGAGTCACTTTGATCGTCGTTAGTGACGTCCTGTGCGTCGATATCCTCACTGTCGGATTCACTGTTCAACGACTTAGCATCGTCTTCTTCAACAACGAATTGGAGTGTATCCTCGGCAGATTTATTGCGCCATGATTCAGATAGAATGATATTCTCATGCGAATACAGTTCAGTATGTACTAAGTAGTTGGCAGCATGATAAACTTTTAAAGGGCGTATGGTCTGAAATAGGTAAGATCCTTGATACTTCGTCCGTCGGCTGAATTTGACTTGAACTACCGAAGCGTCATTGAATGATCTAGGTAGGACTTTCGCAACGATGTCCAGGTGATTCGGTACGTTGACCACTCCACCATGTATGCCATATTGCTGATCAGCCCCCAAAGAACGAATCTGCATGAATGAAATCCTTCCGGCTACTAGTCGTTCTTCGAGCTGGCTCAATCCTTGCAGAGGTTCGGGAATATCATGAAACATCAGTCCATTTGCCAAGCATAGTCGCGGTATCTTATTTTCTCTGATCGTCTTGCTGCAGGTCTGACAGAAGTAATAGGATCCATCTGACGGGATTCTTAACGCTACATCCATTCCAACGACAGATATAACCTGATGAACAAATATGATATGAGAAAATTTCAAATTAAGCAACCATGAAATGCATACTATAACAGTATTACCTTTTCAATGGTGGTTTCTGAAACAGATTATCGGAACCACATCCCTCCACAAGAACCACAGATGCAGTCAGGTCTTTCTAACACACTTGCTTTGTAATCCTCTAATAAGATCTCGTATGAACCTTTATTTGCAGCTCTTCTATCCTACAAGATCAATTTGGAATTTTAGGTTATAACCCTGAAGTATGAAGTACGGAAGCAATGAATATTTTTGAATTTTAATACCCGATGATCTTGTCGATTTCTGTCGCGTTCTTTTACTAAAATATCTGTTTCTTGTCGTCGTATAGCGTGAGATTGCCCATCTCGTACCCGCTCGGTTTCCCGATACTGCGGATTTACCCTTCGTGTGGAATGAGCAACAGCATCTCGTTCACGCTCGGTTTCCCGATACTGCGGATTTACCCTTCGTGTGGAATGAGCCACAGCATCTCGTTCACGCTCGTCACTTCGGTAATTCGGATCATCTCTAAGTTTGGAGTGGGCAACAGCGTCTCGTTCACGTTCGTCACTTCGATAATTCGGATCATCTCTACGGTTGGAACGGGCACCCGCGTCTCGTTTACGCTCGTTACCTCGATAATTGGGATCATCTCTACGGTTGGAACGGGCAACCGCGTCTCGTTCACGCTCGTCACTTCGATAATTGGGATCATCTCTACGGTTGGAACGGGCACCCGCGTCTCGTTCACGCTCGTCACTTCGATAATTGGGATCATCTCTACGGTTGGAACGGGCACCCGCGTCTCGTTCACGCTCGTCACTTCGATACTCAGGATCATCTCTACGGTTGGAACGGGCAACCGCGTCTCGTTCACGCTCGTCACTTCGATAATTGGGATCATCTCTACGGTTGGAACGGGCACCCGCGTCTCGTTCACGCTCGTTACCTCGATAATTGGGATCATCTCTACGGTTGGAACGGGCAACCGCGTCTCGTTCACGCTCGTCACTTCGATAATTGGGATCATCTCTACGGTTGGAACGGGCAACCGCGTCTCGTTCACGCTCGTCACTTCGATACTCAGGATCAACTCTCCGAGTGGATTGGGCCACAGCGTCTCGTTCACGCTCTTTCTGACGATAATTTTGATTACTCCTAAGTACAACTTTAGCAACTTTTTCTGCAGCCGGGTTTTTTTTAATTGCAACTTTTCTCTTAGCAGCCCTTACAGCTTTAGCCTGAACTGACCTTTTTGGAGGCATAATAGGTAGGATAACCCAAATAATTAATATTATTACTCTATTGACGAGTTTAACTTAGATACTCTATTGACTATTTTAATTTAAACAATATTTATGAAACAGTCAAAAGTCTATAACTAAAAATATTTATATCACAAAATATTATCAAAAAGTGTGAAACTTCCCAGGCAGAAAGATATGTTTGTATGGTTTGGTATAACAAGTGTTCTAGCAGAATATTTGTCCACTTGTCAAGTAGGTGTTTATTTCAAGAAGGCATATTAAGTATTTAAACTTATTTGGTTACATACAAAAGCCTGACACGCTAGAAACTCATTTCTATGACAAATATGTAAAAACAGTTGTTCTAAAATATATTGATATGTATTCAATACAACTATTTCCCAATATGTTAATCCACTTTGCTATTTAAACCAACACAATTACGTTAAAAACCATTTTTATGTTTGACAAGTGCATTTTTTGCACGTTATATATCCTGTTTGCTACCAATTTGAACTTATTACGAAGCAATATTACAAAAAGATGTTATTAGCGAGTTGTCGAAATTTATTTGGTGTTTAATAATGAAAATACTGTGAAACCTTTTAAATTTGATAATTGTTCCTATATGTATTGATTTATATCCATCATGATTAATTTCGATTGTTTTTATTCACTTCACTATTTAAACCAATTCAATTTGATATAAAATTGTTTACATGTTCGACAAATGGAGTCGAATTCTATTTTATCAACTTTGTTTAAATCCAAAACCATGCTTTTGAACTATATAGATCCTGTTTGCTATCAATTTGAACATAAAATGAAGCAATATTGCAAAAAGACCTAATTTACAAGTTTTCAAAATCTAAAGTGGTGTTTCACATTAAAAATACGTTAAACCTATAAAATTTGGTTATTGTTTCTAAATGTATGTATTTACATCCATAATTCCTGTTTCCAAATGTTTTATATCTCTTTTATATGTAAACCAATACAATTACGTTGAAACTTGTTTTTGTGTTTAATATTTGATAAACGCTATCAAACATAATGCTTCCTTTTCAATTGAATGATATCCATAAAAATATCCATGGAAGCAGATCGCATAATGTTGCGTCTTTCCGCTTCTTAGGCCAAAAATTGTATGCGTTCTAAACCGGCCTGCTTCATGGCTGCTCCTATTTGTCTTAATATTGATCCACAAAAAGGCCCGACAGACAGACAGACAGACAGACAGACAGACAGACAGACAGACATACAGACAGACGGACAGGTTGACTTCATTAGCTCTAAACCTATTTTTAATAGGCGAGCTAATAATCGCGTAAATCCTCATTAGCGACAGAAATCAGTTACAAATTTTGGAAAGGGTGCTTCCAATATAAATTGTGCTGTTTAAAAACCGTGGAATAGGAAGCGTTTTAAAATTTTGAGTCGTTGGAGCTTTACTAACACGACAACGAAGATTCAGTTTTGGCCTTAATACCCTTTTATCGTTAAATACTAATGTTTTTATAATTTTTTTCCTAATTTGTTCCTAAAACACTATTTCTAGACAAAAGCGGAATAATATCTAATGGTAGATTTTGAAAACTGCTTGTATTTAGATAATCGGGTAAATCCTCATTAGCGACAGAAATCAGTTACAAATTTTGGAAAGGGTGCTTCCAATATAAATTGTGCTGTTTAAAAACCGTGGAATAGGAAGCGTTTTAAAATTTTGAGTCGTTGGAGCTTTACTAACACGACAACGAAGATTCAGTTTTGGCCTTAATACCCTTTTATCGTTAAATACTAATGTTTTTATAATTTTTTTCCTAATTTGTTCCTAAAACACTATTTCTAGACAAAAGCGGAATAATATCTAATGGTAGATTTTGAAAACTGCTTGTATTTAGATAATCGCGTAAATCCTCATTAGCGACAGAAATCAGTTACAAATTTTGGAAAGGGTGCTTCTAATATAAATTGTGCTGTTTAAAAACCGTAGAATAGGAAGCGTTTTAAAATTTTGAGTTGTTGGAGCTTTACTAACACGACAACGAAGATTCAGTTTTGGCCTTAATACCCTTTTATCGTTAAATACTAATGTTTTTATAATTTTTTTCCAACTTTGTTCCCAGAACACTATTTCTAGACAAAAGCGGAATAATATCTAATGGTAGATTTTGAAAACTGCTTGTATTTAAATAAAACGTTGTAAACGTTAACGACAGCTCGCACAATTCATAGAGATTATCGTTCAATATTACTTATCGGGTTGCTCGATTGTATAAAATCAAAATATCATAATTAACGTTCACCTAGACGACCTATATTTAAATGTATCGTATCGGTATATAAACCAATACGAATTCCTCGAAAATCATTTTCATGTTGCACAATTCATATCAAACTTCAAAATTTCTCTAAATTGTTTTAACTTTAGAAAAGGGGCATCCGGGTCATATATATAGATTTGGTATATAAACCAATACGATTTCCTCGAAAATCATTTTCATGTTTCGCAATTCATATCAAACCTCAAAATTTCTCAAATTGTTTTAAATTTAGAAAAGGGGCATCCAGGTCATATACATATAGATTTGGTATATAAACCAATACGATTTCCTCGAAAATCATTTTCATGTTTCGCAATTCATATCAAACCTCAAAACTTCTCAAATTGTTTTAAATTTAGAAAAGGGGCATCCAGGTCATATACATATAGATTTGGTATATAAACCAATACGATTTCCTCGAAAACCATTTTCATGTTTCGCAATTCATATCAAACCTCAAAATTCTGCTTCCATCTGCTTCTGGCACTTTGCAATTTGTCTTGATTTACATTGAAAACCTGCTTCCATCTGCTTCATGGCTGCTCCTATTTGTCTTAACTTTGATCCACAAAAAGGCCCGACAGACAGACAGACAGACAGACAGACAGACAGACAGACAGACAGACAGACAGACGAACAGGTTGACTTCATTAGCTCTAAACCTATTTTTAATAGGCGAGCTAATAATCGCGTAAATCCTCATTAGCGACAGAAATCAGTTACAAATTTTGGAAAGGGTGCTTCCAATATAAATTGTGCTGTTTAAAAACCGTGGAATAGGAAGCGTTTTAAAATTTTGAGTCGTTGGAGCTTTACTAACACGACAACGAAGATTCAGTTTTGGCCTTAATACCCTTTTATCGTTAAATACTAATGTTTTTATAATTTTTTTCCTAATTTGTTCCTAAAACACTATTTCTAGACAAAAGCGGAATAATATCTAATGGTAGATTTTGAAAACTGCTTGTATTTAGATAATCGCGTAAATCCTCATTAGCGACAGAAATCAGTTACAAATTTTGGAAAGGGTGCTTCTAATATAAATTGTGCTGTTTAAAAACCGTAGAATAGGAAGCGTTTTAAAATTTTGAGTCGTTGGAGCTTTACTAACACGACAACGAAGATTCAGTTTTGGCCTTAATACCCTTTTATCGTTAAATACTAATGTTTTTATAATTTTTTTCCAACTTTGTTCCCAGAACACTATTTCTAGACAAAAGCGGAATAATATCTAATGGTAGATTTTGAAAACTGCTTGTATTTAAATAAAACGTTGTAAACGTTAACGACAGCTCGCACAATTCATAGAGATTATCGTTCAATATTACTTATCGAGTTGCTCGATTGTATAAAATCAAAATATCATAATTAACGTTCACCTAGACGACCTATATTTAAATGTATCGTATCGGTATATAAACCAATACGAATTCCTCGAAAATCATTTTCATGTTGCACAATTCATATCAAACTTCAAAATTTCTCTAAATTGTTTTAACTTTAGAAAAGGGGCATCCGGGTCATATATATAGATTTGGTATATAAACCAATACGATTTCCTCGAAAATCATTTTCATGTTTCGCAATTCATATCAAACCTCAAAATTTCTCAAATTGTTTTAAATTTAGAAAAGGGGCATCCAGGTCATATACATATAGATTTGGTATATAAACCAATACGATTTCCTCGAAAATCATTTTCATGTTTCGCAATTCATATCAAACCTCAAAACTTCTCAAATTGTTTTAAATTTAGAAAAGGGGCATCCAGGTCATATACATATAGATTTGGTATATAAACCAATACGATTTCCTCGAAAACCATTTTCATGTTTCGCAATTCATATCAAACCTCAAAATTCTGCTTCCATCTGCTTCTAGCACTTTGCAATTTGTCTTGATTTACATTGAAAACCTGCTTCCATCTGCTTCATGGCTGCTCCTATTTGTCTTAACTTTGATCCACAAAAAGGCCCGACAGACAGACAGACAGACAGACAGACAGACAGACAGACATACAGACAGACGGACAGGTTGACTTCATTAGCTCTAAACCTATTTTTAATAGGCGAGCTAATAATCGCGTAAATCCTCATTAGAGACAGAAATCAGTTACAAATTTTGGAAAGGGTGCTTCCAATATAAATTGTGCTGTTTAAAAACCGTGGAATAGGAAGCGTTTTAAAATTTTGAGTCGTTGGAGCTTTACTAACACGACAACGAAGATTCAGTTTTGGCCTTAATACCCTTTTATCGTTAAATACTAATGTTTTTATAATTTTTTTCCTAATTTGTTCCTAAAACACTATTTCTAGACAAAAGCGGAATAATATCTAATGGTAGATTTTGAAAACTGCTTGTATTTAGATAATCGCGTAAATCCTCATTAGCGACAGAAATCAGTTACAAATTTTGGAAAGGGTGCTTCTAATATAAATTGTGCTGTTTAAAAACCGTAGAATAGGAAGCGTTTTAAAATTTTGAGTCGTTGGAGCTTTACTAACACGACAACGAAGATTCAGTTTTGGCCTTAATACCCTTTTATCGTTAAATACTAATGTTTTTATAATTTTTTTCCAACTTTGTTCCCAGAACACTATTTCTAGACAAAAGCGGAATAATATCTAATGGTAGATTTTGAAAACTGCTTGTATTTAGATAATCGCGTAAATCCTCATTAGCGACAGAAATCAGTTACCCATTTTGGAAAGGGTGCTTCCAATATAAATTGTGCTGTTTAAAAACCGTAGAATAGGAAGCGTTTTAAAATTTTGAGTCGTTGGAGCTTTACTAGCACGACAACGAAGATTCAGTTTTGGCCTTAATACCCTTTTAACGTTAAATACTAATGTTTTTATAATTTTTTTCCTAATTTGTTCCTAAAACACTATTTCTAGACAAAAGCGGAATAATATCTAATGGTAGATTTTGAAAACTGCTTGTATTTAGATAATCGCGTAAATCCTCATTAGCGACAGAAATCAGTTACAAATTTTGAAAAGGGTGCTTCTAATATAAATTGTGCTGTTTAAAAACCGTAGAATAGGAAGCGTTTTAAAATTTTGAGTCGTTGGAGCTTTACTAACACGACAACGAAGATTCAGTTTTGGCCTTAATACCCTTTTATCGGTAAATACTAATGTTTTTATAATTTTTTTCCTAATTTGTTCCTAAAACACTATTTCTAGACAAAAGCGGAATAATATCTAATGGTAGATTTTGAAAACTGCTTGTATTTAAATAAAACGTTGTAAACGTTAACGACAGCTCGCACAATTCATAGAGATTATCGTTCAATATTACTTATCGAGTTGCTCGATTGTATAAAATCAAAATATCATAATTAACGTTCACCTAGACGACCTATATTTAAATGTATCGTATCGGTATATAAACCAATACGAATTCCTCGAAAATCATTTTCATGTTGCACAATTCATATCAAACTTCAAAATTTCTCTAAATTGTTTTAACTTTAGAAAAGGGGCATTCGGGTCATATATATAGATTTGGTATATAAACCAATACGATTTCCTCGAAAATCATTTTCATGTTTCGCAATTCATATCAAACCTCAAAATTTCTCAAATTGTTTTAAATTTAGAAAAGGGGCATCCAGGTCATATACATATAGATTTGGTATATAAACCAATACGATTTCCTCGAAAATCATTTTCATGTTTCGCAATTCATATCAAACCTCAAAACTTCTCAAATTGTTTTAAATTTAGAAAAGAGGCATCCAGGTCATATACATATAGATTTGGTATATAAACCAATACGATTTCCTCGAAAACCATTTTCATGTTTCGCAATTCATATCAAACCTCAGAATTCTGCTTCCATCTGCTTCTGGCACTTTGCAATTTGTCTTGATTTACATTGAAAACCTGCTTCCATCTGCTTCATGGCTGCTCCTATTTGTCTTAACTTTGATCCACAAAAAGGCCCGACAGACAGACAGACAGACAGACAGACAGACAGACAGACAGACATACAGACAGACGGACAGGTTGACTTCATTAGCTCTAAACCTATTTTTAATAGGCGAGCTAATAATCGCGTAAATCCTCATTAGCGACAGAAATCAGTTACAAATTTTGGAAAGGGTGCTTCCAATATAAATTGTGCTGTTTAAAAACCGTGGAATAGGAAGCGTTTTAAAATTTTGAGTCGTTGGAGCTTTACTAACACGACAACGAAGATTCAGTTTTGGCCTTAATACCCTTTTATCGTTAAATACTAATGTTTTTATAATTCTTTTCCAACTTTGTTCCCAGAACACTATTTCTAGACAAAAGCGGAATAATATCTAATGGTAGATTTTGAAAACTGCTTGTATTTAGATAATCGCGTAAATCCTCATTAGCGACAGAAATCAGTTACAAATTTTGGAAAGGGTGCTTCTAATATAAATTGTGCTGTTTAAAAACCGTAGAATAGGAAGCGTTTTAAAATTTTGAGTCGTTGGAGCTTTACTAACACGACAACGAAGATTCAGTTTTGGCCTTAATACCCTTTGATCGTTAAATACTAATGTTTTTATAATTTTTTTCCTAATTTGTTCCTAAAACACTATTTCTAGACAAAAGCGGAATAATATCTAATGGTAGATTTTGAAAACTGCTTGTATTTAGATAATCGCGTAAATCCTCATTAGCGACAGAAATCAGTTACAAATTTTGGAAAGGGTGCTTCTAATATAAATTGTGCTGTTTAAAAACCGTAGAATAGGAAGCGTTTTAAAATTTTGAGTCGTTGGAGCTTTACTAACACGACAACGAAGATTCAGTTTTGGCCTTAATACCCTTTTATCGTTAAATACTAATGTTTTTATAATTTTTTTCCTAATTTGTTCCTAAAACACTATTTCTAGACAAAAGCGGAATAATATCTAATGGTAGATTTTGAAAACTGCTTGTATTTAGATAATCGCGTAAATCCTCATTAGCGACAGAAATCAGTTACAAATTTTGGAAAGGGTGCTTCTAATATAAATTGTGCTGTTTAAAAACCGTAGAATAGGAAGCGTTTTAAAATTTTGAGTCGTCGGAGCTTTACTAACACCACAACGAAGATTCAGTTTTGGCCTTAATACCCTTTTATCGTTAAATACTAATGTTTTTATAATTTTTTTCCTAATTTGTTCCTAAAACACTATTTCTAGACAAAAGCGGAATAATATCTAATGGTAGATTTTGAAAACTGCTTGTATTTAGATAATCGCGTAAATCCTCATTAGCGACAGAAATCAGTTACAAATTTTGGAAAGGGTGCTTCTAATATAAATTGTGCTGTTTAAAAACCGTAGAATAGGAAGCGTTTTAAAATTTTGAGTCGTCGGAGCTTTACTAACACCACAACGAAGATTCAGTTTTGGCCTTAATACCCTTTTATCGTTAAATACTAATGTTTTTATAATTTTCTTCCTAATTTGTTCCTAAAACACTATTTCTAGACAAAAGCGGAATAATATCTAATAAGAAATTTTGAAAACTGCTTGTATTTAGATAATCGCGTAAATCCTCATTAGCGACAGAAATCAGTTACAAATTTTGGAAAGGGTGCTTCTAATATAAATTGTGCTGTTTAAAAACCGTAGAATAGGAAGCGTTTTAAAATTTTGAGTCGTCGGAGCTTTACTAACACCACAACGAAGATTCAGTTTTGGCCTTAATACCCTTTTATCGTTAAATACTAATGTTTTTATAATTTTTTTCCTAATTTGTTCCTAAAACACTATTTCTAGACAAAAGCGGAATAATATCTAATGGTAGATTTTGAAAACTGCTTGTATTTAGATAATCGCGTAAATCCTCATTAGCGACAGAAATCAGTTACAAATTTTGGAAAGGGTGCTTCTAATATAAATTGTGCTGTTTAAAAACCGTAGAATAGGAAGCGTTTTAAAATTTTGAGTCGTCGGAGCTTTACTAACACCACAACGAAGATTCAGTTTTGGCCTTAATACCCTTTTATCGTTAAATACTAATGTTTTTATAATTTTCTTCCTAATTTGTTCCTAAAACACTATTTCTAGACAAAAGCGGAATAATATCTAATAAGAAATTTTGAAAACTGCTTGTATTTAGATAATCGCGTAAATCCTCATTAGCGACAGAAATCAGTTACAAATTTTGGAAAGGGTGCTTCTAATATAAATTGTGCTGTTAAAAAACCGTAGAATAGGAAGCGTTTTAAAATTTTGAGTCGTTGGAGCTTTACTATCACGACAACGAAGATTCAGTTTTGGCCTTAATACCCTTTTATCGTTAAATACTAGTGTTTTTAAAACTTTTTTCCTAATTTGTTCCTAAAACACTATTTCTAGACAAAAGCGGAATAATATCTAATGGTAGATTTTGAAAACTGCTTGTATTTAGATAATCGCGTAAATCCTCATTAGCGACAGATATCAGTTACAAATTTTGAAAAGGGTGCTTCTAATATAAATTGTGCTGTTTAAAAACCGTAGAATAGGAAGCGTTTTAAAATTTTGAGTCGTTGGAGCTTTACTATCACGACAACGAAGATTCAGTTTTGGCCTTAATACCCTTTTATCGTTAAATACTAGTGTTTTTAAAACTTTTTTCCTAATTTGTTCCTAAAACACTATTTCTAGACAAAAGCGGAATAATATCTAATGGTAGATTTTGAAAAATGCTTATTTTTAGATAATCGCGTAAATCCTCATTAGCGACAGAAATCGGTTACAAATTTTGGAAAGGGTGCTTCTAATATAAATTGTGCTGTTTAAAAACCGTAGAATAGGAAACGTTTTAAAATTTTGAATCGTTGGAGCTTTACTAACACGACAACGAAGATTCAGTTTTGGCCTTAATACCCTTTTATCGTTAAATACTAATGTTTTTATAATTTTTTTCCTAATTTGTTCCTAAAACACTATTTCTAGACAAAAGCGGAATAATATCTAATAAGAAATTTTGAAAACTGCTTGTATTTAGATAATCGCGTAAATCCTCATTTGCGACAGAAATCAGTTACAAATTTTGGAAAGGGTGCTTCTAATATAAATTGTGCTGTTTAAAAATCGTAGAATAGGAAGCGTTTTAAAATTTTGAGTCGTTGGAGCTTTACTAACACGACAACGAAGATTCAGTTTTGGCCTTAACACACTTTATCGTTAAATACTAATGTTTTTATAATTTTTTTCCTAATTTGTTCCTAAAACACTATTTCTAGACAAAAGCGGAATAATATCTAATGGTAGATTTTGAAAACTGCTTGTATTTAGATAATCGCGTAAATCCTCATTAGCGACAGGAATTAGTTACAAATTTTGGAAAGGGTGCTTCTAATATAAATTGTGCTGTTTAAAAACCGTAGAATAGGAAGCGTTTTAAAATTTTGAGTCGTTGGAGCTTTACTAACACGACAACGAAGATTCAGTTTTGGCCTTAATACCCTTTTATCGTTAAATACTAATGTTTTTATAATTTCTTTCCAAATTTCTTCCTAAAACACTATTTCTAGACAAAAGCGGAATAATATCTAATAGGAAATTTTGAAAAATGCTTATTTTTAGATAATCGCGTAAATCCTCATTAGCGACAGAAATCAGTTACAAATTTTGGAAAGGGTGCTTCTAATATAAATTGTGCTGTTTAAAAACCGTAGAATAGGAAGCGTTTTAAAATTTTGAGTCGTTGGAGCTTTACTAACACGACAACGAAGATTCAGTTTTGGCCTTAATACCCTTTTATCGTTAAATATAAATGTTTTTATAATTTTCTTCCTAATTTGTTCCTAAAACACTATTTCTAGACAAATACGGAATAATATCTAATGGTAGATTTTGAAAACTGCTTGTATTTAGATAATCGCGTAAATCCTCATTAGCGACAGAAATCAGTTACAAATTTTGGAAAGGGTGCTTCTAATATAAATTGTGCTGTTTAAAAACCGTAGAATAGGAAGCGTTTTAAAATTTTGAGTCGTTGGAGCTTTACTAACACGACAACGAAGATTCAGTTTTGGCCTTAATACCTTTTGATCGTTAAATACTAATGTTTTTATAATTTTTTTCCAAATTTGTTCCTAAAACACTATTTTTAGACAAAAGCGGAATACTATCTAATGGTAGATTTTGAAAACTGCTTGTATTTAGATAATCGCGTAAATCCTCATTAGCGACAGAAATCAGTTAAAAATTTTGGAAAGGGTGCTTCTAATATAAATTGTGCTGTTTAAAAACCGTAGAATAGGAAGCGTTTTAAAATTTTGAGTCGTTGGAGCTTTACTAACACGACAACGAAGATTCAGTTTTGGCCTTAACACCCTTTTATCGTTAAATACTAATGTTTTTATAATTTTCTTCCTAATTTGTTCCTAAAACACTATTTCTAGACAAAAGCGGAATAATATCTAATGGTAGATTTTGAAAACTGCTTGTATTTAGATAATCGCGTAAATCCTCATTAGCGACAGAAATCAGTTACAAATTTTGGAAAGGGTGCTTCTAATATAAATTGTGCTGTTTAAAAACCGTAGAATAGGAAGCGTTTTAAAATTTTGAGTCGTTGGAGCTTTACTAACACGACAACGAAGATTCAGTTTTGGCCTTAATACCCTTTTATCGTTAAATACTAATGTTTTTATAATTTTTACCCTAATTTGTTCCTAAAACACTATTTCTAGACAAAAGCGGAATAATATCTAATGGTAGATTTTGAAAACTGCTTGTATTTAGATAATCGCGTAAATCCTCATTAGCGACAGAAATCAGTTACAAATTTTGGAAAGGGTGCTTCTAATATAAATTGTGCTGTTTAAAAACCGTAGAATAGGAAGCGTTTTAAAATTTTGAGTCGTTGGAGCTTTACTAACACGACAACGAAGATTCAGTTTTGGCCTTAATACCCTTTTATCGTTAAATACTAATGTTTTTATAATTTTTTTCCAAATTTCTTCCTAAAACACTATTTCTAGACAAAAGCGGAATAATATCTAATGGTAGATTTTGAAAACTGCTTGTATTTAGATAATCGCGTAAATCCTCATTAGCGACAGGAATTAGTTACAAATTTTGGAAAGGGTGCTTCTAATATAAATTGTGCTGTTTAAAAACCGTAGAATAGGAAGCGTTTTAAAATTTTGAGTCGTTGGAGCTTTACTAACACGACAACGAAGATTCAGTTTTGGCCTTAATACCTTTTGATCGTTAAATACTAATGTTTTTATAATTTTTTTCCAAATTTGTTCCTAAAACACTATTTTTAGACAAAAGCGGAATACTATCTAATGGTAGATTTTGAAAACTGCTTGTATTTAGATAATCGCGTAAATCCTCATTAGCGACAGAAATCAGTTAAAAATTTTGGAAAGGGTGCTTCTAATATAAATTGTGCTGTTTAAAAACCGTAGAATAGGAAGCGTTTTAAAATTTTGAGTCGTTGGAGCTTTACTAACACGACAACGAAGATTCAGTTTTGGCCTTAACACCCTTTTATCGTTAAATACTAATGTTTTTATAATTTTCTTCCTAATTTGTTCCTAAAACACTATTTCTAGACAAAAGCGGAATAATATCTAATGGTAGATTTTGAAAACTGCTTGTATTTAGATAATCGCGTAAATCCTCATTAGCGACAGAAATCAGTTACAAATTTTGGAAAGGGTGCTTCTAATATAAATTGTGCTGTTTAAAAACCGTAGAATAGGAAGCGTTTTAAAATTTTGAGTCGTTGGAGCTTTACTAACACGACAACGAAGATTCAGTTTTGGCCTTAATACCCTTTTATCGTTAAATACTAATGTTTTTATAATTTTTACCCTAATTTGTTCCTAAAACACTATTTCTAGACAAAAGCGGAATAATATCTAATGGTAGATTTTGAAAACTGCTTGTATTTAGATAATCGCGTAAATCCTCATTAGCGACAGAAATCAGTTACAAATTTTGGAAAGGGTGCTTCTAATATAAATTGTGCTGTTTAAAAACCGTAGAATAGGAAGCGTTTTAAAATTTTGAGTCGTTGGAGCTTTACTAACACGACAACGAAGATTCAGTTTTGGCCTTAATACCCTTTTATCGTTAAATACTAATGTTTTTATAATTTTTTTCCAAATTTCTTCCTAAAACACTATTTCTAGACAAAAGCGGAATAATATCTAATGGTAGATTTTGAAAACTGCTTGTATTTAGATAATCGCGTAAATCCTCATTAGCGACAGGAATTAGTTACAAATTTTGGAAAGGGTGCTTCTAATATAAATTGTGCTGTTTAAAAACCGTAGAATAGGAAGCGTTTTAAAATTTTGAGTCGTTGGAGCTTTACTAACACGACAACGAAGATTCAGTTTTGGCCTAAATACCCTTTTATTGTTAAATACTAATGTTTTTATAATTTTCTTCCTATTTTGTTCCTAAAACACTATTTCTAGACAAAAGCGGAATATTATCTAATAGGAAATTTTGAAAAATGCTTATTTTTAGATAATCGCGTAAATCCTCATTAGCGACAGAAATCAGTTACAAATTTTGGAAAGGGTGCTTCTAATATAAATTGTGCTGTTTAAAAACCGTAGAATAGGAAGCGTTTTAAAATTTTGAGTCGTTGGAGCTTTACTATCACGACAACGAAGATTCAGTTTTGGCCTTAATACCCTTTTATCGTTAAATACTAATGTTTTTAAAACTTTTTTCCTAATTTGTTCCTAAAACACTATTTCTAGACAAAAGCGGAATAATATCTAATGGTAGATTTTGAAAAATGCTTATTTTTAGATAATCGCGTAAATCCTCATTAGCGACAGAAATCGGTTACAAATTTTGGAAAGGGTGCTTCTAATATAAATTGTGCTGTTTAAAAACCGTAGAATAGGAAGCGTTTTAAAATTTTGAGTCGTTGGAGCTTTACTAACACGACAACGAAGATTCAGTTTTGGCCTTAATACCCTTTTATCGTTAAATACTAATGTTTTTATAATTTTTTTCCTAATTTGTTCCTAAAACACTATTTCTAGACAAAAGCGGAATAATATCAAATGGTAGATTTTGAAAACTGCTTGTATTTAGATAATCGCGTAAATCCTCATTAGCGACAGGAATTAGTTACAAATTTTGGAAAGGGTGCTTCTAATATAAATTGTGCTGTTTAAAAACCGTAGAATAGGAAGCGTTTTAAAATTTTGAGTCGTTGGAGCTTTACTAACACGACAACGAAGATTCAGTTTTGGCCTAAATACCCTTTTATTGTTAAATACTAATGTTTTTATAATTTTCTTCCTATTTTGTTCCTAAAACACTATTTCTAGACAAAAGCGGAATAATATCTAATGGTAGATTTTGAAAACTGCTTGTATTTAGATAATCGCGTAAATCCTCATTAGCGACAGGAATTAGTTACAAATTTTGGAAAGGGTGCTTCTAATATAAATTGTGCTGTTTAAAAACCGTAGAATAGGAAGCGTTTTAAAATTTTGAGTCGTTGGAGCTTTACTAACACGACAACGAAGATTCAGTTTTGGCCTAAATACCCTTTTATTGTTAAATACTAATGTTTTTATAATTTTCTTCCTATTTTGTTCCTAAAACACTATTTCTAGACAAAAGCGGAATATTATCTAATAGGAAATTTTGAAAAATGCTTATTTTTAGATAATCGCGTAAATCCTCATTAGCGACAGAAATCAGTTACAAATTTTGGAAAGGGTGCTTCTAATATAAATTGTGCTGTTTAAAAACCGTAGAATAGGAAGCGTTTTAAAATTTTGAGTCGTTGGAGCTTTACTATCACGACAACGAAGATTCAGTTTTGGCCTTAATATCCTTTTATCGTTAAATACTAATGTTTTTAAAACTTTTTTCCTAATTTGTTCCTAAAACACTATTTCTAGACAAAAGCGGAATAATATCTAATGGTAGATTTTGAAAAATGCTTATTTTTAGATAATCGCGTAAATCCTCATTAGCGACAGAAATCGGTTACAAATTTTGGAAAGGGTGCTTCTAATATAAATTGTGCTGTTTAAAAACCGTAGAATAGGAAGCGTTTTAAAATTTTGAGTCGTTGGAGCTTTACTAACACGACAACGAAGATTCAGTTTTGGCCTTAATACCCTTTTATCGTTAAATACTAATGTTTTTATAATTTTTTTCCTAATTTGTTCCTAAAACACTATTTCTAGACAAAAGCGGAATAATATCTAATAAGAAATTTTGAAAACTGCTTGTATTTAGATAATCGCGTAAATCCTCATTAGCGACAGAAATCAGTTACAAATTTTGGAAAGGGTGCTTCTAATATAAATTGTGCTGTTAAAAAACCGTAGAATAGGAAGCGTTTTAAAATTTTGAGTCGTTGGAGCTTTACTATCACGACAACGAAGATTCAGTTTTGGCCTTAATACCCTTTTATCGTTAAATACTAGTGTTTTTAAAACTTTTTTCCTAATTTGTTCCTAAAACACTATTTCTAGACAAAAGCGGAATAATATCTAATGGTAGATTTTGAAAAATGCTTATTTTTAGATAATCGCGTAAATCCTCATTAGCGACAGAAATCGGTTACAAATTTTGGAAAGGGTGCTTCTAATATAAATTGTGCTGTTTAAAAACCGTAGAATAGGAAACGTTTTAAAATTTTGAATCGTTGGAGCTTTACTAACACGACAACGAAGATTCAGTTTTGGCCTTAACACCCTTTTATCGTTAAATACTAATGTTTTTATAATTTTCTTCCTAATTTGTTCCTAAAACACTATTTCTAGACAAAAGCGGAATAATATCTAATGGTAGATTTTGAAAACTGCTTGTATTTAGATAATCGCGTAAATCCTCATTAGCGACAGAAATCAGTTACAAATTTTGGAAAGGGTGCTTCTAATATAAATTGTGCTGTTTAAAAACCGTAGAATAGGAAGCGTTTTAAAATTTTGAGTCGTTGGAGCTTTACTAACACGACAACGAAGATTCAGTTTTGGCCTTAATACCCTTTTATCGTTAAATACTAATATTTTTATAATTTTTACCCTAATTTGTTCCTAAAACACTATTTCTAGACAAAAGCGGAATAATAGCTAATGGTAGATTTTGAAAACTGCTTGTATTTAGATAATCGCGTAAATCCTCATTAGCGACAGAAATCAGTTACAAATTTTGGAAAGGGTGCTTCTAATATAAATTGTGCTGTTTAAAAACCGTAGAATAGGAAGGCGTTTTAAAATTTGAGTCGTTGGAGCTTTACTAACACGACAACGAACATTCAGTTTTGGCCTTAATACCCTTTTATCGTTAAATACTAATGTTTTTATAATTTTTTTCCAAATTTCTTCCTAAAACACTATTTCTAGACAAAAGCGGAATAATATCTAATGGTAGATTTTGAAAACTGCTTGTATTTAGATAATCGCGTAAATCCTCATTAGCGACAGGAATTAGTTACAAATTTTGGAAAGGGTGCTTCTAATATAAATTGTGCTGTTTAAAAACCGTAGAATAGGAAGCGTTTTAAAATTTTGAGTCGTTGGAGCTTTACTAACACGACAACGAAGATTCAGTTTTGGCCTAAATACCCTTTTATTGTTAAATACTAATGTTTTTATAATTTTCTTCCTATTTTGTTCCTAAAACACTATTTCTAGACAAAAGCGGAATATTATCTAATAGGAAATTTTGAAAAATGCTTATTTTTAGATAATCGCGTAAATCCTCATTAGCGACAGAAATCAGTTACAAATTTTGGAAAGGGTGCTTCTAATATAAATTGTGCTGTTTAAAAACCGTAGAATAGGAAGCGTTTTAAAATTTTGAGTCGTTGGAGCTTTACTATCACGACAACGAAGATTCAGTTTTGGCCTTAATACCCTTTTATCGTTAAATACTAATGTTTTTAAAACTTGTTTCCTAATTTGTTCCTAAAACACTATTTCTAGACAAAAGCGGAATAATATCTAATGGTAGATTTTGAAAAATGCTTATTTTTAGATAATCGCGTAAATCCTCATTAGCGACAGAAATCGGTTACAATTTTGGAAAGGGTGCTTCTAATATAAATTGTGCTGTTTAAAAACCGTAGAATAGGAAGCGTTTTAAAAATTTTGAGTCGTTGGAGCTTTACTAACACGACAACGAAGATTCAGTTTTGGCCTAAATACCCTTTTATTGTTAAATACTAATGTTTTATAATTTTCTTCCTATTTTGTTCCTAAAACACTATTCTAGACAAAAGCGGAATAATATCTAATGGTAGATTTTGAAAACTGCTTGTATTTAGATAATCGCGTAAATCCTCATTAGCGACAGGAATTAGTTACAAATTTTGGAAAGGGTGCTTCTAATATAAATTGTGCTGTTTAAAAACCGTAGAATAGGAAGCGTTTTTAAATTTTGAGTCGTTGGAGCTTTACTAACACGACAACGAAGATTCAGTTTTGGCCTAAATACCCTTTTATTGTTAAATACTAATGTTTTTATAATTTTCTTCCTATTTTGTTCCTAAAACACTATTTCTAGACAAAAGCGGAATATTATCTAATAGGAATTTTGAAAAATGCTTATTTTTAGATAATCGCGTAAATCCTCATTAGCGACAGAAATCAGTTACAAATTTTGGAAAGGGTGCTTCTAATATAAATTGTGCTGTTTAAAAACCGTAGAATAGGAAGCGTTTTAAAATTTTGAGTCGTTGGAGCTTTACTATCACGACAACGAAGATTCAGTTTTGGCCTTAATATCCTTTTATCGTTAAATACTAATGTTTTTAAAAACTTTTTTCCTAATTTGTTCCTAAAACACTATTCTAGACAAAAGCGGAATAATATCTAATGATAGATTTTGAAAAATGCTTATTTTAGATAATCGCGTAAATCCTCATTAGCGACAGAAATCGGTTACAAATTTTGGAAAGGGTGCTTCTAATATAAATTGTGCTGTTTAAAAAACCGTAGAATAGGAAGCGTTTTAAAATTTTGAGTCGTTGGAGCTTTACTAACACGACAACGAAGATTCAGTTTTGGTCTTAATACCCTTTTATCGTTAAATACTAATGTTTTTATAATTTTTTTCTCTAATTTGTTCCTAAAACACTATTTCTAGACAAAAGCGGAATAATATCTAATAAGAAATTTTGAAAACTGCTTGTATTTAGATAATCGCGTAAATCCTCATTAGCGACAGAAATCAGTTACAAATTTTGGAAAGGGTGCTTCTAATATAAATTGTGCTGTTAAAAAACCGTAGAATAGGAAGCGTTTTAAAATTTTGAGTCGTTGGAGCTTTACTATCACGACAACGAAGATTCAGTTTTGGCCTTAATACCCTTTTATCGTTAAATACTAGTGTTTTTAAAACTTTTTTCCTAATTTGTTCTAAAACACTATTTCGAGACAAAAGCGGAATAATATCTAATGGTAGATTTTGAAAAATGCTTATTTTTAGATAATCGCGTAAATCCTCATTAGCGACAGAAATCGGTACAAATTTTGGAAAGGGTGCTTCTAATATAAATTGTGCTGTTTAAAAACCGTAGAATAGGAAACGTTTTAAAATTTTGAATCGTTGGAGCTTTACTAACACGACAACGAAGATTCAGTTTTGGCCTTAACACCCTTTTATCGTTAAATACTAATGTTTTTATAATTTTCTTCCTAATTTGTTCCTAAACACTATTTCTAGACAAAAGCGGAATAATATCTAATGGTAGATTTTGAAAACTGCTTGTATTTAGATAATCGCGTAAATCCTCATTAGCGACAGAAATCAGTTACAAATTTTGGAAAGGGTGCTTCTAATATAAATTGTGCTGTTTAAAAAACCGTAGAATAGGAAGCGTTTTAAAATTTTGAGTCGTTGGAGCTTTACTAACACGACAACGAAGATTCAGTTTTGGCCTTAATACCCTTTTATCGTTAAATACTAATATTTTTATAATTTTTACCCTAATTTGTTCCTAAAACACTATTTCTAGACAAAAGCGGAATAATATCTAATGGTAGATTTTGAAAACTGCTTGTATTTAGATAATCGCGTAAATCCTCATTAGCGACAGAAATCAGTTACAAATTTTGGAAAGGGTGCTTCTAATATAAATTGTGCTGTTTAAAAACCGTAGAATAGGAAGCGTTTTAAAATTTTGAGTCGTTGGAGCTTTACTAACACGACAACGAAGATTCAGTTTTGGCCTTAATACCCTTTTATCGTTAAATACTAATGTTTTTATAATTTTTTTCCAAATTTCTTCCTAAAACACTATTTCTAGACAAAAGCGGAATAATATCTAATGGTAGATTTTGAAAACTGCTTGTATTTAGATAATCGCGTAAATCCTCATTAGCGACAGGAATTAGTTACAAATTTTGGAAAGGGTGCTTCTAATATAAATTGTGCTGTTTAAAAACCGTAGAATAGGAAGCGTTTTAAAATTTTGAGTCGTTGGAGCTTTACAAACACGACAACGAAGATTCAGTTTTGGCCTAAATACCCTTTTATTGTTAAATACTAATGTTTTTATAATTTTCTTCCTATTTTGTTCCTAAAACACTATTTCTAGACAAAAGCGGAATATTATCTAATAGGAAATTTTGAAAAATGCTTATTTTTAGATAATCGCGTAAATCCTCATTAGCGACAGAAATCAGTTACAAATTTTGGAAAGGGTGCTTCTAATATAAATTGTGCTGTTTAAAAACCGTAGAATAGGAAGCGTTTTAAAATTTTGAGTCGTTGGAGCTTTACTATCACGACAACGAAGATTCAGTTTTGGCCTTAATACCCTTTTATCGTTAAATACTAATGTTTTTAAAACTTTTTTCCTAATTTGTTCCTAAAACACTATTTCTAGACAAAAGCGGAATAATATCTAATGGTAGATTTTGAAAAATGCTTATTTTTAGATAATCGCGTAAATCCTCATTAGCGACAGAAATCGGTTACAAATTTTGGAAAGGGTGCTTCTAATATAAATTGTGCTGTTTAAAAACCGTAGAATAGGAAGCGTTTTAAAGTTTTGAGTCGTTGGAGCTTTACTAACACGACAACGAAGATTCAGTTTTGGCCTTAATACCCTTTTATCGTTAAATACTAATGTTTTTATAATTTTTTTCCTAATTTGTTCCTAAAACACTATTTCTAGACAAAAGCGGAATAATATCTAATGGTAGATTTTGAAAACTGCTTGTATTTAGATAATCGCGTAAATCCTCATTAGCGACAGGAATTAGTTACAAATTTTGGAAAGGGTGCTTCTAATATAAATTGTGCTGTTTAAAAACCGTAGAATAGGAAGCGTTTTAAAATTTTGAGTCGTTGGAGCTTTACTAACACGACAACGAAGATTCAGTTTTGGCCTAAATACCCTTTTATTGTTAAATACTAATGTTTTTATAATTTTCTTCCTATTTTGTTCCTAAAACACTATTTCTAGACAAAAGCGGAATAATATCTAATGGTAGATTTTGAAAACTGCTTGTATTTAGATAATCGCGTAAATCCTCATTAGCGACAGGAATTAGTTACAAATTTTGGAAAGGGTGCTTCTAATATAAATTGTGCTGTTTAAAAACCGTAGAATAGGAAGCGTTTTAAAATTTTGAGTCGTTGGAGCTTTACTAACACGACAACGAAGATTCAGTTTTGGCCTTAATACCCTTTTATCGTTAAATACTAATGTTTTTATAATTTTCTTCCTAATTTGTTCCTAAAACACTATTTCTAGACAAAAGCGGAATAATATCTAATAGGAAATTTTGAAAAATGCTTATTTTTAGATAATCGCGTAAATCCTCATAAGCGACAGAAATCAGTTACAAATTTTGGAAAGGGTGCTTCTAATATAAATTGTGCTGTTTAAAAACCGTAGAATAGGAAGCGTTTTAAAATTTTGAGTCGTTGGAGCTTTACTAACACGACAACGAAGATTCAGTTTTGGCCTTAATACCCTTTTATCGTTAAATACTAATGTTTTTATAATTTTCTTCCTAATTTGTTCCTAAAACACTATTTCTAGACAAAAGCGGAATATTATCTAATAGGAAATTTTGAAAAATGCTTATTTTTAGATAATCGCGTAAATCCTCATTAGCGACAGAAATCAGTTACAAATTTTGGAAAGGGTGCTTCTAATATAAATTGTGCTGTTTGAAAACCGTAGAATAGGAAGCGTTTTAAAATTTTGAGTCGTTGGAGCTTTACTATCACGACAACGAAGATTCAGTTTTGGCCTTAATACCCTTTTATCGTTAAATACTAATGTTTTTAAAACTTTTTTCCTAATTTGTTCCTAAAACACTATTTCTAGACAAAAGCGGAATAATATCTAATGGTAGATTTTGAAAAATGCTTATTTTTAGATAATCGCGTAAATCCTCATTAGCGACAGAAATCGGTTACAAATTTTGGAAAGGGTGCTTCTAATATAAATTGTGCTGTTTAAAAACCGTAGAATAGGAAGCGTTTTAAAATTTTGAGTCGTTGGAGCTTTACTAACACGACAACGAAGATTCAGTTTTGGCCTTAATAACCTTTTATCGTTAAATACTAATGTTTTTATAATTTTTTTCCTAATTTGTTCCTAAAACACTATTTCTAGACAAAAGCGGAATAATATCTAATAAGAAATTTTGAAAACTGCTTGTATTTAGATAATCGCGTAAATCCTCATTAGCGA
This sequence comes from Desoria tigrina, assembly GCA_906901685.1. Classification (NCBI taxonomy): domain Eukaryota; kingdom Metazoa; phylum Arthropoda; class Collembola; order Entomobryomorpha; family Isotomidae; genus Desoria; species Desoria tigrina. The sequence goes on from CAJQTU010000048.1 coordinate 254,864, forward strand.
CAGAAATCAGTTACAAATTTTGGAAAGGGTGCTTCTAATATAAATTGTGCTGTTAAAAAACCGTAGAATAGGAAGCGTTTTAAAATTTTGAGTCGTTGGAGCTTTACTATCACGACAACGAAGATTCAGTTTTGGCCTTAATACCCTTTTATCGTTAAATACTAGTGTTTTTAAAACTTTTTTCCTAATTTGTTCCTAAAACACTATTTCTAGACAAAAGCGGAATAATATCTAATGGTAGATTTTGAAAAATGCTTATTTTTAGATAATCGCGTAAATCCTCATTAGCGACAGAAATCGGTTACAAATTTTGGAAAGGGTGCTTCTAATATAAATTGTGCTGTTTAAAAACCGTAGAATAGGAAACGTTTTAAAATTTTGAATCGTTGGAGCTTTACTAACACGACAACGAAGATTCAGTTTTGGCCTTAACACCCTTTTATCGTTAAATACTAATGTTTTTATAATTTTCTTCCTAATTTGTTCCTAAAACACTATTTCTAGACAAAAGCGGAATAATATCTAATGGTAGATTTTGAAAACTGCTTGTATTTAGATAATCGCGTAAATCCTCATTAGCGACAGAAATCAGTTACAAATTTTGGAAAGGGTGCTTCTAATATAAATTGTGCTGTTTAAAAACCGTAGAATAGGAAGCGTTTTAAAATTTTGAGTCGTTGGAGCTTTACTAACACGACAACGAAGATTCAGTTTTGGCCTAAATACCCTTTTATTGTTAAATACTAATGTTTTTATAATTTTCTTCCTATTTTGTTCCTAAAACACTATTTCTAGACAAAAGCGGAATAATATCTAATGGTAGATTTTGAAAACTGCTTGTATTTAGATAATCGCGTAAATCCTCATTAGCGACAGGAATTAGTTACAAATTTTGGAAAGGGTGCTTCTAATATAAATTGTGCTGTTTAAAAACCGTAGAATAGGAAGCGTTTTAAAATTTTGAGTCGTTGGAGCTTTACTAACACGACAACGAAGATTCAGTTTTGGCCTTAATACCCTTTTATCGTTAAATACTAATGTTTTTATAATTTTTTTCCTAATTTGTTCCTAAAACACTATTTCTAGACAAAAGCGGAATAATATCTAATAAGAAATTTTGAAAACTGCTTGTATTTAGATAATCGCGTAAATCCTCATTAGCGACAGAAATCAGTTACAAATTTTGGAAAGGGTGCTTCTAATATAAATTGTGCTGTTTAAAAACCGTAGAATAGGAAGCGTTTTAAAATTTTGAGTCGTTGGAGCTTTACTAACACGACAACGAAGATTCAGTTTTGGCCTTAATACCCTTTTATCGTTAAATACTAATGTTTTTATAATTTTCTTCCTAATTTGTTCCTAAAACACTATTTCTAGACAAAAGCGGAATATTATCTAATAGGAAATTTTGAAAAATGCTTATTTTTAGATAATCGCGTAAATCCTCATTAGCGACAGAAATCAGTTACAAATTTTGGAAAGGGTGCTTCTAATATAAATTGTGCTGTTTGAAAACCGTAGAATAGGAAGCGTTTTAAAATTTTGAGTCGTTGGAGCTTTACTATCACGACAACGAAGATTCAGTTTTGGCCTTAATACCCTTTTATCGTTAAATACTAATGTTTTTAAAACTTTTTTCCTAATTTGTTCCTAAAACACTATTTCTAGACAAAAGCGGAATAATATCTAATGGTAGATTTTGAAAAATGCTTATTTTTAGATAATCGCGTAAATCCTCATTAGCGACAGAAATCGGTTACAAATTTTGGAAAGGGTGCTTCTAATATAAATTGTGCTGTTTAAAAACCGTAGAATAGGAAGCGTTTTAAAATTTTGAGTCGTTGGAGCTTTACTAACACGACAACGAAGATTCAGTTTTGGCCTTAATACCCTTTTATCGTTAAATACTAATGTTTTTATAATTTTTTTCCTAATTTGTTCCTAAAACACTATTTCTAGACAAAAGCGGAATAATATCTAATAAGAAATTTTGAAAACTGCTTGTATTTAGATAATCGCGTAAATCCTCATTAGCGACAGAAATCAGTTACAAATTTTGGAAAGGGTGCTTCTAATATAAATTGTGCTGTTAAAAAACCGTAGAATAGGAAGCGTTTTAAAATTTTGAGTCGTTGGAGCTTTACTATCACGACAACGAAGATTCAGTTTTGGCCTTAATACCCTTTTATCGTTAAATACTAGTGTTTTTAAAACTTTTTTCCTAATTTGTTCCTAAAACACTATTTCTAGACAAAAGCGGAATAATATCTAATGGTAGATTTTGAAAAATGCTTATTTTTAGATAATCGCGTAAATCCTCATTAGCGACAGAAATCGGTTACAAATTTTGGAAAGGGTGCTTCTAATATAAATTGTGCTGTTAAAAAACCGTAGAATAGGAAGCGTTTTAAAATTTTGAGTCGTTGGAGCTTTACTATCACGACAACGAAGATTCAGTTTTGGCCTTAATACCCTTTTATCGTTAAATACTAGTGTTTTTAAAACTTTTTTCCTAATTTGTTCCTAAAACACTATTTCTAGACAAAAGCGGAATAATATCTAATGGTAGATTTTGAAAAATGCTTATTTTTAGATAATCGCGTAAATCCTCATTAGCGACAGAAATCGGTTACAAATTTTGGAAAGGGTGCTTCTAATATAAATTGTGCTGTTTAAAAACCGTAGAATAGGAAACGTTTTAAAATTTTGAATCGTTGGAGCTTTACTAACACGACAACGAAGATTCAGTTTTGGCCTTAACACCCTTTTATCGTTAAATACTAATGTTTTTATAATTTTCTTCCTAATTTGTTCCTAAAACACTATTTCTAGACAAAAGCGGAATAATATCTAATGGAAGATTTTGAAAACTGCTTGTATTTAGATAATCGCGTAAATCCTCATTAGCGACAGAAATCAGTTACAAATTTTGGAAAGGGTGCTTCTAATATAAATTGTGCTGTTTAAAAACCGTAGAATAGGAAGCGTTTTAAAATTTTGAGTCGTTGGAGCTTTACTAACACGACAACGAAGATTCAGTTTTGGCCTTAATACCCTTTTATCGTTAAATACTAATATTTTTATAATTTTTACCCTAATTTGTTCCTAAAACACTATTTCTAGACAAAAGCGGAATAATATCTAATGGTAGATTTTGAAAACTGCTTGTATTTAGATAATCGCGTAAATCCTCATTAGCGACAGAAATCAGTTACAAATTTTGGAAAGGGTGCTTCTAATATAAATTGTGCTGTTTAAAAACCGTAGAATAGGAAGCGTTTTAAAATTTTGAGTCGTTGGAGCTTTACTAACACGACAACGAAGATTCAGTTTTGGCCTTAATACCCTTTTATCGTTAAATACTAATGTTTTTATAATTTTTTTCCAAATTTCTTCCTAAAACACTATTTCTAGACAAAAGCGGAATAATATCTAATGGTAGATTTTGAAAACTGCTTGTATTTAGATAATCGCGTAAATCCTCATTAGCGACAGGAATTAGTTACAAATTTTGGAAAGGGTGCTTCTAATATAAATTGTGCTGTTTAAAAACCGTAGAATAGGAAGCGTTTTAAAATTTTGAGTCGTTGGAGCTTTACAAACACGACAACGAAGATTCAGTTTTGGCCTAAATACCCTTTTATTGTTAAATACTAATGTTTTTATAATTTTCTTCCTATTTTGTTCCTAAAACACTATTTCTAGACAAAAGCGGAATATTATCTAATAGGAAATTTTGAAAAATGCTTATTTTTAGATAATCGCGTAAATCCTCATTAGCGACAGAAATCAGTTACAAATTTTGGAAAGGGTGCTTCTAATATAAATTGTGCTGTTTAAAAACCGTAGAATAGGAAGCGTTTTAAAATTTTGAGTCGTTGGAGCTTTACTATCACGACAACGAAGATTCAGTTTTGGCCTTAATACCCTTTTATCGTTAAATACTAATGTTTTTAAAACTTTTTTCCTAATTTGTTCCTAAAACACTATTTCTAGACAAAAGCGGAATAATATCTAATGGTAGATTTTGAAAAATGCTTATTTTTAGATAATCGCGTAAATCCTCATTAGCGACAGAAATCGGTTACAAATTTTGGAAAGGGTGCTTCTAATATAAATTGTGCTGTTTAAAAACCGTAGAATAGGAAGCGTTTTAAAATTTTGAGTCGTTGGAGCTTTACTAACACGACAACGAAGATTCAGTTTTGGCCTTAATACCCTTTTATCGTTAAATACTAATGTTTTTATAATTTTTTTCCTAATTTGTTCCTAAAACACTATTTCTAGACAAAAGCGGAATAATATCTAATGGAAGATTTTGAAAACTGCTTGTATTTAGATAATCGCGTAAATCCTCATTAGCGACAGGAATTAGTTACAAATTTTGGAAAGGGTGCTTCTAATATAAATTGTGCTGTTTAAAAACCGTAGAATAGGAAGCGTTTTAAAATTTTGAGTCGTTGGAGCTTTACTAACACGACAACGAAGATTCAGTTTTGGCCTAAATACCCTTTTATTGTTAAATACTAATGTTTTTATAATTTTCTTCCTATTTTGTTCCTAAAACACTATTTCTAGACAAAAGCGGAATATTATCTAATAGGAAATTTTGAAAAATGCTTATTTTTAGATAATCGCGTAAATCCTCATTAGCGACAGAAATCAGTTACAAATTTTGGAAAGGGTGCTTCTAATATAAATTGTGCTGTTTGAAAACCGTAGAATAGGAAGCGTTTTAAAATTTTGAGTCGTTGGAGCTTTACTATCACGACAACGAAGATTCAGTTTTGGCCTTAATACCCTTTTATCGTTAAATACTAATGTTTTTAAAACTTTTTTCCTAATTTGTTCCTAAAACACTATTTCTAGACAAAAGCGGAATAATATCTAATGGTAGATTTTGAAAAATGCTTATTTTTAGATAATCGCGTAAATCCTCATTAGCGACAGAAATCGGTTACAAATTTTGGAAAGGGTGCTTCTAATATAAATTGTGCTGTTTAAAAACCGTAGAATAGGAAGCGTTTTAAAATTTTGAGTCGTTGGAGCTTTACTAACACGACAACGAAGATTCAGTTTTGGCCTTAATACCTTTTTATCGTTAAATACTAATGTTTTTATAATTTTTTTCCTAATTTGTTCCTAAAACACTATTTCTAGACAAAAGCGGAATAATATCTAATAAGAAATTTTGAAAACTGCTTGTGTTTAGATAATCGCGTAAATCCTCATTAGCGACAGAAATCAGTTACAAATTTTGGAAAGGGTGCTTCTAATATAAATTGTGCTGTTAAAAAACCGTAGAATAGGAAGCGTTTTAAAATTTTGAGTCGTTGGAGCTTTACTATCACGACAACGAAGATTCAGTTTTGGCCTTAATACCCTTTTATCGTTAAATACTAGTGTTTTTAAAACTTTTTTCCTAATTTGTTCCTAAAACACTATTTCTAGACAAAAGCGGAATAATATCTAATGGTAGATTTTGAAAAATGCTTATTTTTAGATAATCGCGTAAATCCTCATTAGCGACAGAAATCGGTTACAAATTTTGGAAAGGGTGCTTCTAATATAAATTGTGCTGTTTAAAAACCGTAGAATAGGAAACGTTTTAAAATTTTGAATCGTTGGAGCTTTACTAACACGACAACGAAGATTCAGTTTTGGCCTTAATACCCTTTTATCGTTAAATACTAATGTTTTTATAATTTTTTTCCTAATTTGTTCCTAAAACACTATTTCTAGACAAAAGCGGAATAATATCTAATAAGAAATTTTGAAAACTGCTTGTATTTAGATAATCGCGTAAATCCTCATTAGCGACAGAAATCAGTTACAAATTTTGGAAAGGGTGCTTCTAATATAAATTGTGCTGTTTAAAAATCGTAGAATAGGAAGCGTTTTAAAATTTTGAGTCGTTGGAGCTTTACTAACACGACAACGAAGATTCAGTTTTGGCCTTAACACACTTTATCGTTAAATACTAATGTTTTTATAATTTTCTTCCTAATTTGTTCCTAAAACACTATTTCTAGACAAAAGCGGAATAATATCTAATGGTAGATTTTGAAAAATGCTTATTTTTAGATAATCGCGTAAATCCTCATTAGCGACAGAAATCGGTTACAAATTTTGGAAAGGGTGCTTCTAATATAAATTGTGCTGTTTAAAAACCGTAGAATAGGAAGCGTTTTAAAATTTTGAGTCGTTGGAGCTTTACTAACACGACAACGAAGATTCAGTTTTGGCCTAAATACCCTTTTATTGTTAAATACTAATGTTTTTATAATTTTCTTCCTATTTTGTTCCTAAAACACTATTTCTAGACAAAAGCGGAATAATATCTAATGGTAGATTTTGAAAACTGCTTGTATTTAGATAATCGCGTAAATCCTCATTAGCGACAGGAATTAGTTACAAATTTTGGAAAGGGTGCTTCTAATATAAATTGTGCTGTTTAAAAACCGTAGAATAGGAAGCGTTTTAAAATTTTGAGTCGTTGGAGCTTTACTAACACGACAACGAAGATTCAGTTTTGGCCTTAATACCCTTTTATCGTTAAATACTAATGTTTTTATAATTTTTTTCCTAATTTGTTCCTAAAACACTATTTCTAGACAAAAGCGGAATAATATCTAATAAGAAATTTTGAAAACTGCTTGTATTTAGATAATCGCGTAAATCCTCATTAGCGACAGAAATCAGTTACAAATTTTGGAAAGGGTGCTTCTAATATAAATTGTGCTGTTTAAAAATCGTAGAATAGGAAGCGTTTTAAAATTTTGAGTCGTTGGAGCTTTACTAACACGACAACGAAGATTCAGTTTTGGCCTTAACACACTTTATCGTTAAATACTAATGTTTTTATAATTTTTTTCCAAATTTGTTTCTAAAACACTATTTCTAGACAAAAGCGGAATAATATCTAATGGTAGATTTTGAAAAATGCTTATTTTTAGATAATCGCGTAAATCCTCATTAGCGACAGAAATCAGTTACAAATTTTGGAAAGGGTGCTTCTAATATAAATTGTGCTGTTTAAAAACCGTAGAATAGGAAGCGTTTTAAAATTTTGAGTCGTTGGAGCTTTACTATCACGACAACGAAGATTCAGTTTTGGCCTTAATACCCTTTTATCGTTAAATACTAATGTTTTTAAAACTTTTTTCCTAATTTGTTCCTAAAACACTATTTCTAGACAAAAGCGGAATAATATCTAATGGTAGATTTTGAAAAATGCTTATTTTTAGATAATCGCGTAAATCCTCATTAGCGACAGAAATCGGTTACAAATTTTGGAAAGGGTGCTTCTAATATAAATTGTGCTGTTTAAAAACCGTAGAATAGGAAGCGTTTTAAAATTTTGAGTCGTTGGAGCTTTACTAACACGACAACGAAGATTCAGTTTTGGCCTTAATACCCTTTTATCGTTAAATACTATTGTTTTTATAATTTTGTTGCTAATCTGTACCTAAATCAATATTTCTAGACAAAAGCGGAATAATATCTAATGGAAGATTTTGAAAACTGCTTGTATTTAGATAATCGCGTAAATCCTCATTAGCGACAGGAATTAGTTACAAATTTTGGAAAGGGTGCTTCTAATATAAATTGTGCTGTTTAAAAACCGTAGAATAGGAAGCGTTTTAAAATTTTGAGTCGTTGGAGCTTTACTAACACGACAACGAAGATTCAGTTTTGGCCTAAATACCCTTTTATTGTTAAATACTAATGTTTTTATAATTTTCTTCCTATTTTGTTCCTAAAACACTATTTCTAGACAAAAGCGGAATATTATCTAATAGGAAATTTTGAAAAATGCTTATTTTTAGATAATCGCGTAAATCCTCATTAGCGACAGAAATCAGTTACAAATTTTGGAAAGGGTGCTTCTAATATAAATTGTGCTGTTTGAAAACCGTAGAATAGGAAGCGTTTTAAAATTTTGAGTCGTTGGAGCTTTACTATCACGACAACGAAGATTCAGTTTTGGCCTTAATACCCTTTTATCGTTAAATACTAATGTTTTTAAAACTTTTTTCCTAATTTGTTCCTAAAACACTATTTCTAGACAAAAGCGGAATAATATCTAATGGTAGATTTTGAAAAATGCTTATTTTTAGATAATCGCGTAAATCCTCATTAGCGACAGAAATCGGTTACAAATTTTGGAAAGGGTGCTTCTAATATAAATTGTGCTGTTTAAAAACCGTAGAATAGGAAGCGTTTTAAAATTTTGAGTCGTTGGAGCTTTACTAACACGACAACGAAGATTCAGTTTTGGCCTTAATACCTTTTTATCGTTAAATACTAATGTTTTTATAATTTTTTTCCTAATTTGTTCCTAAAACACTATTTCTAGACAAAAGCGGAATAATATCAGTACTGAAGAAATACTATTCTACTCCGGTCATGGATGAGTGGAAATCCAAAATATCCAAATCCAAAAAATGACCGGAGTAGAATAGTATTAACAAGTAGGTTACTAGGGCAACCACTCTCCTCCACCTCCACTCCACCAACAAAAAAAAATTGCCGACTCTCTTCAGCGAACTCGTGTCCCAAAAAAACTAACCCGTCCTCCTCTACCACTCTCCCACAACACCTTATTATTTAATTGCATGATTTTACCTATATATATCGAAAGTGCATGATGTTACAAATTATTAAAAAACCTAAAAAATATGAAAAATGACATGATACCCTAAAAATAAAATAAAAAAATGTTAAAATACATGATAATCGGCACAAAAAAATATATTTATTGAAAAAAAAGCATGATCCTGATCTGGAATTAAATTTAAAGGTGACTTAGTCACCTACTCGTCCTCTTCGAGGATTTCCTCCACGAAGGGTGCCATCTTGACCTTCTGGTCAACTTTTGGGCCATTTGCCTTCGGAAAGGCCAGTCTGCTCGGGGCTGTACATGCCCTCCGATCCCTTGACCAGTCTCTTGGCCTTCTGGCCTCTCCAAACTCATCGAATGGACCCTGTTCATTCGATGAAGGGTTGGGGCTCGATTCAGGGGCTGGTTCTGGAAGGGTGTCGTCAGGGGGTTGAGGTGGTGGTGGGTGAGCTCCAAAACACCAAAGGAGCTTTAGGACCTGCCATCCCTCCCATAAAAAGACAATTCCGATGTATATAAATCGGAATCGTCTTGGTAAGAGACGAATCCGTTCCATACGGACTGCCCTTTCAGCAACGACGTCCGGACCGACGATTTGGTCCCAAACGACCCTCCACGTCGCTGCTGATCCCATTAAACCTGAAAATAAACAAAAACAATTTACACATTACACATTTCACATTTCACATTTCACACTCACCAATTATCCAAGTCCAGACATCGACTCCTTCTTCCCTAGACCTCCGAGGGGATGGATATGGGCACATCTCCCGACTACCCGGCGCCGTCAACGAAGTCACCTCCTCCTGTCTTATTTTGTCCAGTTTCTGGACACAGGCGGTTTCACCATTTTCATATTGAATAAAAAAACAATTATTCGAAACACACAACAAACATGTCAACAATAAAGCACAATCCATGTTTTATGGTTTAAAAATAAAAAAATACCGCTTCTTACCTGTTTTAACCCTTTTAGTGCAAAGCAAAAATAATGCGAAATGAAAGTAAAAAAATGATAAAAACAGCACAAAAAACTCAATGCAAATTAATTTTAATTTTTTTAGACCAAAGTCACTTCGGAATCAAGCACAAAATCGTTAGTATTTTGCCGAAAAATGTTGGAAGTATAGGTGAGAGTTGCTTCCATCTGAATGATCGGGTCATCTGAAGGTGTACCAAGCTGAACTTGTCTGCGGGATCGATTTAAGCAAGCGCTTATCATTTTCCAAGCTTTTGAATTTGGAATTCGGGTCCAAAATTTGCAAAAAGTTGTCCAGTGCTTTAGTGCTGACTTTTTAATTTCTTTGCGATTTAACCAGCAAAAAAGCAAAAATAGAGCAGCAAGTATAATGTAAATCATTATAAATCCTAAAATTAATGAAAAAATTAGAAACTCTTTAATTAATTTATGAAATGTAAGATTATATTACCATAGTCGGCAGGCCCGTAAGAATTTTGGAAGATGTTTTGGACAATTACTGGAGGCGGTGTTGTTGTTGTCGGACAGTAAACATGTCCATATCTCGACAGTACTTTTTGTACATATCCCAAAATTTCCGACCTATTCCCCGTACAAAATTCCCCCCCATTCTCCAAAACTACAAATGTACAATTAAATTTTGAATTGACACAATCAAAACAGTTAAATTCAGAGCACGCCATGATTCTAAATGTGCCATGTGATTTGAACATTTCCGCTCAACAAGTTTATATTACCGACGAATTTAGCGCACAGCGTCCAAATAAAAAACGAACCTAATCGAATGACATGTCGAATGCAAAATTAATACACAAAAATTCATAAATTTAAACAACTTCATATTATTACGTTTCAATTGTTATAGGCTACTTTTGTTACTATTTTTGATTTTTTGTTTCTTCGTCGCCTGGTAACCTTTCTTGGCTTTTTGGCTTTATCTACGATTTTTGGAAGGTCAACCCATCCTCCCTCTGGTTTCTTGCCCATTTTCTCCCTTAAATATCGAGACACCATCGTTCGATATTTTTGACGAGCTGTGTGTGCAAACCATCTTGGTTGCTTGATATTCGCCCTTTCCATCAGCATAATGTCAAATAAAAACATGACAGCAGGTGCACAATCTTCGGATGGTTTAGATCCAGGGTTCGGGCTTCTTATAAATTCGATATCGCCCAGCTTTGTTGTTGGAAATCTATGTTCAATATGCAATTTAATTGCATGAGCGATATCATATCCAAACCATTGATGTTTTTTGAGTGGGTCGTGGTCATATTGTTTAGTCTGCCTTTCCTTGTCATATTCGTTATTTCCTTCCCTAATTTTGATTGTGCATTGCTCCAAGTCCGCAACTATCAATATGCAATGGCCTTCAAGGAAGGGAAACATATCCCTCGGGCGTTGTCTTGCTGTGTCCCATCTTTTATAATCGGAAGCAACGTTTATCAAAAAAACGATGTTCCGAGGAAATGGGTTATAAGACTTTTCTCTTCTATAAAAGTGATAGTCGCAGACAAATGCCGAATAACTTTCCCATGTTGGCAATATCACGGAAGTCCATGGAATGAACTTAAATAAAAAATAACGAATATAAGATATCAACTTTTTGTCAGAAATTTAAAATAAAAAACTCACCAGATACTCTCCAGCTAAGCCTTCGTCTTCTACCCTTAAGTTCATGTAGTGTTGAACAAGGCTGAATGGCGGGTTGTTGTCTGGGTACTCAAAATCAATGCACTCTTGTTCCGTAGGAATTGTTTTGTAATATTCCAGAAAGCTCATCGTCAAGAGCCGTTTCATGCTGCTTACGGTGTAGGGTTGTTCATCCCTGTCATAGTTTTCCAAAAAGGCTTGCACATTTGAATTTTTGAACAAAACATACAAGATATTTTCAAACGGCCAACCATTAAATATAAGACACTCTAACAGTTCACGCCACAGTCGATAATTACCAATCACACTCTGAAGTTTTTTCTCATACTCAATGGCCTTACTTGATCGAGATTTAATAACGTGAATTTGATACCACGCTTTATTGTCTGTCAAGTCAAAAAAACTGTACACTTTTCCATGCCTATCCCTCGGCGTTCCGGATTTAACTGCTTCACAAAACAATTCAATTTTATCAAAAGCACGTTCAATCACTTTTTTTTCGTGAGGAAATTTGTACATTATGTGTTTTTAAACCACTTTAAAACAACTTTCAGATACTTTGGATATTTTTGAGATGATTTGTTTACTTTCACAATTTAAAAAAAATATTTTTCCGCCTTTTTCAAAGTTGAAGATTTTTAATGCGAAAGTTTGGGGCAAAGTGAGACTGTATTTTTATCGTAAAATACACGTTTTTAACCCGTTTCCCGACGATTCAAGAAATTTATTGGGAGTGAAAAATACCAAACACCAAGTAGTTTAGGTTTTCGGCATTCCACGTAGAACTTTATTTTATTCTTATTCCGTGTCCCGACGACCTCAATTTATTTTTCAAAGTTGTGTGTTATGTGGAGAATTAAATGGAAAAAATTGAAAATGTTCTATTTTGTTAAAAAAAATTTTAATCTATTAACTTTATACGAACAAAACCGTCGTACATGTATCTAGGAAAATGTGTAGGTACTTTAAAAAAATCCCTCAGCTGTCCCGATAGCTTTAAAATGTAAAAGTAATTAAGGAGATGAGATTTTTGATATTTTCAACTCGAATAAATTTGAATATCCTAATTTACCGCCCTTTGCCAAAGTTGAAGTTTTTCGATGCGAAAGTTTGGGGCAAAGTGAGACTTTGTATTTTTATTATAAAATACGCGTTTTTAACCCGTTTTCCGATTATTCAAGAAATTTATTGAATGCAGAAACTACTAAAAATCAATTTGTACATTTTTTCGACATTACATGTAGGACTTTAATTTATTTCTATTCTGTGTCTCAACAACCGTAATTATTTTTTCAAAAATTGTGTTATAAATGGAAAATAAATGAATCTCTAATGTGTTGGTTGTATGATCATGAATATTAACCCTGTTGGGATATTGTATAAGGTTAAATTCTGGGGGCATTGTTTACAAACAATTTTTAATGGTCAGTTCTTTTCATCTGATATCAAAAACTCGTTTCAAGACCAGAGCAACTTTGTTCTCTGTTTGCTCTCAAAAGAAAAACCATTGTCCTTTCCCTCTTTTGCATAAAAATGTTTTCTCAATCCTAAACAAGCTTCGTTACTCTCTCTTGATTTTACTCTTAATATCAACAGTCCGGGTCAATTAACTCTCGATTTTAGATTTTACGGTATGTTTGATGTACATTATCTTTCATTTCAAATTCTGCGTTCGACGAGTAGTAATTAAAAATGCCAAGAAAACTTTCTCAGACTATTTTGGTAAATTACGGTCCTGAGTTTGGGGAAATGTCTATATTTGACCCCCAGTCATTCCATCCTGGACAAGACGTGTACGACTACGGTCACCGTAACCATATAGGGATTTTAGTGCATACGGCTGTTTCACCGTATCAAGGAATTTCGGTCAAAGATTTGGGGGCCCAGTGTACTGAAGATCGATCTGAACGTGACGCCATCGACGATGATGTGATTTTTTTGGAATCTCGAACAACCGACCAGAGAGAAACTAATGACGATTCGGAGATTGAATTTTTGGGACCAGCTATTATAGAACCTCGACCAAAATCCGACCCAAAGTCTATTGACGTTGACTCAGATATTGAATTTTTGGGGGAGTTTGGACCAACTATTTCAGGACTTCAATCAGAAGTAGCTTCTGCAGAGGATTCAGATATCGAATATGAAACATCTCCACAAGGCTACGAAGCCGACAACGAACATTCTGAGAGTTGCTCGACATCAGATGACGATAGTGAGCAAATCAGTGAAGAGTCAGACTATATTTAATTAAAGCAAGTGTCATATATTTAAAATCCAAAAATGTGTATTTATTATCATCCAATTATAAAAACGTGACAAAATAATTAGTTATAAACAGAATTTTTAATTTAATCAAAATGGTGGCAAATTAAATCTAAATGTTCTAAACCCAAAACCAATAAAATGTGCTAAACTATTTTCGGCTGTACGGTTTATTGTTGTTGAAGCATCGGCAAGTCTGGGACTTGTTGAAAATTTCCCTGTAAATAAAAAAAAACATGTTTTAATTAAACATTTAGACTTTAAACATTTTTAATTTGACAAACTTACCACCTTAACCTATCCAGTTCCACATTGGCTGCTGCCAATGCACTCAGCAGGTAGAATCCATCCGAGTAATGACGATGCATACTACTGTATACTTCTTCATTACCCGTAGATGTAAGGGCTGCAAGTCTTCTCTCCATATTATTGATAACTTCTTGAAGTCGCACGATATCCCTCGATTGTTCCTCGCGAGTGGACCTCGAACAAGTGAGAAGCTCCTTGAGACAATTAATCTCAGAGCTGGTCTCAGACTCCACTGATTCGAGCATATTTTTATAGGATTTGGTTCGATCAGCTTCACGACTAATGTCATTTTTCAATGAGCCGATTTGGGTTTGTAGCTCGGCCATTTTGATGCGATGAAATTTGAGGTTGGAGATTAGTAGTTTCTCACGGGTGGACATTTCCATGGGTTTCTTCACAAGAAACTGTACTTCTGCTTCTTCTTCTTCTCCCCCTCTCGGAATAGTTGGAGTAGGCGATTGAACCTTAAAATAAAAAAAATGTTTTGGTTAAAAACACTTCAAATTAGAAAATAAAATAAAATTCTTACATTTAAATCCTCAACTTGCTCAAAATCGGTGCTCTCATCAGCACTCTCCATCTGCTCCGGGGTCACGGGAGAATATGGTGGGGTCACTGCAGTATATCCTTTAGAGTCCCTGCGTTGACGGTCGGGAACGTCGGAAGATTCGGTTGACCAAGTGTTTCGGGTGTTCATGTTGAAGCAAAATTGACTTTTTCAAATAATATAAGCGTTAAAGGCAAAGTTGAGAGATTGAATGAGTTTGAAATGTGTAAATTAGTGGTATTTATACTAGAAATTTATTGTTTTTAATTAGGTCATAACTGTTAAATTATTTATTCTTCATCTGATCCGAATCCATCATTGAGATATCCGTCCTTTGGACCGTAGAAAGTCCGTTTTGATTTTAAGTGATGGCATAAAAGTTCAGAATGTCTGACCGGACTTTTTTTAATCCACTCGTGTAAACCGTTAATTTCATTATTATGGGGTCGTCGACGTAAATATGCTAGCCCAAGTTCATGGGTTCGGCATATGGAGCGAAGAAGCTTATCACGGCGTGTTTCTTCGTTTTTCTATATACACAATTTGCTTTAAAAGTAACTTTTTTTGTAACTTACATGCTTATATTTATTGTGTACATACCGGCTTTAAAGTGGGTGCAGGTGTTTTCAAAGTGGGCCTGATATCCGGTCGTTTACCTGTGTTGTGTGCAGGATTGCTAAATCTGGGTAAACTTGCATCAATTATATAAATTGGTTTGGATGATGTAGTGGAGGGTCTAGACGTGGTAGCAGGTATCCTTGTCGACTTTACTTGTTTGATGCTCGGAACAGTTGTTGTAGACAGTTCAACGATTGCCTCTACTTTTAACGTGGGCTGGATAGTTGGAACGGTTGGTTTCCTTGTTGTTGACCCCGCAACATTTTTTACAAATTTCAAGGTTGACTGGATAGTTGGTCTGGTGGTTGAGCGTCTGTGATGTGTACTTGGCCTAAGCGAAACGGTAGTTTCAGGATGTTTGCTAGTAGTCATCAAGCGGTGGTGGAAGGATTTATCTGAAACATGTTTTTGTATGATTAACTGAATGATAAGAACTGACTAGCCGATAGAGATACCTTGGTGTCTGATGTGGTGTAGTGGTCGATGCGGAACCAAACTGGATGTTTGAGCTAAAAAAAGATAATGATATTATCCGACACTTGAAATGCTTAAAGTATTCTTACCGTATGATGTTGTGTTTGGTAATGCTGGGGTAGTGCTTGGGATTCGTTCCAAGATGAATGCAACTACAAAATAAAATCAACGTTTGTTATCTGCGACGATGATCAAAAGGCTTTTAATTACCTCTGGGTTCGTGGGCTACATCGAATGGAAGAAGAAACCTTTTGTAGATCCTCTCAGCTCGTATACACGATATAGCCGTCCTAAATGTTAAACGTATTTTAAGACCATGAGCTCTACTAGGCCCTACACATTCATGTGTATCGTCAGTTAATATCGACCAAAGACAGCCTCGCATTTTAATGCAATTTGAACAATTGTCGTAATAGTTACATGGATCTCCGAGTGATAATCCAAAAACAAAGCTCAGAGCGAAAAGAATGTAAAGGAAATTCATGATGAATGATTAATGATGCAATGAAATGACAGTCTTTTTATACAAAAATTCATATTTATTCAACGGTATTTAATTCTTCCTGTTCAATATACAATTTATATTCTTGTAGTTGTTTGACAAACTTCTTGGCATTCAGCACCGTCCATTTCTGAGTTTTCCCGACCCAGTTTGCGAACTTGATATTGTTCCGTGGTGCCAATATGCGAATAGAAAAACCGTCATAATCTTGACATGGGCGTAAACAAAGGCGACCGGAACTCGTATAATCGCAGATTTGTTCGTTCCAAAAGTCCAATGATTGTGGATCCAAGCTCAAACTCATATCGTTTTCGAGTCGTTCGAGTCGTTTTCCGTGTTTGGTTTGGGAAATCTCTTCCAATTGTTTGTGAATAATGTCAATCAATTCCTGAAGCTCATAGTAGCTTACCTTTAGAAATGAATGTTCCTTATCAGAATCCAAATTGTAATGAAGAGTTATCCAATGAACATACCAGCAAGCTGACTCTGGATCAAGGAAGGCTTTTGAAATTATATTTCCTGCCTTCTTTGAATTGCCAGAAACAAAAAAATTAGGCTCTCGCTCTGCAGGAAGGGTGTCGATGACTCCAAATTTTTCTTGAAGTAATTCAACCCTTTTACGTTTTATATTTGACATATTGTTTGATCCGGCTTTAGAAAACCCGGGCTGTTGATCAATTATAAAGCCACCCTTGTCTTGGTCAGCCATATTTTTCGGATGCCTGATATTTTCCTCAATGAAACCCAGTTTATTGTTCATTTACAAACCGGTTTTGAAGACTGAACAGGATTATCGCATTGCTGTTTATATAATGTTTTTAGGGCTTTTTCAGAGCAAATCGGCCTGGCAAGGTCGCCCTATTTTTCCACACACTAATAACTTTCACCTTGCTCTAATCAACATGTAGGTCTCGAAAAGTCAAAACTTGTTTTAACGGTATTCTGTTAGTATATATAAACAATCCATCCTGCTGTTGCTTTTCAGTATCTACATCAGCTCGGAATGGATACTTCTTCCGAGTTGGTAAAGAAGATTCTCGAAAAGTACACCATAAGGGAACTGAGTACGTTTATTGAGAAGAATAAGGCCCCGCATCCCTTTCCAATCTCACTTGGCCCCATTGACTTGGATAAATTGACAAAATCTCAAAAAGACGTTGTTTTATTTCTGGACGACTGTTGGAAGCAAAAAACAGTTGCCAGAATAATACTCTTGGGTGTCGCTGGAAGCGGGAAGACACATAGCTTAAAAGTCATTTTAAGTCGCTGTAAATCAGCGGGAAAAAAGGCCGTTGTTTGTTCACCTTTTGGCTCTTCTGCTAAGTTACTGGGCGGAAGGACAATTCACAGCTGCTTTGGTTTGCAAAGAGGAAAAACGTTGGAACATTTGGCTCAAAATCTAAAGATATCAGATCGTGTTCGAGAAACCTTTGAGGGGTGTGATCTTTTTTGCATCGACGAAGTATACGCGGTCGGAAGCTCATTGTTTAACTACATGCACATGGTTTTGTCATCTCTGTTTCCATCTGCCACGCCTTTTGGGGGGCTGCCCGTCGTTTTGCTGGGGGGGGACCCCCTTCAAATTGCGCCCATTGCAGCCATTAGCTTGACAGGTTCGATTGACGGGTTGTCGGAATTTCAAAAAAAAGGAATTTTGCGATATCGCGAATTTGACAAGGTCTTCTACCTGAAGGAATCTATAAGAGCCTCTGATCCGGTTTATTCAAATCTTTTGTTTCGATTTAGAAATAAAATTGTGAGCCCTCAAGACCTGGAACTATTGAGAAGTCGAAGAGAATCAGTTTTAAGCCCAGAAGAACGAAGTAAGTTCAAGGACGCCGTCAGAATTTATCAAAATAATTCGGATTCATTTACTTTTAATTCAATAAAGTTATCTCAGCTTGGTACCAAAGTTACAAGCCTCAGACCAATTCAAGATCCACCTTTTCCGGAAATAATTGGGCTAGAAGACAATTTAGTAGCAGTCAACGCTCGAATTAGACTGCAAAAAAATTTAGACTTGCATCGTGGCTTAACTACTGGGAGCTTTGGAACCGTTTTTGGCGTGGTATGGGACCCAGATCTTCCATTTTCCAAATTGCCAGCAGTTATTTTGGTTAAATTTGATAATTACTCTGGCCCGACTCTAATTGATGGCCTTGTGCCAGTACCCAGTTTCATAGACTACCACTGGGACAAACAAACATTGAGAAGATTTAGACTTGTTGGATTTCCAACCCGACTCGCCTATGCTGGATCAGTTCATATTAACCAAGGATTAACCCATAACCCTCTGGCCATTCTCATAGGACACAAAGACCAGTTCGTTAACGCTAGCTACGTTTCACTCAGTAGATGTTCGTCACTGGATCAGTTGTTAATTCTTGACCAAGAAATTGCATCGGATCGTTTTAATTCGCCATCATTTTTTCGTGGTTTCGAAGAGATAAGACGCGAATTTGAACGTCTCAAAATTAGTCAGTTTTTAGGCCCTACAGTAAATCGAAATCGCGGCAACCGACTTCCCTTGAGTTTTTTAAAACATAGTGATGAAGAAGATAAGAAGACTGCTTGAGCGATTTTCAAAACCAACTACAAATCCATTTCACGAACAAGTTAAGATTAACCAAGGACCCTTTAGAGTGTGTAGCCATTGCCAGGCTTGGAAACCGGATTTTGAAATTAGATCTGAAGGCTATACACTAGGACGTAGTGGTAAAACAGACATCACAACCGTACACTGTAATAGTTGTAAACGTCAAGTGTTTTTTCATCTGCATCATAAATCGAATGATGGATCCTCTGATTACATTAAAGCCTATCCGATTTGATGGGGATATGAAAAGAAGCCCTTTACACCCTGTTGTTTCGACTATAAGATCCAAAGTTGGAGAAAAATTTAGGATTATACGTTCATTCATGTGTCCTCTTCCACATTGTAATGAAACATACTACCATCATAGAGAGTTTCATCGCCATTGCTTTCTAAAACACGTTTGCAAGAAATGTCAGTTGGCATTATTTGAACCATCAGGAGAACATGACTGTCAACCCTATATACAGACAGGAGGTGCAGTCAGAAATCTCGGAATGTTCCATTTAAAGACATCTATATATGGTGGAGTAATGGAGACTTATCACAAGTCATTTGACGATATTGTGCTGTTAACAATCACTCAAACCATGGAACATGTATTTGACGACTTGACAAGTCTACTGGACCAACTACTTGCAAAAATGAACGGAATTAAATGTTCAATTACAGTCAATGTTACAATGGAAAATATGACTGGAACAAAGAGAAGGGAGACGAGTTTATATACCCCATTTATGCGAATTTTAAACCCTTCACACGTTGCACCTACAATTCTGTCTATGGGAGACTACATCATATTGACTGTAAACGAATATTCTAATGAAAATTCTGGATATACTATAGTTGCAATCAACTATTTTGAACTGAGAGCAAACAAATATAAACCCTTGCGTCCTGATGGCTACGTGCCGATGCCCCGCGGGTTAAGTAATCGTTTTATGGTCAACGTAAAGTGCAAAAGCAATTGCTTTATATACAGTATATTGGCAGCCTTGAAACGACATGAGATTCGGCTACCAAATTTACCTACAATCTGTTGGAAGACGGCAACGAGTAATCAAAAAAAGAGACTAAAACGGTTATGGGAATCTGAAAAAGGTTATCAGGATATTTATAAACAAGTCTTGGAATTAAAAGAAATTAACTTTGATGGCATGCATACTGACTTTTGCCTTGAAGACCTGGACAAGTTTGAACATCAAAATCCGGATATATCTGTTTCTGTTTTTGTTCCGGCTGAAATTAAGATTGCTCCCTATCGCATTACTCAGAATCCAAAACAAAATCATGTCGATTTACTCTTGCTGAAGCGATGTCTAAATGACTCAATACCAGATGATTTTTCTGAAGTGAAATTTGAATGGCATTTGGCCGCAATAGCAGACTTGTCGGGACTTTTGGGCAAAAAGGGATACAATCGACGAGAGATTTGTCATTTTTGCCTTGCCGCAATGCCTAAATCCCAAATTGATTCTCACATGAAAATTTGTGGATCAAACAAAGGCAAGATTTATTCATTTCCCACTGAAGATCAATATTCGTTTAAAAAGCTCAAGATGTATGAGGACTTTTTATATAAAATATTTTTTTCATTTCAATACTATACTGATATGACAACAATGAAACTTGAAGTCCAATCCTTCACTCTAATTCTGGTTGGGCCTTATAAACAGAAATTGAATCAAGTACTCCAACACCAATTTTACACCGGTCCACATCCTGTTGAAAACTTTGTAGACAATATTTGTCTTTTGTCTGAAAAAATTCAATGGTATGTACGAAACACCAATGTTCGAGTCTTTATGACTGAGCTTGAAAGGACAAAACATTTCCTGACGATGAACTGCCAACTGTGTAAGGCACGAGTAGGCGACGGATATCGTCGTCTTGTAATTGATCATAATCACGCCACCGGCCGATACAGAAGAAGTCTTTGTTCCGAATGCAATTCACTAATTCGACTGGAAGCTCATCCTATCATTATCGGTCATGGAATTAACGAACTCGAGCTTCACACAATCTTGAAAAACTTAAAGCCCGATGTTATACAGAGAGCAAAAATTTTACTGAGGACCAGTGAAGAAATTATTTCATTGACCATCAATGGTTGTCGGTTCTGGGACTCGAAGAATTTTCTCAAATCTGACTTCCAATCCTTGGTCCAGCGTCATAGAGGGTCCACCCCTGTAGATGAGTACCACACGGTATTTCCAAATTTATACAATAGCTATAAACAAGGAAACTTTGATCCAGGTAACGAATGGCTGTTGGCGTTTTTTATGGATGGACTTTTCTTTCCAAGAGTTAAATACTGCAAAAGTATAACTGCATTTCCAGAGTTTGACGAAATGCAAGACGGATTTTCTCAAAATTTTCTTGCCGAATATGGGGAATCACGCAATATTTTTTATGTGCTGGGTTTACAAAATATGCAGCAGTACAACGAGTTTGTATCGGGCAGCATGTTGTACATGCTATCTGATATAATTACCACATTTATTGACGACTCGATGAAACACTTTAGCCTGTCTCCACTCCATTCATACAGTCTCAGCGGATATAGCTTCGATGCCTGTTTTAGCAGCCTAAAGGAAGGGTATACTTACATTAAGGATATCGATCAAATTTTATTCTTGAAAAGCGCTACGAGAGGAGGGTTACAAATCGGAGCCAGCAGCATATTATCAGCTCGAAATGAAAATACACCTTTTTTCAATCCAAACAAAGATAAACGAAGCTACCTGTTGGGATTGGATATCAACGGTAGCTATGCTTCCTGCCTCACCGGAAACCTTCCTTTTTCAAATTACGAATTTCTAAGTAATGACCAACTTCAACTGCTCGACATTGAAAATATTCGAGAGGAGGATGGTTTTGGCTATATAATTTCTGTCGATCTACACTACCCGGAGTACCTCCACACATTTCATGCAGATTTTCCATATGCCCCAACAAAGAGAAGAATAAATGTGGACGAATTGTCAGAACTTCAAAGGCAGCAATGGGAGGCAGCAGGATTTACTTCAAATTCTACTTCTGAACGAATCGTCTTGGATCTCCACGACAAACAAGAATATACATGCTATGGTGCTACTCTGGCCTTTTATTTACGAAGAGGTTTAATCATAACAAAAAGACACAAAGCATTAAGATTTGTCCAAAAACCATTTTTGAGAGAATTCGTTAACAAAGTTTCAAATTTGAGAATTGAGAGCAAAAAGAATGGAGATTTGCTTTCGGAATCGTATTTAAAACTGATGATCAACTCCCTTTTTGGCGTCATGCTGACCAACTCGGAAAAATACACGGACACTAAGGTTTGTCTTAGCCGATGCGATGCCATTCACTTTTTGTCCAAGCACAATTTTGTCGACTATACAATAATTAATCCAGAGTTAGAAGTAACTGTTTTTCAATTTTCAAGAAGTACAATCAACTACAAATATCCCATAGCACCTTCAGTAGTTGTGCTGGACCGGTCAAAGGAAATGCTGTACAGAGCACATGAAATAATTTGCAAGACTTTTGATGGAGCCAAACTAGGTCTATCAAACACAGACAGTCTCTTTTACGAAGTTCAAGATGAATCAAATACGTTCACTGAACGATTAAAGTCACTTTCACCACTATTGGACTTTTCAACACTACCTCAAAGCCACAGTCTATATTCAACAGAGAATCAAGGCAAGTTGGGATTTTTAAAGGTTGTGACCATCAATGGATTGGAAATGGCGATTCTAGCCCCAAAACACTACAGTCTAAAAACACTGTGTTACGTGTGCGGACATCAAGCCGATTTAGAGTGTATATGTACTTGGAATAAGAAGGCAAGTTCAGTTCCAAATTTAATTCTTAAACGGATTCCACACGAATATTTCAAGCAAGCAGTGCTGGGTACTCAGGAGCAGTTGGAGATATCAATTCCTAAGGTCGCATCTCGAAATCACGAGTTGAGTTTGGTCTCGTCAAGCCGAGTGGGATTTGAAACCTTGAACCCGTCAAGACATCAATTCGCAGATGGTTCGAGCCTACCTCATGGTCATTTTCAAATCAATCAACAGGCAGATATTCCCGAATTGGTGGATTTATTTGATCATGATATGGATTTGTATAAAATATTGAATGATATTATAGATGAATAAAAATCAACTAAAAACTATAAAACACTGTTTAAAGCCTTTGATTGATTTAGTATGAATTTGTGAGTCATTGAAAGCACATGATGACTCTCAAGTCTATAGAGGATTGTCAGGACACGCTTTTTAAATTCATTACTTTGTCGGTGAAACCTGCAACCGAATTTTTGTTGAAAAAGTCCAATCAAAAACACATTTCCTGCATCATTGAATTAATTCTAAACGTACAGAACGTTTCAATAAATCAAGAAGAAGATATTTTAGTTGAAACGTTCAAAGAGCTCACTGCCTACTTTACTAGTGGTCAGATTATATCACGGAAAAACCTTGTTGCCCTATTTACGACTCACCGTTCCGTTCTAGTTTCACTCATTGCCTACATGTTACACAAGATTTTAGAAGAAGCTATTCTCTGCCTATGTGATTACCAGAACGACTTTTGTTTTGATCATACTCGTAATTGGATAGATTTTGAGCACCGATTTAGTTGGAAAGATGGACCACAATAAACTAATAAAGGAAAACTACAAGCAAGTCGGCCACCCTGCCTCATTTTCATCACTGACTGGCTTTCTACGAAATAGCAAATACAAGAATGCAGAACAAGTAAAACGAACACTCACTGAACTTCGGTCATTTTCCATTCATCGACCTGTTCCCAAAAAAATAAAGTCTAGAAAGGTTATGGTAAGCTTCAAGGATTTAACATGGACACTGGATACTTTAGTCATACAAGACTATCGAAGTGCTAACCGCAACTATGCGTACATTTTAGTGGTAGTTGATGTTTTTAGCCTCTACATGTTTACTGCACCGATGAAAAAAAAGGACGCGGATTCGGTTGCTGGGGCATTAAAGTCTATATTTGCTTCAACATCAAGAATCTGTGAAAAGCTCTGGGGAGATCAGGACCGAGCCTTCTATTCGAAAACCGTACTTTCCCTTTTAAAACAAAAGGGGGTTTCGTTGTACAGTACGTTCAGCAAAAAGAAAGCTGTCGTGGTTGAGGTGAAATTAAAGGGACTAAAGCAGCGAATTTACAAATATTTTAGTCACACTGGAAAGAAGGAATGGCTATCAGTTTTACCTGCTATGACCGATGCAATCAACAATA
Source organism: Desoria tigrina (assembly GCA_906901685.1). Lineage (NCBI taxonomy): Eukaryota > Metazoa > Arthropoda > Collembola > Entomobryomorpha > Isotomidae > Desoria > Desoria tigrina. Next base: position 278,677 of record CAJQTU010000048.1, read on the forward strand.
CATACAGTAAAGTTCTGGGAATGACACCAGCACAAGTGTCAGACGATAATCAAGGATTAATTTGGCACCGAAGGTATAAAAACATTGTTGAAATGACCCCACCCAAAGCCCTATTTGAGGTAAACGATTTGGTACGCCTATCATCGGAGAAAGCCCTGTTTAGCAAGTCCTTTAAAGCTGGGTGGTCTGATGAAATCTTTCTTATACACTCTGTGCTCTTGACGAGACCAGTCGTTTCATATAAGATCGCTGACCAAGAAGGTAATATTTTACAAAACTCCTACTATGAACCCGAACTTCAGCAAGTCCATAGTGTAAAAAACGACGAAACATAGACATGGAAAGCCTCTACATAAACCCGGATACCCGGGAAGATTTTTACGTCACAGTTATATCGAACGAGTCATTAGACCACTTTCCAAACAACAACTCTGCCAAATTTTCAAATCTGCTCAACCATCCATTGAATCTAATAGACTATGAAGTTGGGATTGCGGAAATTATTTTTAGTAATGAACCACAAGAAGAGGAACAAGAAACGGCACTAGCGGAAACTATAGATGAAGTTCCAATTGTTGAGAAAAAGACATTTTTCAAAAATATACCACACGACAATCTTATTCGAGTATCGCAGCGAAGAATTAGTTCATTGAAATTCATGAAACGCGATTCTGTACTTACGAACTACCTGGCCGGCCTTCACGATTTTTTAGCAACAAAGCAAAATATTGCCGTACGAGTACTTGTAAGCACGTATTATACAACATTTACCGGACCCTTTACTCAAATTGAGTTTATAGACGAGTCTGGTGAGTATAAACTGCATATTACTGAAGAATGGGCAAAAGCTCTTGGCTTTACAAATACCGAATTTGATCCCGGAAAGCACATTGCTACAAATCCACAATCGGATGCTGATTTCGCCGCTATACCTTTATACGACACATTTGTAATGGAAATGAGAAAGAAGTTTAAAACTACCTACAGCGTAGAAGAACCCTCGAGCTATGACTTGGACGAACTTGTAGAAAACTGTGAACAAGCATTATACAACACGGATATAAAAATTCGAATGACAATTCTACATCATCCCGCAGATTTACAGTTTGAAAGAATGCAGTTGACTGTTCATTTAGATATAAGCCACATAGAAGTTCAGTTTCCACCTGCACTCAACATTGCTTTGGGCTTAGACCCAAACTACGAATTTAAAGACCCAATCACTTCCATCGATTACCCTTCAGCTATAGAGGAGGAAACTATACCCGTAAGAACGCCACCAGCACCACCACAGGAATATCATGAATTGGGTCATCAGGTACTTGTTCATTGTAATGTAGCAGAAGCTCAACTATGCGGATCAAGCCTGCAGCCCGTCATTCGTCGATACCTTCGAAATGAATCTAAAGGTTATCATCAGATGCAATTTGAGTCAGTTCAGTATTTGTGCCTCAAGAGTCAGCACATCAAATCAATTCAGCTCAAGCTAACTGACGAATACTTTTATTTATTACCCCTCTCTAAATTACCAACATTGGCTGTATTGCACTTTAAACGGAAGGCCTAGTAATGGAAGGGGAAGGAATCAGAAAAGTAACGTGTGAAAACGAGAGCGACGAATGTTATTTGGAGGCAAACCCGTCAACCGAAGAGGAGGTACAAGTGGGTGGAGGGAGACCACTTGATAACGAGGATTATTTAATTCCACTAACTTCGTCCACCAGTGCAAAACGGAGAAGGAAGGCTTCAAAACCACGTAAGATGAAGGGTAAAGGGAAAAAAGCAGTCAAATCTAAAGCAAAGAGAGTTCAGAAGGGTGGTAAGAAAAAGACCGCTGCTAAAAGGAAGACTAAAAAGATTATCAAAAGAAAACGAAAACACTGAAAACAATATGGAGAAGAATAAGGCATCCCCTCAAGCTTTTACTAGCGCCTTGGACTTATTCTCAATGTTTCCAATAGACGTTACAACTAATCATTCCGAAATGTACGCCTTTCATCCTAACGAGGGATATAAGGACATTAATTCTGTAATTTCTATAACTGTACCTCGCTCTGAAACGATGTGGACAGATTTATACAATTCGTATCTTTATGTTAAACTTGCAATTAAAAGTCACAATGGAAACAACATTTTATCAACCGACAAAGTGGCTGGAACTGAACTTTTCTTTGGGGCTCTTTTTGAGGATGTGGACATTTTAATCAACGGCGTAGCAGTTACAAAAAATTCTACATCTACTCTTTACCCTTATGTCCATTATATGAATACTCTACTGACAACTGATGCTACTACTCGCGACAATTTCTTAAATATGCAGCTTGCTTATGAGGATTCGGCAATTGATACGTGGAACAACACCAATAAAGGATGGGAAAAGAGAAGACTATTAACGGCTGAAAGCAAGAGTGTTGAACTAATTGGTAACATAGCCTCGGGAATATGCACACAGAAACGATTCCTCCCCAGTAATGTGGAGATTAAACTTCAACTTAGACGAGCCCCAGCTGCATTTAGTTTATGTGGAACAGCTTCATCCCTTGAACCATTTCCATTCAAGATTGATATTCAGGACGTGGTCTACTATGTTAAGCGATACTCTCTTAACCCAGTGGTGGAAAAAAAACTTCTCGGATCCCTGACTTCTAGCCACAGACTTCTTTATCCAATTAAATCTTTAATGGTCAAGCAATTTCAAATTGCAACTGGTTCAGTAACTGTTTCAAATACTACCATCTATAACGGAACCATACCCAACTTTATAATCATTGCCTTTGTACCATCTTTAGTTATGAATGGGGATTTTGAGAAGTCTGCGTTCAATTTTAGCCGACATAATGTGAGCAATTTAAACCTGAACTTTGAAGGAGAAGGATTGTTCAAGACAATTACTTATACGCCCGACAACTACTTGATTTCGTATCACATGTTAAAGTCCTTATTACCGAAAGGGAACGACATCAACAGAGACACGTTTATGAAGAACAAGTTTTTAATTTGTGTGCAACTATTGGATACGTTTTCGGACAAACGGTGGTACAAACCTAAAACTGGACATGTGCAATTAGAAATAAGATTTGAGAAACCCACAACGGAACCATTGTCTTGCCTTATATTTGGAAGTCATCAATCGGTGCTGGAAATCAACAAAGAACGTGAAATATTCAGTGATGCTAATATTGTCTAAATGGACGATATACGTATTTGGATCAACTTTTATAACCTTATCAAAGAGACACCAATATTTCGCTTTTACGTCATGCCATCTTTACGGTTAGAAGAATTGGACCTGAGTACATTACCATTAGCGATTATTGTCAACAATAATCCAGAATACCCCGAGCGGTATGACAAGCATTGTTATGCCCTATATATTACATCGGTAAATGGGAATACAAGGTCATTCTTCTTTGACCCTCGGATGAAGTGCCCAACGTACTATAACATCCAAGTCCCGTTTACAGTTACGTATTTAAGTTGTCCCCCGATTCAAGATTATCCGGGTAATTTGTGCTCTCTCTACTCATTCTACTTTCTCTACAACATTGCACAAGGCAAATCCATACGGTGGATTGCAGAGCAATTTACTCACAACCCATTCAAAAACGATCATATTGTTTTGGGAATTTACAAGTTTATGAAGGAAAAACAGACCTTTCGCAGCATTCAACATCATAAAAAACACGGCCAGAGCGCATGGACGCGACGTCAATTGGCCAGATATCAGATGAATACACGTCTCAAATGTTTGGAGAAAAGAATGAAATAATATGGATGCACACACATTATTTTGCTGTTTAAAGTCAATATTGGCCAACAGCCGTTTCCGAAAGTGTTATATTTTGGCACAGGACGAGGTGCACCTAGTTGATTTCAGTTTCATCCCACTGGCCATCATTATAAACACAGATCCGAGGGCAAAACGTGGAAGTCATTGGCTGGCCCTCAGCGTGGAAAGAACACACTGCTATTTCTTTGATAGCTTTATGCTCGACCCCAACAAATATAAAATTGACTTTCCGTTTCCATTGACTGGCCTCCGGAACCATTACGAAATCCAAGATTCCGGGTCATCTTTGTGCGGTATCTACGCGTTGTTTGCAATCAGCTTATTTGCAAAAAATAAGACACCTGCTGATATTGCAAAGTATTTTACTCGAGACACCAAAGCCAACGACAATTTAATTCGAAAATTTTACGACAATTTAAAGTTTTCAAAAGAAAAACAAGGTGGACAAATTTGCTGCAAAAGGAAGTTACAAACATTTGAAAAATGAATATGTATCTCATTTTGACAATCTTGAAGGTTGTCATTGCCCTAAATGAGACGGAAGTACCCAAATATATTCCAATAAGACAAAGACAAATGATGGCATGTAAATCGTGCGTGGGGAATGAAACCCACATTTACATAAGAGCCCAACATGTATGGTTTGATAAAAGCTCGATCCTATATTTCTGCAGAAAATCAATTAAACATTTGTCTCCATACTTGCTAGTGAATGCGGTATTTTGCAATGAACACGACTGCAATGGACTTCATGATGTTCCAATTCAAAGCTACTTACCTGACCATTTGGAATGTACCGATAGAGTACTTGAACCGACCGACTCTACCCCAATTTTACCATGGATGATATTTGTAGGTCAAATGAGCCTATATATTACGCTGATTATGATTCTATGCTGTTCAACATTTAACGTGAAGCTTATGGTGGGAGCCAAAACCAAAACGTACACCAACCTTGCGACTCACCCAGACGAATCGGCCGAATAAAATTTTTTTGTTTCATTTTATTTTTTGCACTGAATAAAAAGCCTTTCAAGGCGATAAAACACATACTGTTGTTGACCTTATTATTACGCATATATAAATTGCACTTTTCATTTCATTTAGTCAGTATAAATTTCGCATCCAACATGACTTTTCAGCAACTTGAGCGATGGCATCAGCAAATTACCGAATGGCAGTCGAGCGCTGCTGAGAACAATACATACCTATCACAATTTCAAGTGTCGGAACTTTACAATCTTTTGAAAGAGTGCTCGGAAAACCAACAAGGCTTGGGCCAAAGAATTCATGAAATTCTTCCGGCTTTTAATGTTCCTGAACATGAACATATCAACAATACCGGATTGCAAGTTTTAATGATGATATTAGCAGCAAGCACAGAACTAAATTCGTTGCCGACTCGTGTTTTTGTACACTTTACAGTGATAATATTTTTAAGATATGGTCACGCTGAATGGGGCAAAGATATTAACCCACTGTACACAAATTCAGAATCTGAAAAAATAGCATATTTGGACAAAACAACCTTGGGAAGGTTAGAGGAGCTAATTTATTTTGCAAGCGAAGGGATGGTTTATCCGCTCAAAAGACGGCACTTTAACAGTATTCTTGGATTTCAACTCAAAACCGAATACATACGCAGGAAGCGATATGAAGGATTGGATAGAGAGGGAATTTGTCGTCTTCAAGATCTAATTGAATTCTGTTACGGGCTACCGGTACTGAGTCGGACTTTGCTTTGCAATATGTTAAAAATTGCATTTGAGGATTACAGAGATACGTTTTGGGATGAGAGGCCACAAAGATGGTATCTATGATACTTTATTGGGTGTAAAACTTTAAAACGTTGAAAATAAACATACCATAACAATATCTATGAAGCGTGATTACATTTTTTACATCAGACTTATCCGTTTTACTCATTGCATAACTAGTGTTCACATCGTGGCCGAGCCGTCTCAGCCCAGATAGTCGAGATGAAAGTAGAACAACCTTGGCATATATAAGTAGGAATTTAAAAATTAAATTGTTCACTTCAACTTCAAGAGCTACTCATGGCACAGCAACAAATTATCGAAAGGGATCTTAAAATCAACCCAGACGGTCTCTTACTGAGTCGAAATCATATAACGAGGCTGTGCAAGTTATTTGATAATTCTATACATCCCATAACCACGGCTAGGATTGCAAATATTGTTCCCGAATTTGAAGAAATCTGCCATAATTATAAACCCCTTCCGGACCACGCTGTTTGTGTAATAAGAACTGTCTTACGCGCTGTAAGAGAGAAAGCAGCCGAGCCTATTTTGAGTATCCAGCTTTTGGCACACTTGGTTGACTATTATTACAATTGATGGACCGTTTCCTTGAACGAGATCAGATTAACGGCTTGATAATTCTTAAGTTTTTTGATTTGACAAGACGTTATACGTTGGAATTATTTGCTACAGTCGTACCTGAGATTAAAAATTTGGAAATTTACGCCAATCATCAAGAGGAAATTTCGACCAACACACTTGTTACATTGTTTAATATTATAGACTGGATAAGCCGACATAATCTTTATTTACAAGTGGATTGCTTTGTGAAACTGTTTGAATATTACGTGACGCATTCAAGATTTTAAAAATGTCTGAAAAGGGCTATGAGGGTGACAATGAATCTTCGGAGAAACCGTTTGAAGGTATGGATGAAATCCTAAAAGAACAGTTACAGCGTGCTGAGAAAAGAGAAGAAGTGATAAGACCCGAGTGTGGGTTATTTGACGTATGGATGAAGAGTCATAATCAATCCGATAATTATATTCATCTTTTAAAAATACCTATACATGTTCCACCTCCATTTACTGGTACGCCGTTATTGTTCCCGGATCCTGATTCTATGAAATTATTTCGTGAGTTTGACGAGGAGCTTTATGACGACAAGATTGACGCGTTAAAAAAAATTAGAGAAGATGTTCATGAAATTCAGGATTTGTTAAACTATGAACGCGACACTTTGCTTTCACAAATATGCGAGGATGGTTGCGATATGAGTTCTATTCATGAAGCCTTTAACACACTCAAACTTCGAGTAGATACCATTATGACAGATATTACCACCGAGATGGATGATCAGATTTGTCCACCATTTGGAAACAAGAAACGAGATGTGTTATGGATTGACATTAAAAAGGCACTCGTATTATTGACACAAGCCACTGAATCAAATTGGATTCCACTGGTACAACACGTCATTTATACCCACAATTTGCCGTATATTTTGACGCGTTGGATGGCATCATCTACCACTTTAAAGATTATGAGGGAGCGATTGACAATCATGGACATGTGGTTTATATCAAATTATGACATTCAAAACATTACTCATCAAGTACTGGAACTCTGGAATGCATCGGAAAAATTTAATCAGCAGTTACACATTTTCAATGAACCTTTAGCAAAAAAATCTAAAATTTAATTTTTTATTTGAATAAAAAACTTTTATTTTAAACATTACAAATTATGTTGTATGATTTGGTTTATTACTGGCACTAGGAAGGATTTCGGTAAAGTTCGCAATATTTAATTACTTTTCATCATTTTGCATTTCTGATATGTCTAGGCTCCTACTCCTAGCAAATGGTGGGAGGATGCTATAAATGTGGCTAAAAAATTTTAATTTTGTCCATTTAAATAGATAACATTATATTTTAAAGTTAAAAGAAAAAAATGAATTTATTTTTTTGGGGGTGTGATTGATTTCTCAACTCTTGATTTTGAGTTAAAAGATTTTTAATATTACTCTAAAATAGTTTTAAATAGCATGTAAAAGCTAAATATATTCTAGGCTCCCAAAATATGATGGGAGGATGTCACAAATGTAGGTAAAAAAATTTAATTTTTTCATTTAAATTCATTACATTATATTTTTATATTTTAAAGTTAAAAGAAAAAAAATAATTTATTTTTTTGGGGGTGTGGTTGATTTCCTAACTCTTGATTTTGAGTTCAAAGATGTTTGATATTACTCTAAAATAGTTTTAAAAAATATTCGCGATTGATTTGCGACAATTTCGCAATTTGCGACCACCATGATTATGTGATTTTTAATTTTTTTGGGGGTGTGGTTGATTTCCTTACTCTTGATTTTGAGTTCAAAGATTTTTGATATTACTCTAAAATAGTTTTAAATAGCTTTTAGGGGGGTAAAAGCCAAATATATTCTAGGTTCCCAAAATATGATGGGAGGATGTCACAAACGTGGCTAAAAATTTTTAATTTTTTCAATTTAAATAGACAACATTATATTTTAAAGATAAAAGAAAAAGATGAATTTATTTTTTTTGGGGGTGTGGTTGATTTCCTAACACTTGATTTTGAGTTCAAAGATTTTTTAAATTACTCTAAAATAGTTTTAAAAAATATTCACGATTGATTTGCGACAATTTCGAAATTTGCGACCAACATGATTATGTGATTTTTAATTTTTTTTGGGGTGTGGTTGATTTCCTAACTCTTGATTTTGAGTTAAAAGATTTTTGATATTACTCTAAAATAGTTTTAAATAGCTTTTAGGGGGGTAAAAGCCAAATATATTCTAGGTTCCCAAAATATGATGGGAGGATGTCACAAACGTGGCTAAAAATTTTTAATTTTTTCCATTTAAATAGATAACATTATATTTTAAAGATAAAAGAAAAAAATGAATTTTGTTTTTGGGGGTGTGGTTGATTTCCTAACACTTGATTTTGAGTTCAAAGATTTTTAATATTACTCTAAATAGATATAGATATAGAAATAAATAGTTTTAAAAAATATTCGCGATTGATTTGCGACAATTTCGAAATTTGCGACCGACATGATTATGTGATTTTTGAGGGGGGGTGGTTCTGTGGGGGGGTGGGGTCAAAAGCAGCGCTAGGTTCATATGATAGCATGTAGGGGGGTGAAAGCCCCTTCCGATCTTTATGTCGAAAAAATTGCCTTTCTCCACGACTTTCACTCTAAATGAGCATATCACCGACATGACTATCATAAGTAAAAGTTTAGACACTTCCGGTATAATTAGATTATCTAAATCGCCATTAAAGTAAGTAATGGGTCAAAACTAGATTTTATGTAAATATGTTGGATTTGATCCGAGTGGGTGTGCCCCAACGCCGGATGTTATAAGATCGGTTTTTTTGGGGTCAACTTTAAGTTAAAAATTAGTACACTTCCGGTAAAGCTGGGTTAACTAAATCTTAATTAACTTAATTAACAGTTCAAGACTATTTGATATACAAAGTCTCGACTCATTACAAAGTGGGTGTGTCGAACAGCAAGGCTTTAAAGAAGGTGTGTTTTCTCAGCGTACGCGGTGCTAAGCTAAAAGTTGCGCTGCTAACTTTATACACTGCCGATCCGCAAGTGCTTAAACAAGAATATTTTTTTAATTCTCGTAAAAAATGCCGAGAAAAGTTCAAAAATCCAAGAAAACTGTGACCCCACCCCCTGTGAACGATGGATTGAAAAATTTCATCTATGGGGGAGTGGTGTACAAGGTAAAGGATACCTTCAACACCGGGGTCATGAAAAAACCCAAGTTAAAATTAGACAGGTGCACCGACAAAGTGATTCTCGTCGGTGGCTCGAGAGTACCGGCCCATTTCCAATGTGATTGGTGCCAAAGGTACTTTTTGTCTTGGGGACCCCTTAACAAACATGTTAAGGAAGTTCACGACAAGACAAACTGGCACAAGTGCCTGTTTTGCGATCAGACCTTTCCGTATCGCAAAAACGTGAAACGTCACATGGATGCTGTCCATGCAGGTAAATTATGTTTTTTAATGTTTTTTTCATATTTTAAATTCAATACATTATATTAAAAAAATTTAAATTTATATTTTCAGGTCACAAGCCATTCCAGTGCATCTTCTGCGTTAAAACTTTTACACAAAAGTTTAACATGGAAGAACACATGCGAAGACATCTAGGTAAGTTGTAACTAACATAATAATAATTTATATATTTTAATAATTTTGTTTACATAATTACAGGTGAGCGGTGGTACTTTTGCCCAGAGCCGAATTGCAACAAGAGCTATGTATGCTCAAGTGGGCTCAGACAGCATGCTGTACGTCACCGTCCACCACAGTTCCACTGTTATTGTGGCAAGTATTTCTACATGGAGAAATACTTGATAAGCCACAAACGGTCAATTCATGACCGAAATATGTAAAATATTTTACATTTTGAATAAATTCAATATTTATTTCATGATTAAATTTAATTCATGATTGCATTATTTATTTATTATGGACGATTTGGTTGTGGAGTGGAGGTGGAGATGATGGTTGATTTATTAACAATTTGGTGGTGGAGTGGATGTGGAGGAGAGTGGTTGCCCTAGTAACCTACTTGTTAATACTATTCTACTCCGGTCATTTTTTGGATTTGGATATTTTGGATTTCCACTCATCCATGACCGGAGTAGAATAGTATTTCTTCAGTACTAGCAAAGAATAGTTCCTTCAAGCAAATAACTAATTTCTCCAAGCAAAGAATAGTTCCTCCAAGCAAACAACTAATTTCTCCAAGCAAAGAATAGTTCCTCCAAGCAAATAACCTATCTGCCCAAACAAAGAATAGTTCCTCCAAGCAAACAACTAATTTCTCCAAGCAAAGAATAGTTCCTCCAAGCAAACAACTAATTTCTCCAAGCAAACAATAGTTCCTCCAAGCAAATAACTAATTTCTCCAAGCAAAGAATAGTTCCTCCAAGCAAACAACTAATTTCTCCAAGCAAAGAATAGTTCCTCCAAGCAAATAACCTATCTGCCCAAACAAAGAATAGTTCCTCCAAGCAAACAACTAATTTCTCCAAGCAAAGAATAGTTCCTCCAAGCAAACAACTAATTTCTCCAAGCAAACAATAGCTCCTCCAAGCAAACAACTAATTTCTCCAAGCAAAGAATAGTTCCTCTAAGCAAACAACTAATTTCTCCAAGCAAAGAATAGTTCCTCCAAGCAAATAACTAATTTCTCCAAGCAAAGAATAGTTCCTCCAAGCAAACAACTAATTTCTCCAGGCAAAGAATAGTTCCTACAAGCAACCAACTAATTTCTCCGAGCAAAGAATAGTTCCTCCAAGCAAACAACTAATTTCTCCAAGCAAAGAATAGTTCCTCCAAGCAAATAACTAATTTCTCCAAGCAAAGAATAGTTCCTCCAAGCAAACAACTAATTTCTCCAAGCAAAGAATAGTTCCTCCAAGCAAACAACTAATTTCTCCAAGCAAAGAATAGTTCCTCCAAGCAAACAACTAATTTCTCCAAGCAAAGAATAGTTCCTCCAAGCAACCAACTAATTTCTCCAAGCAAAGAATAGTTCCTCCAAGCAAATAACCTATCTGCCCAAGCAAAGCATAGTTCCTCCAAGCAAACAACTAATTTCTCCAAGCAAAGAATAGTTCCTCCAAGCAAATAACTAATTTCTCCAGGCAAAGAATAGTTCCTCCAAGCAAACAACTAATTTTTCAAGCAAAAAAATAGTTCCTCCAAGCAAACAACTAATTTCTCCAAGCAAAGAATAGTTCCTCCAAGCAAACAACCAATTCCTCCAAGCAAACAACTAATTTCTCCAAGCAAAGAATAGTTCCTCCAAGCAAATAACCTATCTGCCCAAACAAAGAATAGTTCCTCCAAGCAAACAACTAATTTCTCCAAGCAAAGAATAGTTCCTCCAAGCAAACAACTAATTTCTCCAAGCAAACAATAGCTCCTCCAAGCAAACAACTAATTTCTCCAAGCAAAGAATAGTTCCTCTAAGCAAACAACTAATTTCTCCAAGCAAAGAATAGTTCCTCCAAGCAAATAACTAATTTCTCCAAGCAAAGAATAGTTCCTCCAAGCAAACAACTAATTTCTCCAGGCAAAGAATAGTTCCTACAAGCAACCAACTAATTTCTCCGAGCAAAGAATAGTTCCTCCAAGCAAACAACTAATTTCTCCAAGCAAAGAATAGTTCCTCCAAGCAAATAACTAATTTCTCCAAGCAAAGAATAGTTCCTCCAAGCAAACAACTAATTTCTCCAAGCAAAGAATAGTTCCTCCAAGCAAACAACTAATTTCTCCAAGCAAAGAATAGTTCCTCCAAGCAAACAACTAATTTCTCCAAGCAAAGAATAGTTCCTCCAAGCAACCAACTAATTTCTCCAAGCAAAGAATAGTTCCTCCAAGCAAATAACCTATCTGCCCAAGCAAAGCATAGTTCCTCCAAGCAAACAACTAATTTCTCCAAGCAAAGAATAGTTCCTCCAAGCAAATAACTAATTTCTCCAGGCAAAGAATAGTTCCTCCAAGCAAACAACTAATTTTTCAAGCAAAAAAATAGTTCCTCCAAGCAAACAACTAATTTCTCCAAGCAAAGAATAGTTCCTCCAAGCAAACAACCAATTCCTCCAAGCAAACAACTAATTTCTCCAAGCAAAGAATAGTTCCTCCAAGCAAATAACTAATTTCTCCAAGCAAAGAATAGTTCCTCTAAGCAAACAACTAATTTCTCCAAGCAAAGAATAGTTCCTCCAAGCAAATAACTAATTTCTCCAAGCAAAGAATAGTTCCTCCAAGCAAACAACTAATTTCTCCAGGCAAAGAATAGTTCCTCCAAGCAACCAACTAATTTCTCCGAGCAAAGAATAGTTCCTCCAAGCAAACAACTAATTCCTCCAAGCAAACAACTAATTTCTCCAAGCAAACAATAGTTCCTCCAAGCAAACAACTAATTTCTCCAAGCAAAGAATAGTTCCTCTAAGCAAACAACTAATTTCTCCAAGCAAAGAATAGTTCCTCCAAGCAAATAACTAATTTCACCAAGCAAAGAATAGTTCCTCCAAGCAAACAATTAATTTCTCCAGGCAAAGAATAGTTCCTCCAAGCAACCAACTAATTTCTCCGAGCAAAGAATAGTTCCTCCAAGCAAACAACTAATTTCTCCAAGCAAAGAATAGTTCCTCCAAGCAAATAACTAATTTCTCCAAGCAAAGAATAGTTCCTCCAAGCAAATAACTAATTTCTCCAAGCAAAGAATAGTTCCTCCAAGCAAATAACTAATTTCTCCAGGCAAAGAATAGTTCCTCCAAGCAAACAACTAATTTCTCCAAGCAAAGAATAGTTCCTCCAAGCAACCAACTAATTTCTCCAAGCAAAGAATAGTTCCTCCAAGCAAATAACCTATCTGCCCAAGCAAAGCATAGTTCCTCCAAGCAAACAACTAATTTCTCCAAGCAAAGAATAGTTCCTCCAACCAAATAACTAATTTCTCCAGGCAAAGAATAGTTCCTCCAAGCAAACAACTAATTTCTCCAAGCAAAAAAATAGTTCCTCCAAGCAAACAACTAATTTCTCCAAGCAAAGAATAGTTCCTCCAAGCAAACAACTAATTCCTCCAAGCAAACAACTAATTTCTCCAAGCAAAGAATAGTTCCTCCAAGCAAATAACTAATTTCTCCAAGCAAAGAATAGTTCCTCCAAGCAACCAACTAATTTCTCCGAGCAAAGAATAGTTCCTCCAAGCAAATAACTAATTTTTCCAAGCAAAGAATAGTTCCTCCAAGCAAATAACTAACTTCTCCTAGCAAAGAATAGTTCCTCCAAGCAAACAACCAATTCCTCCAAGCAAACAACTAATTTCTCCAAGCAAAGAATAGTTCCTCCAAGCAAATAATTAATTTCTCCAAGCAAAGAATAGTTCCTCCAAGCAACCAACTAATTTCTCCAAGCAAAGAATAGTTCCTCCAAGCAAATAACTAATTTCTCCAAGCAAAGAATAGTTCCTCCAAGCAAACAACTAATTTCTCCAAGCAAAGAATAGTTCCTCCAAGCAAATAACTAATTTCTCCAAGCAAAGAATAGTTCCTCCAAGCAAACAACTAATTTCCCCAGGCAAAGAATAGTTCCTCCAAGCAACCAACTAATTTCTCCGAGCAAAGAATAGTTCCTCCAAGCAAACAACTAATTTCTCCAAGCAAAAAATAGTTCCTCCAAGCAAATAACTAATTTCTCCAAGCAAAGAATAGTTCCTCCAAGCAAACAACTAATTTCTCCAAGCAAAGAATAGTTCCTCCAAGCAAATAATTAATTTCTCCAAGCAAAGAATAGTTCCTCCAAGCAACCAACTAATTTCTCCAAGCAAAGAATAGTTCCTCCAAGCAAATAACCTATCTGCCCAAGCAAAGAATAGTTCCTCCAAGCAACCAACTAATTTCTCCAAGCAAAGAATAGTTCCTTCAAGCAAATAACTAATTTCTCCAAGCAAAGAATAGTTCCTCCAAGCAAACAACTAATTTCTCCAAGCAAAGAATAGTTCCTCCAAGCAAATAACCTATCTGCCCAAACAAAGAATAGTTCCTCCAAGCAAACAACTAATTTCTCCAAGCAAAGAATAGTTCCTCCAAGCAAACAACTAATTTCTCCAAGCAAACAATAGTTCCTCCAAGCAAATAACTAATTTCTCCAAGCAAAGAATAGTTCCTCCAAGCAAACAACTAATTTCTCCAAGCAAAGAATAGTTCCTCCAAGCAAATAACCTATCTGCCCAAACAAAGAATAGTTCCTCCAAGCAAACAACTAATTTCTCCAAGCAAAGAATAGTTCCTCCAAGCAAACAACTAATTTCTCCAAGCAAACAATAGCTCCTCCAAGCAAACAACTAATTTCTCCAAGCAAAGAATAGTTCCTCTAAGCAAACAACTAATTTCTCCAAGCAAAGAATAGTTCCTCCAAGCAAATAACTAATTTCTCCAAGCAAAGAATAGTTCCTCCAAGCAAACAACTAATTTCTCCAGGCAAAGAATAGTTCCTCCAAGCAACCAACTAATTTCTCCGAGCAAAGAATAGTTCCTCCAAGCAAACAACTAATTTCTCCAAGCAAAGAATAGTTCCTCCAAGCAAATAACTAATTTCTCCAAGCAAAGAATAGTTCCTCCAAGCAAACAACTAATTTCTCCAAGCAAAGAATAGTTCCTCCAAGCAAACAACTAATTTCTCCAAGCAAAGAATAGTTCCTCCAAGCAAACAACTAATTTCTCCAAGCAAAGAATAGTTCCTCCAAGCAACCAACTAATTTCTCCAAGCAAAGAATAGTTCCTCCAAGCAAATAACCTATCTGCCCAAGCAAAGCATAGTTCCTCCAAGCAAACAACTAATTTCTCCAAGCAAAGAATAGTTCCTCCAAGCAAATAACTAATTTCTCCAGGCAAAGAATAGTTCCTCCAAGCAAACAACTAATTTTTCAAGCAAAAAAATAGTTCCTCCAAGCAAACAACTAATTTCTCCAAGCAAAGAATAGTTCCTCCAAGCAAACAACCAATTCCTCCAAGCAAACAACTAATTTCTCCAAGCAAAGAATAGTTCCTCCAAGCAAATAACTAATTTCTCCAAGCAAAGAATAGTTCCTCTAAGCAAACAACTAATTTCTCCAAGCAAAGAATAGTTCCTCCAAGCAAATAACTAATTTCTCCAAGCAAAGAATAGTTCCTCCAAGCAAACAACTAATTTCTCCAGGCAAAGAATAGTTCCTCCAAGCAACCAACTAATTTCTCCGAGCAAAGAATAGTTCCTCCAAGCAAACAACTAATTCCTCCAAGCAAACAACTAATTTCTCCAAGCAAACAATAGTTCCTCCAAGCAAACAACTAATTTCTCCAAGCAAAGAATAGTTCCTCTAAGCAAACAACTAATTTCTCCAAGCAAAGAATAGTTCCTCCAAGCAAATAACTAATTTCACCAAGCAAAGAATAGTTCCTCCAAGCAAACAATTAATTTCTCCAGGCAAAGAATAGTTCCTCCAAGCAACCAACTAATTTCTCCGAGCAAAGAATAGTTCCTCCAAGCAAACAACTAATTTCTCCAAGCAAAGAATAGTTCCTCCAAGCAAATAACTAATTTCTCCAAGCAAAGAATAGTTCCTCCAAGCAAATAACTAATTTCTCCAAGCAAAGAATAGTTCCTCCAAGCAAATAACTAATTTCTCCAGGCAAAGAATAGTTCCTCCAAGCAAACAACTAATTTCTCCAAGCAAAGAATAGTTCCTCCAAGCAACCAACTAATTTCTCCAAGCAAAGAATAGTTCCTCCAAGCAAATAACCTATCTGCCCAAGCAAAGCATAGTTCCTCCAAGCAAACAACTAATTTCTCCAAGCAAAGAATAGTTCCTCCAACCAAATAACTAATTTCTCCAGGCAAAGAATAGTTCCTCCAAGCAAACAACTAATTTCTCCAAGCAAAAAAATAGTTCCTCCAAGCAAACAACTAATTTCTCCAAGCAAAGAATAGTTCCTCCAAGCAAACAACTAATTCCTCCAAGCAAACAACTAATTTCTCCAAGCAAAGAATAGTTCCTCCAAGCAAATAACTAATTTCTCCAAGCAAAGAATAGTTCCTCCAAGCAACCAACTAATTTCTCCGAGCAAAGAATAGTTCCTCCAAGCAAATAACTAATTTTTCCAAGCAAAGAATAGTTCCTCCAAGCAAATAACTAACTTCTCCTAGCAAAGAATAGTTCCTCCAAGCAAATAACTAATTTCTCCAAGCAAAGAATAGTTCCTCCAAGCAAACAACTAATTTCTCCAAGCAAAGAATAGATCCTCCAAGCAAACAACTAATTTCTCCAAGCAAAGAATAGTTCCTCCAAGCAAATAACTAATTTCTCCAAGCAAAGAATAGTTCCTCCAAGCAAACAACTAATTTCTCCAAGCAAAGAATAGTTCCTCCAAGCAAACAACTAATTTCTCCAAGCAAAGAATAGTTCCTCCAAGCAAATAACTAATTTCTCCAAGCAAAGAATAGTTCCTCCAAGCAAATAATTAATTTCTCCAAGCAAAGAATAGTTCCTCCAAGCAACCAACTAATTTCTCCAAGCAAAGAATAGTTCCTCCAAGCAAATAACTAATTTCTCCAAGCAAAGAATAGTTCCTCCAAGCAAACAACTAATTTCTCCAAGCAAAGAATAGTTCCTCCAAGCAAACAACTAATTTCTCCAAGCAAAGAATAGTTCCTCCAAGCAAATAACTAATTTCTCCAAGCAAAGAATAGTTCCTCCAAGCAAACAACTAATTTCTCCAAGCAAAGAATAGTTCCTCCAAGCAAACAACTAATTTCTCCAAGCAAAGAATAGTTCCTCCAAGCAAACAACTAATTTCTCCAAGCAAAGAATAGTTCCTCCAAGCAAATAACTAATTTCTCCAAGCAAAGAATAGTTCCTCCAAGCAAACAACTAATTTCTCCAAGCAAAGAATAGTTCCTCCAAGCAAACAACTAATTTCTCCAAGCAAAGAATAGTTCCTCCAAGCAAATAACTAATTTCTCCAAGCAAAGAATAGTTCCTCCTAACAAACAACTAATTTCTCCAAGCAAAGAATAGTTCCTCCAAGCAAACAACTAATTTCTCCAAGCAAAGAATAGTTCCTCCAAGCAAACAACTAATTTCTCCAAGCAAAGAATAGTTCCTCCAAGCAAATAACTAATTTCTCCAAGCAAAGAATAGTTCCTCCAAGGAAACAACTAATTTCTCCAAGCAAAGAATAGTTCCTCCAAGCAAACAACTAATTTCTCCAAGCAAAGAATAGTTCCTCCAAGCAACCAACTAATTTCTCCAAGCAAAGAATAGTTCCTCCAAGCAAATAACCTATCTGCCCAAGCAAAGAATAGTTCCTCCAAGCAAACAACTAATTTCTCCAAGCAAAGAATAGTTCCTCCAAGCAACCAACTAATTTCTCCGAGCAAAGAATAGTTCCTCCAAGCAAACAACTAATTCCTCCAAGCAAACAACTAATTTCTCCAAGCAAACAATAGTTCCTCCAAGCAAACAACTAATTTCTCCAAGCAAAGAATAGTTCCTCCAAGCAAACAACTAATTTCTCCAAGCAAAGAATAGTTCCTCCAAGCAAATAACCTATCTGCCCAAACAAAGAATAGTTCCT
This sequence comes from Desoria tigrina, assembly GCA_906901685.1. Lineage (NCBI taxonomy): Eukaryota > Metazoa > Arthropoda > Collembola > Entomobryomorpha > Isotomidae > Desoria > Desoria tigrina. The sequence continues at coordinate 296,411 of CAJQTU010000048.1, forward strand.
CCAAGCAAACAACTAATTTCTCCAAGCAAAGAATAGTTCCTCCAAGCAAACAACTAATTTCTCCAAGCAAACAATAGTTCCTCCAAGCAAACAACTAATTTCTCCAAGCAAAGAATAGTTCCTCCAAGCAAACAACTAATTTCTCCAAGCAAAGAATAGTTCCTCCAAGCAAATAACTAATTTCTCCAAGCAAAGAATAGTTCCTCCAAGCAAACAACTAATTTCTCCAGGCAAAGAATAGTTCCTCCAAGCAACCAACTAATTTCTCCGAGCAAAGAATAGTTCCTCCAAGCAAACAACTAATTTCTCCAAGCAAAGAATATTTCCTCCAAGCAAATAACTAATTTCTCCAAGCAAAGAATAGTTCCTCCAAGCAAACAACTAATTTCTCCAAGCAAAGAATAGTTCCTCCAAGCAAACAACTAATTTCTCCAAGCAAAGAATAGTTCCTCCAAGCAAACAACTAATTTCTCCAAGCAAAGAATAGTTCCTCCAAGCAAACAACTAATTTCTCCAAGCAAGCAATAGTTCCTCCAAGCAAACAACTAATTTCTCCAAGCAAAGAATAGTTCCTCCAAGCAAATAACTAATTTCTCCAAGCAAAGAATAGTTCCTCCAAGGAAACAACTAATTTCTCCAAGCAAAGAATAGTTCCTCCAAGCAAACAACTAATTTCTCCAAGCAAAGAATAGTTCCTCCAAGCAACCAACTAATTTCTCCAAGCAAAGAATAGTTCCTCCAAGCAAATAACTAATTTCTCCAAGCAAAGAATAGTTCCTCCAAGCAAACAACTAATTTCTCCAAGCAAAGAATAGTTCCTCCAAGCAAACAACTAATTTCTCCAAGCAAAGAATAGTTCCTCCAAGCAAATAATTAATTTCTCCAAGCAAAGAATAGTTCCTCCAAGCAACCAACTAATTTCTCCAAGCAAAGAATAGTTCCTCCAAGCAAATAACCTATCTGCCCAAGCAAAGAATAGTTCCTCCAAGCAACCAACTAATTTCTCCAAGCAAAGAATAGTTCCTCCAAGCAAATAACTAATTTCTCCAAGCAAAGAATAGTTCCTCCAAGCAAACAACTAATTTCTCCAAGCAAAGAATAGTTCCTCCAAGCAAATAACCTATCTGCCCAAACAAAGAATAGTTCCTCCAAGCAAACAACTAATTTCTCCAAGCAAAGAATAGTTCCTCCAAGCAAACAACTAATTTCTCCAAGCAAACAACTAATTTCTCCAAGCAAAGAATAGTTCCTCCAAGCAAATAACTAATTTCTCCAAGCAAAGAATAGTTCCTCCAAGCAAATAACTAATTTCTCCAAGCAAAGAATAGTTCCTCCAAGCAAACAACTAATTTCTCCAAGCAAAGAATAGTTCCTCCAAGCAAACAACTAATTTCTCCAAGCAAAGAATAGTTCCTCCAAGCAAACAACTAATTTCTCCAAGCAAAGAATAGTTCCTCCAAGCAAATAACTAATTTCTCCAAGCAAAGAATAGTTCCTCCAAGCAAACAACTAATTTCTCCAAGCAAAGAATAGTTCCTCCAAGCAAACAACTAATTTCTCCAAGCAAAGAATAGTTCCTCCAAGCAAATAACTAATTTCTCCAAGCAAAGAATAGTTCCTCCAAGCAAACAACTAATTTCTCCAAGCAAAGAATAGTTCCTCCAAGCAAACAACTAATTTCTCCAAGCAAAGAATAGTTCCTCCAAGCAAACAACTAATTTCTCCAAGCAAAGAATAGTTCCTCCAAGCAAATAACTAATTTCTCCAAGCAAAGAATAGTTCCTCCAAGGAAACAACTAATTTCTCCAAGCAAAGAATAGTTCCTCCAAGCAAACAACTAATTTCTCCAAGCAAAGAATAGTTCCTCCAAGCAACCAACTAATTTCTCCAAGCAAAGAATAGTTCCTCCAAGCAAATAACCTATCTGCCCAAGCAAAGAATAGTTCCTCCAAGCAAACAACTAATTTCTCCAAGCAAAGAATAGTTCCTCCAAGCAACCAACTAATTTCTCCGAGCAAAGAATAGTTCCTCCAAGCAAACAACTAATTCCTCCAAGCAAACAACTAATTTCTCCAAGCAAACAATAGTTCCTCCAAGCAAACAACTAATTTCTCCAAGCAAAGAATAGTTCCTCCAAGCAAACAACTAATTTCTCCAAGCAAAGAATAGTTCCTCCAAGCAAACAACTAATTTCTCCAAGCAAAGAATAGTTCCTCCAAGCAAACAACTAATTTCTCCAAGCAAAGAATAGTTCCTCCAAGCAAACAACTAATTTCTCCAAGCAAGCAATAGTTCCTCCAAGCAAACAACTAATTTCTCCAAGCAAAGAATAGTTCCTCCAAGCAAATAACTAATTTCTCCAAGCAAAGAATAGTTCCTCCAAGGAAACAACTAATTTCTCCAAGCAAAGAATAGTTCCTCCAAGCAAACAACTAATTTCTCCAAGCAAAGAATAGTTCCTCCAAGCAACCAACTAATTTCTCCAAGCAAAGAATAGTTCCTCCAAGCAAATAACTAATTTCTCCAAGCAAAGAATAGTTCCTCCAAGCAAACAACTAATTTCTCCAAGCAAAGAATAGTTCCTCCAAGCAAACAACTAATTTCTCCAAGCAAAGAATAGTTCCTCCAAGCAAATAATTAATTTCTCCAAGCAAAGAATAGTTCCTCCAAGCAACCAACTAATTTCTCCAAGCAAAGAATAGTTCCTCCAAGCAAATAACCTATCTGCCCAAGCAAAGAATAGTTCCTCCAAGCAACCAACTAATTTCTCCAAGCAAAGAATAGTTCCTCCAAGCAAATAACTAATTTCTCCAAGCAAAGAATAGTTCCTCCAAGCAAACAACTAATTTCTCCAAGCAAAGAATAGTTCCTCCAAGCAAATAACTAATTTCTCCAAGCAAAGAATAGTTCCTCCAAGGAAACAACTAATTTCTCCAAGCAAAGAATAGTTCCTCCAAGCAAACAACTAATTTCTCCAAGCAAAGAATAGTTCCTCCAAGCAACCAACTAATTTCTCCAAGCAAAGAATAGTTCCTCCAAGCAAATAACCTATCTGCCCAAGCAAAGAATAGTTCCTCCAAGCAAACAACTAATTTCTCCAAGCAAAGAATAGTTCCTCCAAGCAACCAACTAATTTCTCCGAGCAAAGAATAGTTCCTCCAAGCAAACAACTAATTCCTCCAAGCAAACAACTAATTTCTCCAAGCAAACAATAGTTCCTCCAAGCAAACAACTAATTTCTCCAAGCAAAGAATAGTTCCTCCAAGCAAACAACTAATTTCTCCAAGCAAAGAATAGTTCCTCCAAGCAAACAACTAATTTCTCCAAGCAAAGAATAGTTCCTCCAAGCAAACAACTAATTTCTCCAAGCAAAGAATAGTTCCTCCAAGCAAACAACTAATTTCTCCAAGCAAGCAATAGTTCCTCCAAGCAAACAACTAATTTCTCCAAGCAAAGAATAGTTCCTCCAAGCAAATAACTAATTTCTCCAAGCAAAGAATAGTTCCTCCAAGGAAACAACTAATTTCTCCAAGCAAAGAATAGTTCCTCCAAGCAAACAACTAATTTCTCCAAGCAAAGAATAGTTCCTCCAAGCAACCAACTAATTTCTCCAAGCAAAGAATAGTTCCTCCAAGCAAATAACTAATTTCTCCAAGCAAAGAATAGTTCCTCCAAGCAAACAACTAATTTCTCCAAGCAAAGAATAGTTCCTCCAAGCAAACAACTAATTTCTCCAAGCAAAGAATAGTTCCTCCAAGCAAATAATTAATTTCTCCAAGCAAAGAATAGTTCCTCCAAGCAACCAACTAATTTCTCCAAGCAAAGAATAGTTCCTCCAAGCAAATAACCTATCTGCCCAAGCAAAGAATAGTTCCTCCAAGCAACCAACTAATTTCTCCAAGCAAAGAATAGTTCCTCCAAGCAAATAACTAATTTCTCCAAGCAAAGAATAGTTCATCCAAGCAAACAACTAATTTCTCCAAGCAAAGAATAGTTCCTCCAAGCAAATAACCTATCTGCCCAAACAAAGAATAGTTCCTCCAAGCAAACAACTAATTTCTCCAAGCAAAGAATAGTTCCTCCAAGCAAACAACTAATTTCTCCAAGCAAACAACTAATTTCTCCAAGCAAAGAATAGTTCCTCCAAGCAAATAACTAATTTCTCCAAGCAAAGAATAGTTCCTCCAAGTAAATAACTAATTTCTCCAAGCAAAGAATAGTTCCTCCAAGCAAACAACTAATTTCTCCAAGCAAAGAATAGTTCCTCCAAGCAAACAACTAATTTCTCCAAGCAAAGAATAGTTCCTCCAAGCAAACAACTAATTTCTCCAAGCAAAGAATAGTTCCTCCAAGCAAATAACTAATTTCTCCAAGCAAAGAATAGTTCCTCCAAGCAAATAACCTATCTGCCCAAGCAAAGAATAGTTCCTCCAAGCAAACAACTAATTTCTCCAAGCAAAGAATAGTTCCTCCAAGCAAATAACTAATTTCTCCAAGCAAAGAATAGTTCCTCCAAGCAAACAACTAATTTCTCCAAGCAAAGAATAGTTCCTCCAAGCAAACAACTAATTTCTCCAAGCAAAGAATAGTTCCTCCAAGCAAACAACTAATTTCTCCAAGCAAAGAATAGTTCCTCCAAGCAAATAACTAATTTCTCCAAGCAAAGAATAGTTCCTCCAAGGAAACAACTAATTTCTCCAAGCAAAGAATAGTTCCTCCAAGGAAACAACTAATTTCTCCAAGCAAAGAATAGTTCCTCCAAGCAAACAACTAATTTCTCCAAGCAAAGAATAGTTCCTCCAAGCAACCAACTAATTTCTCCAAGCAAAGAATAGTTCCTCCAAGCAAATAACCTATCTGCCCAAGCAAAGAATAGTTCCTCCAAGCAAACAACTAATTTCTCCAAGCAAAGAATAGTTCCTCCAAGCAACCAACTAATTTCTCCGAGCAAAGAATAGTTCCTCCAAGCAAACAACTAATTCCTCCAAGCAAACAACTAATTTCTCCAAGCAAACAATAGTTCCTCCAAGCAAACAACTAATTTCTCCAAGCAAAGAATAGTTCCTCCAAGCAAACAACTAATTTCTCCAAGCAAAGAATAGTTCCTCCAAGCAAATAACCTATCTGCCCAAACAAAGAATAGTTCCTCCAAGCAAACAACTAATTTCTCCAAGCAAAGAATAGTTCCTCCAAGCAAACAACTAATTTCTCCAAGCAAACAATAGTTCCTCCAAGCAAACAACTAATTTCTCCAAGCAAAGAATAGTTCCTCCAAGCAAACAACTAATTTCTCCAAGCAAAGAATAGTTCCTCCAAGCAAATAACTAATTTCTCCAAGCAAAGAATAGTTCCTCCAAGCAAACAACTAATTTCTCCAGGCAAAGAATAGTTCCTCCAAGCAACCAACTAATTTCTCCGAGCAAAGAATAGTTCCTCCAAGCAAACAACTAATTTCTCCAAGCAAAGAATATTTCCTCCAAGCAAATAACTAATTTCTCCAAGCAAAGAATAGTTCCTCCAAGCAAACAACTAATTTCTCCAAGCAAAGAATAGTTCCTCCAAGCAAACAACTAATTTCTCCAAGCAAAGAATAGTTCCTCCAAGCAAACAACTAATTTCTCCAAGCAAAGAATAGTTCCTCCAAGCAAACAACTAATTTCTCCAAGCAAGCAATAGTTCCTCCAAGCAAACAACTAATTTCTCCAAGCAAAGAATAGTTCCTCCAAGCAAATAACTAATTTCTCCAAGCAAAGAATAGTTCCTCCAAGGAAACAACTAATTTCTCCAAGCAAAGAATAGTTCCTCCAAGCAAACAACTAATTTCTCCAAGCAAAGAATAGTTCCTCCAAGCAACCAACTAATTTCTCCAAGCAAAGAATAGTTCCTCCAAGCAAATAACTAATTTCTCCAAGCAAAGAATAGTTCCTCCAAGCAAACAACTAATTTCTCCAAGCAAAGAATAGTTCCTCCAAGCAAACAACTAATTTCTCCAAGCAAAGAATAGTTCCTCAACGCAAATAATTAATTTCTCCAAGCAAAGAATAGTTCCTCCAAGCAACCAACTAATTTCTCCAAGCAAAGAATAGTTCCTCCAAGCAAATAACCTATCTGCCCAAGCAAAGAATAGTTCCTCCAAGCAACCAACTAATTTCTCCAAGCAAAGAATAGTTCCTCCAAGCAAATAACTAATTTCTCCAAGCAAAGAATAGTTCCTCCAAGCAAACAACTAATTTCTCCAAGCAAAGAATAGTTCCTCCAAGCAAATAACCTATCTGCCCAAACAAAGAATAGTTCCTCCAAGCAAACAACTAATTTCTCCAAGCAAAGAATAGTTCCTCCAAGCAAACAACTAATTTCTCCAAGCAAACAACTAATTTCTCCAAGCAAAGAATAGTTCCTCCAAGCAAATAACTAATTTCTCCAAGCAAACAATAGTTCCTCCAAGCAAACAACTAATTTCTCCAAGCAAAGAATAGTTCCTCCAAGCAAACAACTAATTTCTCCAAGCAAAGAATAGTTCCTCCAAGCAAACAACTAATTTCTCCAAGCAAAGAATAGTTCCTCCAAGCAAATAACTAATTTCTCCAAGCAAAGAATAGTTCCTCCAAGCAAACAACTAATTTCTCCAAGCAAAGAATAGTTCCTCCAAGCAAACAACTAATTTCTCCAAGCAAAGAATAGTTCCTCCAAGCAAATAACTAATTTCTCCAAGCAAAGAATAGTTCCTCCAAGCAAACAACTAATTTCTCCAAGCAAAGAATAGTTCCTCCAAGCAAACAACTAATTTCTCCAAGCAAAGAATAGTTCCTCCAAGCAAACAACTAATTTCTCCAAGCAAAGAATAGTTCCTCCAAGCAAATAACTAATTTCTCCAAGCAAAGAATAGTTCCTCCAAGGAAACAACTAATTTCTCCAAGCAAAGAATAGTTCCTCCAAGCAAACAACTAATTTCTCCAAGCAAAGAATAGTTCCTCCAAGCAACCAACTAATTTCTCCAAGCAAAGAATAGTTCCTCCAAGCAAATAACCTATCTGCCCAAGCAAAGAATAGTTCCTCCAAGCAAACAACTAATTTCTCCAAGCAAAGAATAGTTCCTCCAAGCAACCAACTAATTTCTCCAAGCAAAGAATAGTTCCTCCAAGCAAATAACCTATCTGCCCTAGCAAAGAATAGTTCCTCCAAGCAAACAACTAATTTCTCCAAGCAAAGAATAGTTCCTCCAAGCAAATAACCTATCTGCCCAAACAAAGAATAGTTCCTCCAAGCAAACAACTAATTTCTCCAAGCAAAGAATAGTTCCTCCAAGCAAACAACTAATTTCTCCAAGCAAACAATAGTTCCTCCAAGCAAACAACTAATTTCTCCAAGCAAAGAATAGTTCCTCCAAGCAAACAACTAATTTCTCCAAGCAAAGAATAGTTCCTCCAAGCAAATAACTAATTTCTCCAAGCAAAGAATAGTTCCTCCAAGCAAACAACTAATTTCTCCAGGCAAAGAATAGTTCCTCCAAGCAACCAACTAATTTCTCCGAGCAAAGAATAGTTCCTCCAAGCAAACAACTAATTTCTCCAAGCAAAGAATAGTTCCTCCAAGCAAATAACTAATTTCTCCAAGCAAAGAATAGTTCCTCCAAGCAAACAACTAATTTCTCCAAGCAAAGAATAGTTCCTCCAAGCAAACAACTAATTTCTCCAAGCAAAGAATAGTTCCTCCAAGCAAACAACTAATTTCTCCAAGCAAAGAATAGTTCCTCCAAGCAAACAACTAATTTCTCCAAGCAAGCAATAGTTCCTCCAAGCAAACAACTAATTTCTCCAAGCAAAGAATAGTTCCTCCAAGCAAACAACTAATTTCTCCAAGCAAAGAATAGTTCCTCCAAGCAAATAACTAATTTCTCCAAGCAAAGAATAGTTCCTCCAAGCAAATAATTAATTTCTCCAAGCAAAGAATAGTTCCTCCAAGCAACCAACTAATTTCTCCAAGCAAAGAATAGTTCCTCCAAGCAAATAACTAATTTCTCCAAGCAAAGAATAGTTCCTCCAAGCAAACAACTAATTTCTCCAAGCAAAGAATAGTTCCTCCAAGCAAACAACTAATTTCTCCAAGCAAAGAATAGTTCCTCCAAGCAAATAACTAATTTCTCCAAGCAAAGAATAGTTCCTCCAAGCAAACAACTAATTTCTCCAAGCAAAGAATAGTTCCTCCAAGCAAACAACTAATTTCTCCAAGCAAAGAATAGTTCCTCCAAGCAAATAACTAATTTCTCCAAGCAAAGAATAGTTCCTCCAAGCAAACAACTAATTTCTCCAAGCAAAGAATAGTTCCTCCAAGCAAACAACTAATTTCTCCAAGCAAAGAATAGTTCCTCCAAGCAAACAACTAATTTCTCCAAGCAAAGAATAGTTCCTCCAAGCAAATATCTAATTTCTCCAAGCAAAGAATAGTTCCTCCAAGGAAACAACTAATTTCTCCAAGCAAAGAATAGTTCCTCCAAGCAAACAACTAATTTCTCCAAGCAAAGAATAGTTCCTCCAAGCAACCAACTAATTTCTCCAAGCAAAGAATAGTTCCTCCAAGCAAATAACTAATTTCTCCAAGCAAAGAATAGTTCCTCCAAGCAAACAACTAATTTCTCCAAGCAAAGAATAGTTCCTCCAAGCAAACAACTAATTTCTCCAAGCAAAGAATAGTTCCTCCAAGCAAATAACCTATCTGCCCAAGCAAAGAATAGTTCCTCCAAGCAAACAACTAATTTCTCCAAGCAAAGAATAGTTCCTCCAAGCAAATAACCTATCTGCCCAAACAAAGAATAGTTCCTCCAAGCAAACAACTAATTTCTCCAAGCAAAGAATAGTTCCTCCAAGCAAACAACTAATTTCTCCAAGCAAACAATAGTTCCTCCAAGCAAACAACTAATTTCTCCAAGCAAAGAATAGTTCCTCCAAGCAAACAACTAATTTCTCCAAGCAAAGAATAGTTCCTCCAAGCAAATAACTAATTTCTCCAAGCAAAGAATAGTTCCTCCAAGCAAACAACTAATTTCTCCAAGCAAAGAATAGTTCCTCCAAGCAAACAACTAATTTCTCCAAGCAAAGAATAGTTCCTCCAAGCAAACAACTAATTTCTCCAAGCAAAGAATAGTTCCTCCAAGCAAATAACTAATTTCTCCAAGCAAAGAATAGTTCCTCCAAGCAAACAACTAATTTCTCCAAGCAAAGAATAGTTCCTCCAAGCAAACAACTAATTTCTCCAAGCAAAGAATAGTTCCTCCAAGCAAATAACTAATTTCTCCAAGCAAAGAATAGTTCCTCCAAGCAAACAACTAATTTCTCCAAGCAAAGAATAGTTCCTCCAAGCAAACAACTAATTTCTCCAAGCAAAGAATAGTTCCTCCAAGCAAACAACTAATTTCTCCGAGCAAAGAATAGTTCCTCCAAGCAAACAACTAATTTCTCCAAGCAAAGAATAGTTCCTCCAAGCAAATAACTAATTTCTCCAAGCAAAGAATAGTTCCTCCAAGCAAACAACTAATTTCTCCAAGCAAAGAATAGTTCCTCCAAGCAAACAACTAATTTCTCCAAGCAAAGAATAGTTCCTCCAAGCAAACAACTAATTTCTCCAAGCAAAGAATAGTTCCTCCAAGCAAACAACTAATTTCTCCAAGCAAGCAATAGTTCCTCCAAGCAAACAACTAATTTCTCCAAGCAAAGAATAGTTCCTCCAAGCAAACAACTAATTTCTCCAAGCAAAGAATAGTTCCTCCAAGCAAATAACTAATTTCTCCAAGCAAACAACTAATTTCTCCAGGCAAAGAATAGTTCCTCCAAGCAACCAACTAATTTCTCCAAGCAAAGAATAGTTCCTCCAAGCAAACAACTAATTTCTCCAAGCAAAGAATAGTTCCTCCAAGCAAACAACTAATTTCTCCAAGCAAAGAATAGTTCCTCCAAGCAAACAACTAATTTCTCCAAGCAAAGAATAGTTCCTCCAAGCAAATAACTAATTTCTCCAAGCAAAGAATAGTTCCTCCAAGCAAACAACTAATTTCTCCAAGCAAAGAATAGTTCCTCCAAGCAAACAACTAATTTCTCCAAGCAAAGAATAGTTCCTCCAAGCAAACAACTAATTTCTCCAAGCAAAGAATAGTTCCTCCAAGCAAATAACTAATTTCTCCAAGCAAAGAATAGTTCCTCCAAGGAAACAACTAATTTCTCCAAGCAAAGAATAGTTCCTCCAAGCAACCAACTAATTTCTCCAAGCAAAGAATAGTTCCTCCAAGCAAACAACTAATTTCTCCAAGCAAAGAATAGTTCCTCCAAGCAAATAACTAATTTCTCCAAGCAAAGAATAGTTCCTCCAAGCAAACAACTAATTTCTCCAAGCAAAAAATAGTTCCTCCAAGCAAACAACTAATTTCTCCAAGCAAAGAATAGTTCCTCCAAGCAAACAACTAATTTCTCCAAGCAAAGAATAGTTCCTCCAAGCAAATAACTAATTTCTCCAAGCAAAGAATAGTTCCTCCAAGCAAACAACTAATTTCTCCAAGCAAAGAATAGTTCCTCCAAGCAAACAACTAATTTCTCCAAGCAAAGAATAGTTCCTCCAAGCAAATAACTAATTTCTCCAAGCAAAGAATAGTTCCTCCAAGCAAACAACTAATTTCTCCAAGCAAAGAATAGTTCCTCCAAGCAAACAACTAATTTCTCCAAGCAAAGAATAGTTCCTCCAAGCAAACAACTAATTTCTCCGAGCAAAGAATAGTTCCTCCAAGCAAACAACTAATTTCTCCAAGCAAAGAATAGTTCCTCCAAGCAAATAACTAATTTCTCCAAGCAAAGAATAGTTCCTCCAAGCAAACAACTAATTTCTCCAAGCAAAGAATAGTTCCTCCAAGCAAACAACTAATTTCTCCAAGCAAAGAATAGTTCCTCCAAGCAAACAACTAATTTCTCCAAGCAAAGAATAGTTCCTCCAAGCAAATAACTAATTTCTCCAAGCAAAGAATAGTTCCTCCAAGCAAACAACTAATTTCTCCAAGCAAAGAATAGTTCCTCCAAGCAAACAACTAATTTCTCCAAGCAAAGAATAGTTCCTCCAAGCAAACAACTAATTTCTCCGAGCAAAGAATAGTTCCTCCAAGCAAACAACTAATTTCTCCAAGCAAAGAATAGTTCCTCCAAGCAAATAACTAATTTCTCCAAGCAAAGAATAGTTCCTCCAAGCAAACAACTAATTTCTCCAAGCAAAGAATAGTTCCTCCAAGCAAACAACTAATTTCTCCAAGCAAAGAATAGTTCCTCCAAGCAAACAACTAATTTCTCCAAGCAAAGAATAGTTCCTCCAAGCAAACAACTAATTTCTCCAAGCAAAGAATAGTTCCTCCAAGCAAACAACTAATTTCTCCAAGCAAAGAATAGTTCCTCCAAGCAAATAACTAATTTCTCCAAGCAAAGAATAGTTCCTCCAAGCAAATAATTAATTTCTCCAAGCAAAGAATAGTTCCTCCAAGCAACCAACTAATTTCTCCAAGCAAAGAATAGTTCCTCCAAGCAAATAACTAATTTCTCCAAGCAAAGAATAGTTCCTCCAAGCAAACAACTAATTTCTCCAAGCAAAGAATAGTTCCTCCAAGCAAACAACTAATTTCTCCAAGCAAAGAATAGTTCCTCCAAGCAAACAACTAATTTCTCCAAGCAAAGAATAGTTCCTCCAAGCAAACAACTAATTTCTCCAAGCAAAGAATAGTTCCTCCAAGCAAATAACTAATTTCTCCAAGCAAAGAATAGTTCCTCCAAGCAAACAACTAATTTCTCCAAGCAAAGAATAGTTCCTCCAAGCAAACAACTAATTTCTCCAAGCAAGCAATAGTTCCTCCAAGCAAACAACTAATTTCTCCAAGCAAAGAATAGTTCCTCCAAGCAAACAACTAATTTCTCCAAGCAAAGAATAGTTCCTCCAAGCAAATAACTAATTTCTCCAAGCAAAGAATAGTTCCTCCAAGCAAATAATTAATTTCTCCAAGCAAAGAATAGTTCCTCCAAGCAACCAACTAATTTCTCCAAGCAAAGAATAGTTCCACCAAGCAAATAACTAATTTCTCCAAGCAAAGAATAGTTCCTCCAAGCAAACAACTAATTTCTCCAAGCAAAGAATAGTTCCTCCAAGCAAACAACTAATTTCTCCAAGCAAAGAATAGTTCCTCCAAGCAAACAACTAATTTCTCCAAGCAAAGAATAGTTCCTCCAAGCAAACAACTAATTTCTCCAAGCAAAGAATAGTTCCTCCAAGCAAATAACTAATTTCTCCAAGCAAAGAATAGTTCCTCCAAGCAAACAACTAATTTCTCCAAGCAAAGAATAGTTCCTCCAAGCAAACAACTAATTTCTCCAAGCAAAGAATAGTTCCTCCAAGCAAATAACTAATTTCTCCAAGCAAAGAATAGTTCCTCCAAGCAAACAACTAATTTCTCCAAGCAAAGAATAGTTCCTCCAAGCAAACAACTAATTTCTCCAAGCATAGAATAGTTCCTCCAAGCAAACAACTAATTTCTCCAAGCAAAGAATAGTTCCTCCAAGCAAATAACTAATTTCTCCAAGCAAAGAATAGTTCCTCCAAGGAAACAACTAATTTCTCCAAGCAAAGAATAGTTCCTCCAAGCAAACAACTAATTTCTCCAAGCAAAGAATAGTTCCTCCAAGCAAATAACCTATCTGCCCAAGCAAAGAATAGTTCCTCCAAGCAAACAACTAATTTCTCCAAGCAAAGAATAGTTCCTCCAAGCAAATAACCTATCTGCCCAAACAAAGAATAGTTCCTCCAAGCAAACAACTAATTTCTCCAAGCAAAGAATAGTTCCTCCAAGCAAACAACTAATTTCTCCAAGCAAACAATAGTTCCTCCAAGCAAACAACTAATTTCTCCAAGCAAAGAATAGTTCCTCCAAGCAAACAACTAATTTCTCCAAGCAAAGAATAGTTCCTCCAAGCAAATAACTAATTTCTCCAAGCAAAGAATAGTTCCTCCAAGCAAACAACTAATTTCTCCAGGCAAAGAATAGTTCCTCCAAGCAACCAACTAATTTCTCCGAGCAAAGAATAGTTCCTCCAAGCAAACAACTAATTTCTCCAAGCAAAGAATAGTTCCTCCAAGCAAATAACTAATTTCTCCAAGCAAAGAATAGTTCCTCCAAGCAAACAACTAATTTCTCCAAGCAAAGAATAGTTCCTCCAAGCAAACAACTAATTTCTCCAAGCAAAGAATAGTTCCTCCAAGCAAACAACTAATTTCTCCAAGCAAAGAATAGTTCCTCCAAGCAAACAACTAATTTCTCCAAGCAAGCAATAGTTCCTCCAAGCAATCAACTAATTTCTCCAAGCAAGCAATAGTTCCTCCAAGCAAACAACTAATTTCTCCAAGCAAAGAATAGTTCCTCCAAGCAAACAACTAATTTCTCCAAGCAAAGAATAGTTCCTCCAAGCAAATAACTAATTTCTCCAAGCAAAGAATAGTTCCTCCAAGCAAATAATTAATTTCTCCAAGCAAAGAATAGTTCCTCCAAGCAACCAACTAATTTCTCCAAGCAAAGAATAGTTCCTCCAAGCAAATAACTAATTTCTCCAAGCAAAGAATAGTTCCTCCAAGCAAACAACTAATTTCTCCAAGCAAAGAATAGTTCCTCCAAGCAAACAACTAATTTCTCCAAGCAAAGAATAGTTCCTCCAAGCAAACAACTAATTTCTCCAAGCAAAGAATAGTTCCTCCAAGCAAACAACTAATTTCTCCAAGCAAAGAATAGTTCCTCCAAGCAAATAACTAATTTCTCCAAGCAAAGAATAGTTCCTCCAAGCAAACAACTAATTTCTCCAAGCAAAGAATAGTTCCTCCAAGCAAACAACTAATTTCTCCAAGCAAAGAATAGTTCCTCCAAGCAAATAACTAATTTCTCCGAGCAAAGAATAGTTCCTCCAAGCAAACAACTAATTTCTCCAAGCAAAGAATAGTTCCTCCAAGCAAACAACTAATTTCTCCAAGCAAAGAATAGTTCCTCCAAGCAAACAACTAATTTCTCCAAGCAAAGAATAGTTCCTCCAAGCAAATAACTAATTTCTCCAAGCAAAGAATAGTTCCTCCAAGGAAACAACTAATTTCTCCAAGCAAAGAATAGTTCCTCCAAGCAAACAACTAATTTCTCCAAGCAAAGAATAGTTCCTCCAAGCAACCAACTAATTTCTCCAAGCAAAGAATAGTTCCTCCAAGCAAATAACCTATCTGCCCAAGCAAAGAATAGTTCCTCCAAGCAAACAACTAATTTCTCCAAGCAAAGAATAGTTCCTCCAAGCAACCAACTAATTTCTCCAAGCAAAGAATAGTTCCTCCAAGCAAATAACCTATCTGCCCAAGCAAAGAATAGTTCCTCCAAGCAAACAACTAATTTCTCCAAGCAAAGAATAGTTCCTCCAAGGAAACAACTAATTTCTCCAAGCAAAGAATAGTTCCTCCAAGCAAACAACTAATTTCTCCAAGCAAAGAATAGTTCCTCCAAGCAACCAACTAATTTCTCCAAGCAAAGAATAGTTCCTCCAAGCAAATAACCTATCTGCCCAAGCAAAGAATAGTTCCTCCAAGCAAACAACTAATTTCTCCAAGCAAAGAATAGTTCCTCCAAGCAACCAACTAATTTCTCCAAGCAAAGAATAGTTCCTCCAAGCAAATAACCTATCTGCCCAAACAAAGAATAGTTCCTCCAAGCAAACAACTAATTTCTCCAAGCAAAGAATAGTTCCTCCAAGCAAACAACTAATTTCTCCAAGCAAACAATAGTTCCTCCAAGCAAACAACTAATTTCTCCAAGCAAAGAATAGTTCCTCCAAGCAAACAACTAATTTCTCCAAGCAAAGAATAGTTCCTCCAAGCAAATAACTAATTTCTCCAAGCAAAGAATAGTTCCTCCAAGCAAACAACTAATTTCTCCAGGCAAAGAATAGTTCCTCCAAGCAACCAACTAATTTCTCCGAGCAAAGAATAGTTCCTCCAAGCAAACAACTAATTTCTCCAAGCAAAGAATAGTTCCTCCAAGCAAATAACTAATTTCTCCAAGCAAAGAATAGTTCCTCCAAGCAAACAACTAATTTCTCCAAGCAAAGAATAGTTCCTCCAAGCAAACAACTAATTTCTCCAAGCAAAGAATAGTTCCTCCAAGCAAACAACTAATTTCTCCAAGCAAGCAATAGTTCCTCCAAGCAAACAACTAATTTCTCCAAGCAAAGAATAGTTCCTCCAAGCAAACAACTAATTTCTCCAAGCAAAGAATAGTTCCTCCAAGCAAATAACTAATTTCTCCAAGCAAAGAATAGTTCCTCCAAGCAAATAATTAATTTCTCCAAGCAAAGAATAGTTCCTCCAAGCAACCAACTAATTTCTCCAAGCAAAGAATAGTTCCTCCAAGCAAATAACTAATTTCTCCAAGCAAAGAATAGTTCCTCCAAGCAAACAACTAATTTCTCCAAGCAAAGAATAGTTCCTCCAAGCAAACAACTAATTTCTCCAAGCAAAGAATAGTTCCTCCAAGCAAATAACTAATTTCTCCAAGCAAAGAATAGTTCCTCCAAGCAAACAACTAATTTCTCCAAGCAAAGAATAGTTCCTCCAAGCAAACAACTAATTTCTCCAAGCAAAGAATAGTTCCTCCAAGCAAATAACTAATTTCTCCAAGCAAAGAATAGTTCCTCCAAGCAAACAACTAAATTCTCCAAGCAAAGAATAGTTCCTCCAAGCAAACAACTAATTTCTCCAAGCAAAGAATAGTTCCTCCAAGCAAACAACTAATTTCTCCAAGCAAAGAATAGTTCCTCCAAGCAAATAACTAATTTCTCCAAGCAAAGAATAGTTCCTCCAAGGAAACAACTAATTTCTCCAAGCAAAGAATAGTTCCTCCAAGCAAACAACTAATTTTTTCAAGCAAAGAATAGTTCCTCCAAGCAACCAACTAATTTCTCCAAGCAAAGAATAGTTCCTCCAAGCAAATAACCTATCTGCCCAAGCAAAGAATAGTTCCTCCAAGCAAACAACTAATTTCTCCAAGCAAAGAATAGTTCCTCCAAGCAAATAACCTATCTGCCCAAGCAAAGAATAGTTCCTCCAAGCAAACAACTAATTTCTCCAAGCAAAGAATAGTTCCTCCAAGCAAATAACCTATCTGCCCAAACAAAGAATAGTTCCTCCAAGCAAACAACTAATTTCTCCAAGCAAAGAATAGTTCCTCCAAGCAAACAACTAATTTCTCCAAGCAAACAATAGTTCCTCCAAGCAAACAACTAATTTCTCCAAGCAAAGAATAGTTCCTCCAAGCAAACAACTAATTTCTCCAAGCAAAGAATAGTTCCTCCAAGCAAATAACTAATTTCTCCAAGCAAAGAATAGTTCCTCCAAGCAAACAACTAATTTCTCCAGGCAAAGAATAGTTCCTCCAAGCAACCAACTAATTTCTCCGAGCAAAGAATAGTTCCTCCAAGCAAACAACTAATTTCTCCAAGCAAAGAATAGTTCCTCCAAGCAAATAACTAATTTCTCCAAGCAAAGAATAGTTCCTCCAAGCAAACAACTAATTTCTCCAAGCAAAGAATAGTTCCTCCAAGCAAACAACTAATTTCTCCAAGCAAAGAATAGTTCCTCCAAGCAAACAACTAATTTCTCCAAGCAAAGAATAGTTCCTCCAAGCAAACAACTAATTTCTCCAAGCAAGCAATAGTTCCTCCAAGCAAACAACTAATTTCTCCAAGCAAAGAATAGTTCCTCCAAGCAAACAACTAATTTCTCCAAGCAAAGAATAGTTCCTCCAAGCAAATAACTAATTTCTCCAAGCAAAGAATAGTTCCTCCAAGCAAATAATTAATTTCTCCAAGCAAAGAATAGTTCCTCCAAGCAACCAACTAATTTCTCCAAGCAAAGAATAGTTCCTCCAAGCAAATAACTAATTTCTCCAAGCAAAGAATAGTTCCTCCAAGCAAACAACTAATTTCTCCAAGCAAAGAATAGTTCCTCCAAGCAAACAACTAATTTCTCCAAGCAAAGAATAGTTCCTCCAAGCAAATAATTAATTTCTCCAAGCAAAGAATAGTTCCTCCAAGCAACCAACTAATTTCTCCAAGCAAAGAATAGTTCCTCCAAGCAAATAACCTATCTGCCCAAGCAAAGAATAGTTCCTCCAAGCAACCAACTAATTTCTCCAAGCAAAGAATAGTTCCTCCAAGCAAATAACTAATTTCTCCAAGCAAAGAATAGTTCCTCCAGCGCAAACAACTAATTTCTCCAAGCAAAGAATAGTTCCTCCAAGCAAATAACCTATCTGCCCAAACAAAGAATAGTTCCTCCAAGCAAACAACTAATTTCTCCAAGCAAAGAATAGTTCCTCCAAGCAAACAACTAATTTCTCCAAGCAAACAACTAATTTCTCCAAGCAAAGAATAGTTCCTCCAAGCAAATAACTAATTTCTCCAAGCAAAGAATAGTTCCTCCAAGCAACCAACTAATTTCTCCGAGCAAAGAATAGTTCCTCCAAGCAAACAACTAATTTTTCCAAGCAAAGAATAGTTCCTCCAAGCAAATAACTAACTTCTCCTAGCAAAGAATAGTTCCTCCAAGCAAATAACTAATTTCTCCAAGCAAAGAATAGTTCCTCCAAGCAACCAACTAATTTCTCCAAGCAAAGAATAGATCCTCCAAGCAAACAACTAATTTCTCCAAGCAAAGAATAGTTCCTCCAAGCAAATAACTTATTTCTCCAAGCAAAGAATAGTTCCTCCAAGCAAACAACTAATTTCTCCAAGCAAAGAATAGTTCCTCCAAGCAAACAACTAATTTCTCCAAGCAAAGAATAGTTCCTCCAAGCAAATAACTAATTTCTCCAAGCAAAGAATAGTTCCTCCAAGCAAATAATTAATTTCTCCAAGCAAAGAATAGTTCCTCCAAGCAACCAACTAATTTCTCCAAGCAAAGAATAGTTCCTCCAAGCAAATAACTAATTTCTCCAAGCAAAGAATAGTTCCTCCAAGCAAACAACTAATTTCTCCAAGCAAAGAATAGTTCCTCCAAGCAAACAACTAATTTCTCCAAGCAAAGAATAGTTCCTCCAAGCAAATAATTAATTTCTCCAAGCAAAGAATAGTTCCTCCAAGCAACCAACTAATTTCTCCAAGCAAAGAATAGTTCCTCCAAGCAAATAACTAATTTCTCCAAGCAAAGAATAGTTCCTCTAAGCAAACAACTAATTTCTCCAAGCAAAGAATAGTTCCTCCAAGCAAATAACTAATTTCTCCAAGCAAAGAATAGTTCCTCCAAGCAAACAACTAATTTCTCCAGGCAAAGAATAGTTCCTCCAAGCAACCAACTAATTTCTCCGAGCAAAGAATAGTTCCTCCAAGCAAACAACTAATTCCTCCAAGCAAACAACTAATTTCTCCAAGCAAACAATAGTTCCTCCAAGCAAACAACTAATTTCTCCAAGCAAAGAATAGTTCCTCTAAGCAAACAACTAATTTCTCCAAGCAAAGAATAGTTCCTCCAAGCAAATAACTAATTTCTCCAAGCAAAGAATAGTTCCTCCAAGCAAACAATTAATTTCTCCAGGCAAAGAATAGTTCCTCCAAGCAACCAACTAATTTCTCCGAGCAAAGAATAGTTCCTCCAAGCAAACAACTAATTTCTCCAAGCAAAGAATAGTTCCTCCAAGCAAATAACTAATTTCTCCAAGCAAAGAATAGTTCCTCCAAGCAAATAACTAATTTCTCCAAGCAAAGAATAGTTCCTCCAAGCAAATAACTAATTTCTCCAAGCAAAGAATAGTTCCTCCAAGCAAACAACTAATTTCTCCAAGCAAAGAATAGTTCCTCCAAGCAAACAACTAATTTCTCCAAGCAAAGAATAGTTCCTCAACGCAAATAATTAATTTCTCCATACAAAGAATAGTTCCTCCAAGCAAACAACTAATTTCTCCAAGCAAAGAATAGTTCCTCCAAGCAACCAACTAATTTCTCCAAGCAAAGAATAGTTCCTCCAAGCAAACAACTAATTTCTCCAAGCAAAGCATAGTTCCTCCAAGCAAACAACTAATTTCTCCAAGCAAAGAATAGTTCCTCCAACCAAATAACTAATTTCTCCAGGCAAAGAATAGTTCCTCCAAGCAAACAACTAATTTCTCCAAGCAAAAAAATAGTTCCTCCAAGCAAACAACTAATTTCTCCAAGCAAAGAATAGTTCCTCCAAGCAAACAACTAATTCCTCCAAGCAAACAACTAATTTCTCCAAGCAAAGAATAGTTCCTCCAAGCAAATAACTAATTTCTCCAAGCAAAGAATAGTTCCTCCAAGCAACCAACTAATTTCTCCGAGCAAAGAATAGTTCCTCCAAGCAAACAACTAATTTTTCCAAGCAAAGAATAGTTCCTCCAAGCAAATAACTAACTTCTCCTAGCAAAGAATAGTTCCTCCAAGCAAATAACTAATTTCTCCAAGCAAAGAATAGTTCCTCCAAGCAAACAACTAATTTCTCCAAGCAAAGAATAGATCCTCCAAGCAAACAACTAATTTCTCCAAGCAAAGAATAGTTCCTCCAAGCAAATAACTAATTTCTCCAAGCAAAGAATAGTTCCTCCAAGCAAACAACTAATTTCTCCAAGCAAAGAATAGTTCCTCCAAGCAAACATTTAATTTCTCCAAGCAAAGAATAGTTCCTCCAAGCAAATAACTAATTTCTCCAAGCAAAGAATAGTTCCTCCAAGCAAATAATTAATTTCTCCAAGCAAAGAATAGTTCCTCCAAGCAACCAACTAATTTCTCCAAGCAAAGAATAGTTCCTCCAAGCAAATAACTAATTTCTCCAAGCAAAGAATAGTTCCTCCAAGCAAACAACTAATTTCTCCAAGCAAAGAATAGTTCCTCCAAGCAAACAACTAATTTCTCCAAGCAAAGAATAGTTCCTCCAAGCAAACAACTAATTTTTCCAAGCAAAGAATAGTTCCTCCAAGCAAACAACTAATTTCTCCAAGCAAAGAATAGTTCCTCCAAGCAAACAACTAATTTCTCCAAGCAAAGAATAGTTCCTCCAAGCAAACAACTAATTTCTCCAAGCGAAGAATAGTTCCTCCAAGCAAATAACTAATTTCTCCAAGCAAATAATAGTTCCTCCAAGCAAACAACTAATTTCTCCAAGCAAAGAATAGTTCCTCCAAGCAAACAACTAATTTCTCCAAGCAAAGAATAGTTCCTCCAAGCAAATAACTAATTTCTCCAAGCAAAGAGTAGTTCCTCCAAGCAAACAACTAATTTCTCCAAGCAAAGAATAGTTCCTCCAAGCAAACAACTAATTTCTCCAAGCAAAGAATAGTTCCTCCAAGCAAACAACTAATTTCTCCAAGCAAAGAATAGTTCCTCCAAGCAAATAACTAATTTCTCCAAGCAAAGAATAGTTCCTCCAAGCAAACAACTAATTTCTCCAAGCAAAGAATAGTTCCTCCAAGCAAACAACTAATTTCTCCAAGCAAAGAATAGTTCCTCCAAGCAACCAACTAATTTCTCCAAGCAAAGAATAGTTCCTCCAAGCAAATAACCTATCTGCCCAAGCAAAGAATAGTTCCTCCAAGCAAACAACTAATTTCTCCAAGCAAAGAATAGTTCCTCCAAGCAAATAACCTATCTGCCCAAACAAAGAATAGTTCCTCCAAGCAAACAACTAATTTCTCCAAGCAAAGAATAGTTCCTCCAAGCAAACAACTAATTTCTCCAAGCAAACAATAGTTCCTCCAAGCAAACAACTAATTTCTCCAAGCAAAGAATAGTTCCTCCAAGCAAACAACTAATTTCTCCAAGCAAAGAATAGTTCCTCCAAGCAAATAATTAATTTCTCCAAGCAAAGAATAGTTCCTCCAAGCAAATAACTAATTTCTCCAAGCAAAGAATAGTTCCTCCAAGCAACCAACTAATTTCTCCAAGCAAAGAATAGATCCTCCAAGCAAACAACTAATTTCTCCAAGCAAAGAATAGTTCCTCCAAGCAAATAACTAATTTCTCCAAGCAAAGAATAGTTCCTCCAAGCAAACAACTAATTTCTCCAAGCAAAGAATAGTTCCTCCAAGCAAACAACTAATTTCTCCAAGCAAAGAATAGTTCCTCCAAGCAAATAACTAATTTCTCCAAGCAAAGAATAGTTCCTCCAAGCAAACAACTAATTTCTCCAAGCAAAGAATAGTTCCTCCAAGCAAATAACTAATTTCTCCAAGCAAAGAATAGTTCCTCCAAGCAAACAACTAATTCCTCCAAGCAAACAACTAATTTCTCCAAGCAAAGAATAGTTCCTCCAAGCAAATAACTAATTTCTCCAAGCAAAGAATAGTTCCTCCAAGCAACCAACTAATTTCTCCGAGCAAAGAATAGTTCCTCCAAGCAAACAACTAATTTTTCCAAGCAAAGAATAGTTCCTCCAAGCAAATAACTAACTTCTCCTAGCAAAGAATAGTTCCTCCAAGCAAATAACTAATTTCTCCAAGCAAAGAATAGTTCCTCCAAGCAAACAACTAATTTCTCCAAGCAAAGAATAGATCCTCCAAGCAAACAACTAATTTCTCCAAGCAAAGAATAGTTCCTCCAAGCAAATAACTAATTTCTCCAAGCAAAGAATAGTTCCTCCAAGCAAACAACTAATTTCTCCAAGCAAAGAATAGTTCCTCCAAGCAAACATTTAATTTCTCCAAGCAAAGAATAGTTCCTCCAAGCAAATAACTAATTTCTCCAAGCAAAGAATAGTTCCTCCAAGCAAATAATTAATTTCTCCAAGCAAAGAATAGTTCCTCCAAGCAACCAACTAATTTCTCCAAGCAAAGAATAGTTCCTCCAAGCAAATAACTAATTTCTCCAAGCAAAGAATAGTTCCTCCAAGCAAACAACTAATTTCTCCAAGCAAAGAATAGTTCCTCCAAGCAAACAACTAATTTCTCCAAGCAAAGAATAGTTCCTCCAAGCAAACAACTAATTTTTCCAAGCAAAGAATAGTTCCTCCAAGCAAACAACTAATTTCTCCAAGCAAAGAATAGTTCCTCCAAGCAAACAACTAATTTCTCCAAGCAAAGAATAGTTCCTCCAAGCAAACAACTAATTTCTCCAAGCGAAGAATAGTTCCTCCAAGCAAATAACTAATTTCTCCAAGCAAAGAATAGTTCCTCCAAGCAAACAACTAATTTCTCCAAGCAAAGAATAGTTCCTCCAAGCAAACAACTAATTTCTCCAAGCAAAGAATAGTTCCTCCAAGCAAATAACTAATTTCTCCAAGCAAAGAGTAGTTCCTCCAAGCAAACAACTAATTTCTCCAAGCAAAGAATAGTTCCTCCAAGCAAACAACTAATTTCTCCAAGCAAAGAATAGTTCCTCCAAGCAAACAACTAATTTCTCCAAGCAAAGAATAGTTCCTCCAAGCAAATAACTAATTTCTCCAAGCAAAGAATAGTTCCTCCAAGCAAACAACTAATTTCTCCAAGCAAAGAATAGTTCCTCCAAGCAAACAACTAATTTCTCCAAGCAAAGAATAGTTCCTCCAAGCAACCAACTAATTTCTAAAAGCAAAGAATAGTTCCTCCAAGCAAATAACCTATCTGCCCAAACAAAGAATAGTTCCTCCAAGCAAACAACTAATTTCTCCAAGCAAAGAATAGTTCCTCCAAGCAAACAACTAATTTCTCCAAGCAAACAATAGTTCCTCCAAGCAAACAACTAATTTCTCCCAGCAAAGAATAGTTCCTCAAAGCAAACAACTAATTTCTCCAAGCAAAGAATAGTTCCTCCAAGCAAATAATTAATTTCTCCAAGCAAAGAATAGTTCCTCCAAGCAAATAACTAATTTCTCCAAGCAAAGAATAGTTCCTCCAAGCAACCAACTAATTTCTCCAAGCAAAGAATAGATCCTCCAAGCAAACAACTAATTTCTCCAAGCAAAGAATAGTTCCTCCAAGCAAATAACTAATTTCTCCAAGCAAAGAATAGTTCCTCCAAGCAAACAACTAATTTCTCCAAGCAAAGAATAGTTCCTCCAAGCAAACAACTAATTTCTCCAAGCAAAGAATAGTTCCTCCAAGCAAATAACTAATTTCTCCAAGCAAAGAATAGTTCCTCCAAGCAACCAACTAATTTCTCCAAGCAAAGAATAGTTCCTCCAAGCAAATAACTAATTTCTCCAAGCAAAGAATAGTTCCTCCAAGCAAACAACTAATTTCTCCAAGCAAAGAATAGTTCCTCCAAGCAAATAACCTATCTGCCCAAACAAAGAATAGTTCCTCCAAGCAAACAACTAATTTCTCCAAGCAAAGAATAGTTCCTCCAAGCAAACAACTAATTTCTCCAAGCAAACAACTAATTTCTCCAAGCAAAGAATAGTTCCTCCAAGCAAATAACTAATTTCTCCAAGCAAAGAATAGTTCCTCCAAGCAACCAACTAATTTCTCCGAGCAAAGAATAGTTCCTCCAAGCAAACAACTAATTTTTTCAAGCAAAGAATAGTTCCTCCAAGCAAATAACTAACTTCTCCTAGCAAAGAATAGTTCCTCCAAGCAAATAACTAATTTCTCCAAGCAAAGAATAGTTCCTCCAAGCAACCAACTAATTTCTCCAAGCAAAGAATAGATCCTCCAAGCAAACAACTAATTTCTCCAAGCAAAGAATAGTTCCTCCAAGCAAATAACTAATTTCTCCAAGCAAAGAATAGTTCCTCCAAGCAAACAACTAATTTCTCCAAGCAAAGAATAGTTCCTCCAAGCAAACAACTAATTTCTCCAAGCAAAGAATAGTTCCTCCAAGCAAATAACTAATTTCTCCAAGCAAAGAATAGTTCCTCCAAGCAACCAACTAATTTCTCCAAGCAAAGAATAGTTCCTCCAAGCAAATAACTAATTTCTCCAAGCAAAGAATAGTTCCTCCAAGCAAACAACTAATTTCTCCAAGCAAAGAATAGTTCCTCCAAGCAAACAACTAATTTCTCCAAGCAAAGAATAGTTCCTCCAAGCAAATAATTAATTTCTCCAAGCAAAGAATAGTTCCTCCAAGCAACCAACTAATTTCTCCAAGCAAAGAATAGTTCCTCCAAGCAAATAACTAATTTCTCCAAGCAAAGAATAGTTCCTCTAAGCAAACAACTAATTTCTCCAAGCAAAGAATAGTTCCTCCAAGCAAATAACTAATTTCTCCAAGCAAAGAATAGTTCCTCCAAGCAAACAACTAATTTCTCCAGGCAAAGAATAGTTCCTCCAAGCAACCAACTAATTTCTCCGAGCAAAGAATAGTTCTTCCAAGCAAACAACTAATTCCTCCAAGCAAACAACTAATTTCTCCAAGCAAACAATAGTTCCTCCAAGCAAACAACTAATTTCTCCAAGCAAAGAATAGTTCCTCTAAGCAAACAACTAATTTCTCCAAGCAAAGAATAGTTCCTCCAAGCAAATAACTAATTTCTCCAAGCAAAGAATAGTTCCTCCAAGCAAACAATTAATTTCTCCAGGCAAAGAATAGTTCCTCCAAGCAACCAACTAATTTCTCCGAGCAAAGAATAGTTCCTCCAAGCAAACAACTAATTTCTCCAAGCAAAGAATAGTTCCTCCAAGCAAATAACTAATTTCTCCAAGCAAAGAATAGTTCCTCCAAGCAAATAACTAATTTCTCCAAGCAAAGAATAGTTCCTCCAAGCAAATAACTAATTTCTCCAAGCAAAGAATAGTTCCTCCAAGCAAACAACTAATTTCTCCAAGCAAAGAATAGTTCCTCCAAGCAACCAACTAATTTCTCCAAGCAAAGAATAGTTCCTCCAAGCAAATAACCTATCTGCCCAAGCAAAGCATAGTTCCTCCAAGCAAACAACTAATTTCTCCAAGCAAAGAATAGTTCCTCCAACCAAATAACTAATTTCTCCAGGCAAAGAATAGTTCCTCCAAGCAAACAACTAATTTCTCTAAGCAAAAAAATAGTTCCTCCAAGCAAACAACTAATTTCTCCAAGCAAAGAATAGTTCCTCCAAGCAAACAACTAATTCCTCCAAGCAAACAACTAATTTCTCCAAGCAAAGAATAGTTCCTCCAAGCAAATAACTAATTTCTCCAAGCAAAGAATAGTTCCTCCAAGCAACCAACTAATTTCTCCGAGCAAAGAATAGTTCCTCCAAGCAAACAACTAATTTTTCCAAGCCAAGAATAGTTCCTCCAAGCAAATAACTAACTTCTCCTAGCAAAGAATAGTTCCTCCAAGCAAATAACTAATTTCTCCAAGCAAAGAATAGTTCCTCCAAGCAAACAACTAATTTCTCCAAGCAAAGAATAGATCCTCCAAGCAAACAACTAATTTCTCCAAGCAAAGAATAGTTCCTCCAAGCAAATAACTAATTTCTCCAAGCAAAGAATAGTTCCTCCAAGCAAACAACTAATTTCTCCAAGCAAAGAATAGTTCCTCCAAGCAAACATTTAATTTCTCCAAGCAAAGAATAGTTCCTCCAAGCAAATAACTAATTTCTCCAAGCAAAGAATAGTTCCTCCAAGCAAATAATTAATTTCTCCAAGCAAAGAATAGTTCCTCCAAGCAACCAACTAATTTCTCCAAGCAAAGAATGGTTCCTCCAAGCAAATAACTAATTTCTCCAAGCAAAGAATAGTTCCTCCAAGCAAACAACTAATTTCTCCAAGCAAAGAATAGTTCCTCCAAGCAAACAACTAATTTCTCCAAGCAAAGAATAGTTCCTCCAAGCAAACAACTAATTTTTCCAAGCAAAGAATAGTTCCTCCAAGCAAACAACTAATTTCTCCAAGCAAAGAATAGTTCCTCCAAGCAAACAACTAATTTCTCCAAGCAAAGAATAGTTCCTCCAAGCAAACAACTAATTTCTCCAAGCAAAGAATAGTTCCTCCAAGCAAATAACTAATTTCTCCAAGCAAAGAATAGTTCCTCCAAGCAAACAACTAATTTCTCCAAGCAAAGAATAGTTCCTCCAAGCAAACAACTAATTTCTCCAAGCAAAGAATAGTTCCTCCAAGCAAATAACTAATTTCTCCAAGCAAAGAGTAGTTCCTCCAAGCAAACAACTAATTTCTCCAAGCAAAGAATAGTTCCTCCAAGCAAACAACTAATTTCTCCAAGCAAAGAATAGTTCCTCCAAGCAAACAACTAATTTCTCCAAGCAAAGAATAGTTCCTCCAAGCAAATAACTAATTTCTCCAAGCAAAGAATAGTTCCTCCAAGCAAACAACTAATTTCTCCAAGCAAAGAATAGTTCCTCCAAGCAAACAACTAATTTCTCCAAGCAAAGAATAGTTCCTCCAAGCAACCAACTAATTTCTCCAAGCAAAGAATAGTTCCTCCAAGCAAATAACCTATCTGCCCAAGCAAAGAATAGTTCCTCCAAGCAAACAACTAATTTCTCCAAGCAAAGAATAGTTCCTCCAAGCAAATAACCTATCTGCCCAAACAAAGAATAGTTCCTCCAAGCAAACAACTAATTTCTCCAAGCAAAGAATAGTTCCTCCAAGCAAACAACTAATTTCTCCAAGCAAACAATAGTTCCTCCAAGCAAACAACTAATTTCTCCAAGCAAAGAATAGTTCCTCCAAGCAAACAACTAATTTCTCCAAGCAAAGAATAGTTCCTCCAAGCAAATAACTAATTTCTCCAAGCAAAGAATAGTTCCTCCAAGCAAACAACTAATTTCTCCAGGCAAAGAATAGTTCCTCCAAGCAACCAACTAATTTCTCCAAGCAAAGAATAGTTCCTCCAAGCAAACAACTAATTTCTCCAAGCAAGCAATAGTTCCTCCAAGCAAACAACTAATTTCTCCAAGCAAAGAATAGTTCCTCCAAGCAAACAACTAATTTCTCCAAGCAAAGAATAGTTCCTCCAAGCAAATAACTAATTTCTCCAAGCAAAGAATAGTTCCTCCAAGCAAATAATTAATTTCTCCAAGCAAAGAATAGTTCCTCCAAGCAACCAACTAATTTCTCCAAGCAAAGAATAGTTCCTCCAAGCAAATAACTAATTTCTCCAAGCAAAGAATAGTTCCTCCAAGCAAACAACTAATTTCTCCAAGCAAAGAATAGTTCCTCCAAGCAAACAACTAATTTCTCCAAGCAAAGAATAGTTCCTCCAAGCAAATAATTAATTTCTCCAAGCAAAGAATAGTTCCTCCAAGCAACCAACTAATTTCTCCAAGCAAAGAATAGTTCCTCCAAGCAAATAACTAATTTCTCCAAGCAAAGAATAGTTCCTCCAAGCAAATAACTAATTTCTCCAAGCAAAGAATAGTTCCTCCAAGCAAATAACTAATTTCTCCAAGCAAAGAATAGTTCCTCCAAGCAACCAACTAATTTCTCCAAGCAAAGAATAGTTCCTCCAAGCAAATAACTAATTTCTCCAAGCAAAGAATAGTTCCTCCAAGCAAACAACTAATTTCTCCAAGCAAAGAATAGTTCCTCCAAGCAAACAACTAATTTCTCCAAGCAAAGAATAGTTCCTCCAAGCAAATAACTAATTTCTCCAAGCAAAGAATAGTTCCTCCAAGCAACCAACTAATTTCTCCAAGCAAAGAATAGTTCCTCCAAGCAAATAACCTATCTGCCCAAGCAAAGAATAGTTCCTCCAAGCAACCAACTAATTTCTCCAAGCAAAGAATAGTTCCTCCAAGCAAATAACTAATTTCTCCAAGCAAAGAATAGTTCCTCCAAGCAAACAACTAATTCCTCCAAGCAAAGAATAGTTCCTCCAAGCAAATAACTAATTTCTCCAAGCAAAGAATAGTTCCTCCAAGCAACCAACTAATTTCTCCGAGCAAAGAATAGTTCCTCCAAGCAAACAACTAATTTTTCCAAGCAAAGAATAGTTCCTCCAAGCAAATAACTAACTTCTCCTAGCAAAGAATAGTTCCTCCAAGCAAATAACTAATTTCTCCAAGCAAAGAATAGTTCCTCCAAGCAACCAACTAATTTCTCCAAGCAAAGAATAGTTCCTCCAAGCAAATAACCTATCTGCCCAAGCAAAGAATAGTTCCTCCAAGCAACCAACTAATTTCTCCAAGCAAAGAATAGTTCCTCCAAGCAAACAACTAATTTCTCCAAGCAAAGAATAGTTCCTCCAAGCAAACATTTAATTTCTCCAAGCAAAGAATAGTTCCTCCAAGCAAATAACTAATTTCTCCAAGCAAAGAATAGTTCCTCCAAGCAAATAATTAATTTCTCCAAGCAAAGAATAGTTCCTCCAAGCAACCAACTAATTTCTCCAAGCAAAGAATAGTTCCTCCAAGCAAATAACTAATTTCTCCAAGCAAAGAATAGTTCCTCCAAGCAAAAAACTAATTTCTCCAAGCAAAGAATAGTTCCTCCAAGCAAACAACTAATTTCTCCAAGCAAAGAATAGTTCCTCCAAGCAAACAACTAATTTCTCCAAGCAAAGAATAGTTCCTCCAAGCAAACAACTAATTTCTCCAAGCAAAGAATAGTTCCTCCAAGCAAATAATTAATTTCTCCAAGCAAAGAATAGTTCCTCCAAGCAACCAACTAATTTCTCCAAGCAAAGAATAGTTCCTCCAAGCAAATAACCTATCTGCCCAAGCAAAGAATAGTTCCTCCAAGCAACCAACTAATTTCTCCAAGCAAAGAATAGTTCCTCCAAGCAAATAACTAATTTCTCCAAGCAAAGAATAGTTCCTCCAAGCAAACAACTAATTTCTCCAAGCAAAGAATAGTTCCTCCAAGCAACCAACTAATTTCTCCAAGCAAAGAATAGTTCCTCCAAGCAAATAACCTATCTGCCCAAGCAAAGAATAGTTCCTCCAAGCAACCAACTAATTTCTCCAAGCAAAGAATAGTTCCTCCAAGCAAATAACCTATCTGCCCAAGCAAAGAATAGTTCCTCCAAGCAACCAACTAATTTCTCCAAGCAAAGAATAGATCCTCCAAGCAAACAACTAATTTCTCCAAGCAAAGAATAGTTCCTCCAAGCAAATAACTAATTTCTCCAAGCAAAGAATAGTTCCTCCAAGCAAACAACTAATTTCTCCAAGCAAAGAATAGTTCCTCCAAGCAAACAACTAATTTCTCCAAGCAAACAATAGTTCCTCCAAGCAAACAACTAATTTCTCCAAGCAAAGAATAGTTCCTCCAAGCAAACAACTAATTTCTCCAAGCAAAGAATAGTTCCTCCAAGCAAATAACTAATTTCTCCAAGCAAAGAATAGTTCCTCCAAGCAAACAACTAATTTCTCCAGGCAAAGAATAGTTCCTCCAAGCAACCAACTAATTTCTCTGAGCAAAGAATAGTTCCTCCAAGCAAACAACTAATTTCTCCAAGCAAAGAATAGTTCCTCCAAGCAACCAACTAATTTCTCCAAGCAAAGAATAGTTCCTCCAAGCAAACAACTAATTTCTCCAAGCAAAGAATAGTTCCTCCAAGCAAACAACTAATTTCTCCAAGCAAAGAATAGTTCCTCCAAGCAAACAACTAATTTCTCCAAGCAAAGAATAGTTCCTCCAAGCAAACAACTAATTTCTCCAAGCAAGCAATAGTTCCTCCAAGCAAACAACTAATTTCTCCAAGCAAAGAATAGTTCCTCCAAGCAAACAACTAATTTCTCCAAGCAAAGAATAGTTCCTCCAAGCAAATAACTAATTTCTCCAAGCAAAGAATAGTTCCTCCAAGCAAATAATTAATTTCTCCAAGCAAAGAATAGTTCCTCCAAGCAACCAACTAATTTCTCCAAGCAAAGAATAGTTCATCCAAGCAAATAACTAATTTCTCCAAGCAAAGAATAGTTCCTCCAAGCAAACAACTAATTTCTCCAAGCAAAGAATAGTTCCTCCAAGCAAACAACTAATTTCTCCAAGCAAAGAATAGTTCCTCCAAGCAAATAATTAATTTCTCCAAGCAAAGAATAGTTCCTCCAAGCAACCAACTAATTTCTCCAAGCAAAGAATAGTTCCTCCAAGCAAATAACTAATTTCTCCAAGCAAAGAATAGTTCCTCCAAGCAAATAACTAATTTCTCCAAGCAAAGAATAGTTCCTCCAAGCAAATAACTAATTTCTCCAAGCAAAGAATAGTTCCTCCAAGCAACCAACTAATTTCTCCAAGCAAACAATAGTTCCTCCAAGCAAACAACTAATTTCTCCAAGCAAAGAATAGTTCCTCCAAGCAAACAACTAATTTCTCCAAGCAAAGAATAGTTCCTCCAAGCAAATAACTAATTTCTCCAAGCAAAGAATAGTTCCTCCAAGCAAACAACTAATTTCTCCAGGCAAAGAATAGTTCCTCCAAGCAAATAACTAATTTCTCCAAGCAAAGATTAGTTCCTCCAAGCAAACAACTAATTTCTCCAAGCAAAGAATAGTTCCTCCAAGCAAACAACTAATTTCTCCAAGCAAAGAATAGTTCCTCCAAGCAAACAACTAATTTCTCCAAGCAAAGAATAGTTCCTCCAAGCAAACAACTAATTTCTCCAAGCAAGCAATAGTTCCTCCAAGCAAACAACTAATTTCTCCAAGCAAAGAATAGTTCCTCCAAGCAAACAACTAATTTCTCCAAGCAAAGAATAGTTCCTCCAAGCAAATAACTAATTTCTCCAAGCAAAGAATAGTTCCTCCAAGCAAATAATTAATTTCTCCAAGCAAAGAATAGTTCCTCCAAGCAACCAACTAATTTCTCCAAGCAAAGAATAGTTCCTCCAAGCAAATAACTAATTTCTCCAAGCAAAGAATAGTTCCTCCAAGCAAACAACTAATTTCTCCAAGCAAAGAATAGTTCCTCCAAGCAAACAACTAATTTCTCCAAGCAAAGAATAGTTCCTCCAAGCAAATAATTAATTTCTCCAAGCAAAGAATAGTTCCTCCAAGCAACCAACTAATTTCTCCAAGCAAAGAATAGTTCCTCCAAGCAAATAACCTATCTGCCCAAGCAAAGAATAGTTCCTCCAAGCAAACAACTAATTTCTCCAGGCAAAGAATAGTTCCTCCAAGCAAATAACTAATTTCTCCAAGCAAAGAATAGTTCCTCCAAGCAAACAACTAATTTCTCCAAGCAAAGAATAGTTCCTCCAAGCAAACAACTAATTTCTCCAAGCAAAGAATAGTTCCTCCAAGCAAACAACTAATTTCTCCAAGCAAAGAATAGTTCCTCCAAGCAAACAACTAATTTCTCCAAGCAAGCAATAGTTCCTCCAAGCAAACAACTAATTTCTCCAAGCAAAGAATAGTTCCTCCAAGCAAACAACTAATTTCTCCAAGCAAAGAATAGTTCCTCCAAGCAAATAACTAATTTCTCCAAGCAAAGAATAGTTCCTCCAAGCAAATAATTAATTTCTCCAAGCAAAGAATAGTTCCTCCAAGCAACCAACTAATTTCTCCAAGCAAAGAATAGTTCCTCCAAGCAAATAACTAATTTCTCCAAGCAAAGAATAGTTCCTCCAAGCAAACAACTAATTTCTCCAAGCAAAGAATAGTTCCTCCAAGCAAACAACTAATTTCTCCAAGCAAAGAATAGTTCCTCCAAGCAAATAATTAATTTCTCCAAGCAAAGAATAGTTCCTCCAAGCAACCAACTAATTTCTCCAAGCAAAGAATAGTTCCTCCAAGCAAATAACCTATCTGCCCAAGCAAAGAATAGTTCCTCCAAGCAAACAACTAATTTCTCCAAGCAAAGAATAGTTCCTCCAAGCAAATAACTAATTTCTCCAAGCAAAGAATAGTTCCTCCAAGCAAATAACTAATTTCTCCAAGCAAAGAATAGTTCCTCCAAGCAACCAACTAATTTCTCCAAGCAAAGAATAGTTCCTCCAAGCAAATAACCTATCTGCCCAAGCAAAGAATAGTTCCTCCAAGCAAATAACTAATTTCTCCAAGCAAAGAATAGTTCCTCCAAGCAACCAACTAATTTCTCCAAGCAAAGAATAGTTCCTCCAAGCAAATAACTAATTTCTCCAAGCAAAGAATAGTTCTTCCAAGCAAATAACTAATTTCTCCAAGCAAAGAATAGTTCCTCCAAGCAAACAACTAATTTCTCCAAGCAAAGAATAGTTCCTCCAAGCAAATAACTAATTTCTCCAAGCAAAGAATAGTTCCTCCAAGCAACCAACTAATTTCTCCAAGCAAAGAATAGTTCTTCCAAGCAAATAACCTATCTGCCCAAGCAAAGAATAGTTCCTCCAAGCAAATAACTAATTTCTCCAAGCAAACAATAGTTCCTCCAAGCAACCAACTAATTTTTCCAAGCAAAGAATAGTTCCTCCAAGCAAATAACCTATCTGCCCAAGCAAAGAATAGTTCCTCCAAGCAACCAACTAATTTCTCAGAGCAAAGAATAATTCCTCCAAGCAAACAACTAATTTCTCCAAGCAAAGAATACTTCCTCCAAGCAAATAACTAATTTCTCCAAGCAAAGAATAGTTCCTCCAAGCAAACAACTAATTTCTCCAAGCAAAGAATAGTTCCTCCAAGCAAACAACTAATTTCTCCAAGCAAACAATAGTTCCTCCAAGCAAATAACTAATTTCTCCAAGCAAAGAATAGTTCCTCCAAGCAACCAACTAATTTCTCCAAGCAAAGAATAGTTCCTCCAAGCAAATAACTAATTTCTCCAAGCAAAGAATAGTTCCTCCAAGCAAATAACTAATTTCTCCAAGCAAAGAATAGTTCCTCCAAGCAACCAACTAATTTCTCCAAGCAAAGAATAGTTCCTCCAAGCAACCAACTAATTTCTCCAAGCAAAGAATAGTTCCTCCAAGCAAATAACCTATCTGCCCAAGCAAAGAATAGTTCCTCCAAGCAAATAACTAATTTCTCCAAGCAAAGAATAGTTCCTCCAAGCAACCAACTAATTTCTCCAAGCAAAGAATAGTTCCTCCAAGCAAATAACTAATTTCTCCAAGCAAAGAATAGTTCCTCCAAGCAAATAACTAATTTCTCCAAGCAAAGAATAGTTCCTCCAAGCAAACAACTAATTTCTCCAAGCAAAGAATAGTTCCTCCAAGCAAATAACTAATTTTTCCAAGCAAAGAATAGTTCCTCCAAGCAAATAACTAATTTCTCCAAGCAAAGAATAGTTCCTCCAAGCAACCAACTAATTTCTCCAAGCAAAGAATAGTTCCTCCAAGCAAATAACTAATTTCTCCAAGCAAAGAATAGTTCCTCCAAGCAAACAACTAATTTCTCCAAGCAAAGAATAATTCCTCCAAGCAAACAACTAATTTCTCCAAGCAAAGAATAGTTCCTCCAAGCAAATAACTAATTTCTCCAAGCAAAGAATAGTTCCTCCAAGCAAACAACTAATTTCTCCAAGCAAAGAATAGTTCCTCCAAGCAAACAACTAATTTCTCCAAGCAAACAATAGTTCCTCCAAGCAAATAACTAATTTCTCCAAGCAAAGAATAGTTCCTCCAAGCAAATAACTAATTTCTCCAAGCAAAGAATAGTTCCTCCAAGCAAATAACTAATTTCCCCAAGCAAAGAATAGTTCCTCCAAGCAACCAACTAATTTCTCCAAGCAAAGAATAGTTCCTCCAAGCAAATAACCTATCTGCCCAAGCAAAGAATAGTTCCTCCAAGCAAACAACTAATTTCTCCAAGCAAAGAATAGTTCCTCCAAGCAAATAACTAATTTCTCCAAGCAAAAAATAGTTCCTCCAAGCAAATAACTAATTTCTCCAAGCAAAGAATAGTTCCTCCAAGCAAACAACTAATTTCTCCAAGCAAAGAATAGTTCCTCCAAGCAAATAACTAATTTTTCCAAGCAAAGAATAGTTCCTCCAAGCAAATAACTAATTTCTCCAAGCAAAGAATAGTTCCTCCAAGCAACCAACTAATTTCTCCAAGCAAAGAATAGTTCCTCCAAGCAAATAACTAATTTCTCCAAGCAAAGAATAGTTCCTCCAAGCAAACAACTAATTTCTCCAAGCAAAGAATAATTCCTCCAAGCAAACAACTAATTTCTCCAAGCAAAGAATAGTTCCTCCAAGCAAATAACTAATTTCTCCAAGCAAAGAATAGTTCCTCCTAGCAAACAACTAATTTCTCCAAGCAAAGAATAGTTCCTCCAAGCAAACAACTAATTTCTCCAAGCAAACAATAGTTCCTCCAAGCAAATAACTAATTTCTCCAAGCAAAGAATAGTTCCTCCAAGCAAATAACTAATTTCTCCAAGCAAAGAATAGTTCCTCCAAGCAAATAACTAATTTCTCCAAGCAAAGAATAGTTCCTCCAAGCAACCAACTAATTTCTCCAAGCAAAGAATAGTTCCTCCAAGCAAATAACTAATTTCTCCAAGCAAAGAATAGTTCCTCCAAGCAAATAATTAATTTCTCCAAGCAAAGAATAGTTCCTCCAAGCAAACAACTAATTTCTCCAAGCAAAGAATAGTTCCTCCAAGCAAATAACTAATTTCTCCAAGCAAAAAATAGTTCCTCCAAGCAAATAACTAATTTCTCCAAGCAAAGAATAGTTCCTCCAAGCAAATAACTAATTTCTCCAAGCAAAGAATAGTTCCTCCAAGCAAACAACTAATTTCTCCAAGCAAAGAATAGTTCCTCCAAGCAAACAACTAATTTCTCCAAGCAAACAATAGTTCCTCCAAGCAAATAACTAATTTCTCCAAGCAAAGAATAGTTCCTCCAAGCAACCAACTAATTTCTCCAAGCAAAGAATAGTTCCTCCAAGCAAATAACTAATTTCTCCAAGCAAAGAATAGTTCCTCCAAGCAAACAACTAATTTCTCCAAGCAAAGAATAGTTCCTCCAAGCAAATAACTAATTTCTCCAAGCAAAGAATAGTTCCTCCAAGGAAACAACTAATTTCTCCAAGCAAAGAATAGTTCCTCCAAGCAAACAACTAATTTCTCCAAGCAAAGAATAGTTCCTCCAAGCAACCAACTAATTTCTCCAAGCAAAGAATAGTTCCTCCAAGCAAATAACCTATCTGCCCAAGCAAAGAATAGTTCCTCCAAGCAAACAACTAATTTCTCCAAGCAAAGAATAGTTCCTCCAAGCAAATAACCTATCTGCCCAAACAAAGAATAGTTCCTCCAAGCAAACAACTAATTTCTCCAAGCAAAGAATAGTTCCTCCAAGCAAACAACTAATTTCTCCAAGCAAACAATAGTTCCTCCAAGCAAACAACTAATTTCTCCAAGCAAAGAATAGTTCCTCCAAGCAAACAACTAATTTCTCCAAGCAAAGAATAGTTCCTCCAAGCAAATAACTAATTTCTCCAAGCAAAGAATAGTTCCTCCAAGCAAACAACTAATTTCTCCAGGCAAAGAATAGTTCCTCCAAGCAACCAACTAATTTCTCCGAGCAAAGAATAGTTCCTCCAAGCAAACAACTAATTTCTCCAAGCAAAGAATAGTTCCTCCAAGCAAATAACTAATTTCTCCAAGCAAAGAATAGTTCCTCCAAGCAAACAACTAATTTCTCCAAGCAAAGAATAGTTCCTCCAAGCAAACAACTAATTTCTCCAAGCAAAGAATAGTTCCTCCAAGCAAACAACTAATTTCTCCAAGCAAAGAATAGTTCCTCCAAGCAAACAACTAATTTCTCCAAGCAAAGAATAGTTCCTCCAAGCAACCAACTAATTTCTCCAAGCAAAGAATAGTTCCTCCAAGCAAATAACTAATTTCTCCAAGCAAAGAATAGTTCCTCCAAGCAAACAACTAATTTCTCCAAGCAAAGAATAATTCCTCCAAGCAAACAACTAATTTCTCCAAGCAAAGAATAGTTCCTCCAAGCAAATAACTAATTTCTCCAAGCAAAGAATAGTTCCTCCTAGCAAACAACTAATTTCTCCAAGCAAAGAATAGTTCCTCCAAGCAAACAACTAATTTCTCCAAGCAAACAATAGTTCCTCCAAGCAAATAACTAATTTCTCCAAGCAAAGAATAGTTCCTCCAAGCAAATAACTAATTTCTCCAAGCAAAGAATAGTTCCTCCAAGCAAATAACTAATTTCTCCAAGCAAAGAATAGTTCCTCCAAGCAACCAACTAATTTCTCCAAGCAAAGAATAGTTCCTCCAAGCAAATAACTAATTTCTCCAAGCAAAGAATAGTTCCTCCAAGCAAATAATTAATTTCTCCAAGCAAAGAATAGTTCCTCCAAGCAAACAACTAATTTCTCCAAGCAAAGAATAGTTCCTCCAAGCAAATAACTAATTTCTCCAAGCAAAAAATAGTTCCTCCAAGCAAATAACTAATTTCTCCAAGCAAAGAATAGTTCCTCCAAGCAAATAACTAATTTCTCCAAGCAAAGAATAGTTCCTCCAAGCAAACAACTAATTTCTCCAAGCAAAGAATAGTTCCTCCAAGCAAACAACTAATTTCTCCAAGCAAACAATAGTTCCTCCAAGCAAATAACTAATTTCTCCAAGCAAAGAATAGTTCCTCCAAGCAACCAACTAATTTCTCCAAGCAAAGAATAGTTCCTCCAAGCAAATAACTAATTTCTCCAAGCAAAGAATAGTTCCTCCAAGCAAACAACTAATTTCTCCAAGCAAAGAATAGTTCCTCCAAGCAAATAACTAATTTCTCCAAGCAAAGAATAGTTCCTCCAAGGAAACAACTAATTTCTCCAAGCAAAGAATAGTTCCTCCAAGCAAACAACTAATTTCTCCAAGCAAAGAATAGTTCCTCCAAGCAAATAACTAATTTCTCCAAGCAAAGAATAGTTCCTCCAAGCAACCAACTAATTTCTCCAAGCAAAGAATAGTTCCTCCAAGCAAATAACTAATTTCTCCAAGCAAAGAATAGTTCCTCCAAGCAAACAACTAATTTCTCCAAGCAAAGAATAATTCCTCCAAGCAAACAACTAATTTCTCCAAGCAAAGAATAGTTCCTCCAAGCAAATAACTAATTTCTCCAAGCAAACAATAGTTCCTCCAAGCAAACAACTAATTTCTCCAAGCAAGGAATAGTTCCTCCAAGCAAACAACTAATTTCTCCAAGCAAAGAATAGTTCCTCCAAGCAAATAACTAATTTCTCCAAGCAAAGAATAGTTCCTCCAAGCAAACAACTAATTTCTCCAGGCAAAGAATAGTTCCTCCAAGCAACCAACTAATTTCTCCGAGCAAAGAATAGTTCCTCCAAGCAAACAACTAATTTCTCCAAGCAAAGAATAGTTCCTCCAAGCAAATAACTAATTTCTCCAAGCAAAGAATAGTTCCTCCAAGCAAACAACTAATTTCTCCAAGCAAAGAATAGTTCCTCCAAGCAAACAACTAATTTCTCCAAGCAAAGAATAGTTCCTCCAAGCAAACAACTAATTTCTCCAAGCAAAGAATAGTTCCTCCAAGCAAACAACTAATTTCTCCAAGCAAAGAATAGTTCCTCCAAGCAACCAACTAATTTCTCCAAGCAAAGAATAGTTCCTCCAAGCAAATAACTAATTTCTCCAAGCAAAGAATAGTTCCTCCAAGCAAACAACTAATTTCTCCAAGCAAAGAATAATTCCTCCAAGCAAACAACTAATTTCTCCAAGCAAAGAATAGTTCCTCCAAGCAAATAACTAATTTCTCCAAGCAAAGAATAGTTCCTCCCAGCAAACAACTAATTTCTCCAAGCAAAGAATAGTTCCTCCAAGCAAACAACTAATTTCTCCAAGCAAACAATAGTTCCTCCAAGCAAATAACTAATTTCTCCAAGCAAAGAATAGTTCCTCCAAGCAAATAACTAATTTCTCCAAGCAAAGAATAGTTCCTCCAAGCAAATAACTAATTTCTCCAAGCAAAGAATAGTTCCTCCAAGCAACCAACTAATTTCTCCAAGCAAAGAATAGTTCCTCCAAGCAAATAACTAATTTCTCCAAGCAAAGAATAGTTCCTCCAAGCAAATAATTAATTTCTCCAAGCAAAGAATAGTTCCTCCAAGCAAACAACTAATTTCTCCAAGCAAAGAATAGTTCCTCCAAGCAAATAACTAATTTCTCCAAGCAAAAAATAGTTCCTCCAAGCAAATAACTAATTTCTCCAAGCAAAGAATAGTTCCTCCAAGCAAATAACTAATTTCTCCAAGCAAAGAATAGTTCCTCCAAGCAAACAACTAATTTCTCCAAGCAAAGAATAGTTCCTCCAAGCAAACAACTAATTTCTCCAAGCAAACAATAGTTCCTCCAAGCAAATAACTAATTTCTCCAAGCAAAGAATAGTTCCTCCAAGCAACCAACTAATTTCTCCAAGCAAAGAATAGTTCCTCCAAGCAAATAACTAATTTCTCCAAGCAAAGAATAGTTCCTCCAAGCAAACAACTAATTTCTCCAAGCAAAGAATAGTTCCTCCAAGCAAATAACTAATTTCTCCAAGCAAAGAATAGTTCCTCCAAGGAAACAACTAATTTCTCCAAGCAAAGAATAGTTCCTCCAAGCAAACAACTAATTTCTCCAAGCAAAGAATAGTTCCTCCAAGCAACCAACTAATTTCTCCAAGCAAAGAATAGTTCCTCCAAGCAAATAACCTATCTGCCCAAGCAAAGAATAGTTCCTCCAAGCAAACAACTAATTTCTCCAAGCAAAGAATAGTTCCTCCAAGCAAATAACCTATCTGCCCAAACAAAGAATAGTTCCTCCAAGCAAACAACTAATTTCTCCAAGCAAAGAATAGTTCCTCCAAGCAAACAACTAATTTCTCCAAGCAAACAATAGTTCCTCCAAGCAAACAACTAATTTCTCCAAGCAAAGAATAGTTCCTCCAAGCAAACAACTAATTTCTCCAAGCAAAGAATAGTTCCTCCAAGCAAATAACTAATTTCTCCAAGCAAAGAATAGTTCCTCCAAGCAAACAACTAATTTCTCCAGGCAAAGAATAGTTCCTCCAAGCAACCAACTAATTTCTCCGAGCAAAGAATAGTTCCTCCAAGCAAACAACTAATTTCTCCAAGCAAAGAATAGTTCCTCCAAGCAAATAACTAATTTCTCCAAGCAAAGAATAGTTCCTCCAAGCAAACAACTAATTTCTCCAAGCAAAGAATAGTTCCTCCAAGCAAACAACTAATTTCTCCAAGCAAAGAATAGTTCCTCCAAGCAAACAACTAATTTCTCCAAGCAAAGAATAGTTCCTCCAAGCTACCAACTAATTTCTCCAAGCAAGCAATAGTTCCTCCAAGCAAACAACTAATTTCTCCAAGCAAAGAATAGTTCCTCCAAGCAAACAACTAATTTCTCCAAGCAAAGAATAGTTCCTCCAAGCAAATAACTAATTTCTCCAAGCAAAGAATAGTTCCTCCAAGCAAATAACTAATTTCTCCAAGCAAAGAATAGTTCCTCCAAGCAAACAACTAATTTCTCCAAGCAAAGAATAGTTCCTCCAAGCAAATAACTAATTTTTCCAAGCAAAGAATAGTTCCTCCAAGCAAATAACTAATTTCTCCAAGCAAAGAATAGTTCCTCCAAGCAACCAACTAATTTCTCCAAGCAAAGAATAGTTCCTCCAAGCAAATAACTAATTTCTCCAAGCAAAGAATAGTTCCTCCAAGCAAATAACCTATCTGCCCAAGCAAAGAATAGTTCCTCCAAGCAAACAACTAATTTCTCCAAGCAAAGAATAGTTCCTCCAAGCAAATAACCTATCTGCCCAAACAAAGAATAGTTCCTCCAAGCAAACAACTAATTTCTCCAAGCAAAGAATAGTTCCTCCAAGCAAATAACTAATTTCTCCAAGCAAACAATAGTTCCTCCAAGCAAATAACTAATTTCTCCAAGCAAAGAATAGTTCCTCCAAGCAAATAACTAATTTCTCCAAGCAAAGAATAGTTCCTCCAAGCAAATAACTAATTTCTCCAAGCAAAGAATAGTTCCTCCAAGCAAATAACCTATCTGCCCAAGCAAAGAATAGTTCCTCCAAGCAACCAACTAATTTCTCCAAGCAAAGAATAGTTCCTCCAAGCAAATAACTAATTTCTCCAAGCAAAGAATAGTTCCTCCAAGCAAATAACCTATCTGCCCAAGCAAAGAATAGTTCCTCCAAGCAAACAACTAATTTCTCCAAGCAAAGAATAGTTCCTCCAAGCAAATAACCTATCTGCCCAAACAAAGAATAGTTCCTCCAAGCAAACAACTAATTTCTCCAAGCAAAGAATAGTTCCTCCAAGCAAATAACTAATTTCTCCAAGCAAACAATAGTTCCTCCAAGCAAATAACTAATTTCTCCAAGCAAAGAATAGTTCCTCCAAGCAAATAACTAATTTCTCCAAGCAAAGAATAGTTCCTCCAAGCAAATAACTAATTTCTCCAAGCAAAGAATAGTTCCTCCAAGCAAATAACCTATCTGCCCAAACAAAGAATAGTTCCTCCAAGCAACCAACTAATTTCTCCAAGCAAAGAATAGTTCCTCCAAGCAAACAACTAATTTCTCCAAGCAAAGAATAGTTCCTCCAAGCAAACAACTAATTTCTCCAAGCAAAGAATAGTTCCTCCAAGCTACCAACTAATTTCTCCAAGCAAGCAATAGTTCCTCCAAGCAAACAACTAATTTCTCCAAGCAAAGAATAGTTCCTCCAAGCAAACAACTAATTTCTCCAAGCAAAGAATAGTTCCTCCAAGCAAATAACTAATTTCTCCAAGCAAAGAATAGTTCCTCCAAGCAAATAACTAATTTCTCCAAGCAAAGAATAGTTCCTCCAAGCAAACAACTAATTTCTCCAAGCAAAGAATAGTTCCTCCAAGCAAATAACTAATTTTTCCAAGCAAAGAATAGTTCCTCCAAGCAAATAACTAATTTCTCCAAGCAAAGAATAGTTCCTCCAAGCAACCAACTAATTTCTCCAAGCAAAGAATAGTTCCTCCAAGCAAATAACTAATTTCTCCAAGCAAAGAATAGTTCCTCCAAGCAAATAACCTATCTGCCCAAGCAAAGAATAGTTCCTCCAAGCAAACAACTAATTTCTCCAAGCAAAGAATAGTTCCTCCAAGCAAATAACTAATTTCTCCAAGCAAAGAATAGTTCCTCCAAGCAAACAACTAATTTCTCCAAGCAAAGAATAGTTCCTCCAAGCAAATAACTAATTTTTCCAAGCAAAGAATAGTTCCTCCAAGCAAATAACTAATTTCTCCAAGCAAAGAATAGTTCCTCCAAGCAACCAACTAATTTCTCCAAGCAAAGAATAGTTCCTCCAAGCAAATAACTAATTTCTCCAAGCAAAGAATAGTTCCTCCAAGCAAATAACCTATCTGCCCAAGCAAAGAATAGTTCCTCCAAGCAAACAACTAATTTCTCCAAGCAAAGAATAGTTCCTCCAAGCAAATAACCTATCTGCCCAAACAAAGAATAGTTCCTCCAAGCAAACAACTAATTTCTCCAAGCAAAGAATAGTTCCTCCAAGCAAATAACTAATTTCTCCAAGCAAACAATAGTTCCTCC
This sequence comes from Desoria tigrina, assembly GCA_906901685.1. NCBI lineage: Eukaryota > Metazoa > Arthropoda > Collembola > Entomobryomorpha > Isotomidae > Desoria > Desoria tigrina. The sequence goes on from CAJQTU010000048.1 coordinate 337,792, forward strand.
AAGCAAATAACTAATTTCTCCAAGCAAAGAATAGTTCCTCCAAGCAAATAACTAATTTCTCCAAGCAAAGAATAGTTCCTCCAAGCAAATAACTAATTTCTCCAAGCAAAGAATAGTTCCTCCAAGCAAATAACCTATCTGCCCAAGCAAAGAATAGTTCCTCCAAGCAACCAACTAATTTCTCCAAGCAAAGAATAGTTCCTCCAAGCAAATAACTAATTTCTCCAAGCAAAGAATAGTTCCTCCAAGCAAATAACCTATCTGCCCAAGCAAAGAATAGTTCCTCCAAGCAAACAACTAATTTCTCCAAGCAAAGAATAGTTCCTCCAAGCAAATAACCTATCTGCCCAAACAAAGAATAGTTCCTCCAAGCAAACAACTAATTTCTCCAAGCAAAGAATAGTTCCTCCAAGCAAATAACTAATTTCTCCAAGCAAACAATAGTTCCTCCAAGCAAATAACTAATTTCTCCAAGCAAAGAATAGTTCCTCCAAGCAAATAACTAATTTCTCCAAGCAAAGAATAGTTCCTCCAAGCAAATAACTAATTTCTCCAAGCAAAGAATAGTTCCTCCAAGCAAATAACCTATCTGCCCAAACAAAGAATAGTTCCTCCAAGCAACCAACTAATTTCTCCAAGCAAAGAATAGTTCCTCCAAGCAAACAACTAATTTCTCCAAGCAAAGAATAGTTCCTCCAAGCAAACAACTAATTTCTCCAAGCAAAGAATAGTTCCTCCAAGCTACCAACTAATTTCTCCAAGCAAGCAATAGTTCCTCCAAGCAAACAACTAATTTCTCCAAGCAAAGAATAGTTCCTCCAAGCAAACAACTAATTTCTCCAAGCAAAGAATAGTTCCTCCAAGCAAATAACTAATTTCTCCAAGCAAAGAATAGTTCCTCCAAGCAAATAACTAATTTCTCCAAGCAAAGAATAGTTCCTCCAAGCAAACAACTAATTTCTCCAAGCAAAGAATAGTTCCTCCAAGCAAATAACTAATTTTTCCAAGCAAAGAATAGTTCCTCCAAGCAAATAACTAATTTCTCCAAGCAAAGAATAGTTCCTCCAAGCAACCAACTAATTTCTCCAAGCAAAGAATAGTTCCTCCAAGCAAATAACTAATTTCTCCAAGCAAAGAATAGTTCCTCCAAGCAAATAACCTATCTGCCCAAGCAAAGAATAGTTCCTCCAAGCAAACAACTAATTTCTCCAAGCAAAGAATAGTTCCTCCAAGCAAATAACCTATCTGCCCAAACAAAGAATAGTTCCTCCAAGCAAACAACTAATTTCTCCAAGCAAAGAATAGTTCCTCCAAGCAAATAACTAATTTCTCCAAGCAAACAATAGTTCCTCCAAGCAAATAACTAATTTCTCCAAGCAAAGAATAGTTCCTCCAAGCAAATAACTAATTTCTCCAAGCAAAGAATAGTTCCTCCAAGCAAATAACTAATTTCTCCAAGCAAAGAATAGTTCCTCCAAGCAAATAACCTATCTGCCCAAGCAAAGAATAGTTCCTCCAAGCAACCAACTAATTTCTCCAAGCAAAGAATAGTTCCTCCAAGCAAATAACTAATTTCTCCAAGCAAAGAATAGTTCCTCCAAGCAAATAACCTATCTGCCCAAGCAAAGAATAGTTCCTCCAAGCAAACAACTAATTTCTCTAAGCAAAGAATAGTTCCTCCAAGCAAATAACCTATCTGCCCAAACAAAGAATAGTTCCTCCAAGCAAACAACTAATTTCTCCAAGCAAAGAATAGTTCCTCCAAGCAAATAACTAATTTCTCCAAGCAAACAATAGTTCCTCCAAGCAAATAACTAATTTCTCCAAGCAAAGAATAGTTCCTCCAAGCAAATAACTAATTTCTCCAAGCAAAGAATAGTTCCTCCAAGCAAATAACTAATTTCTCCAAGCAAAGAATAGTTCCTCCAAGCAAATAACCTATCTGCCCAAACAAAGAATAGTTCCTCCAAGCAACCAACTAATTTCTCCAAGCAAAGAATAGTTCCTCCAAGCAAATAACCTATCTGCCCAAGCAAAGAATAGTTCCTCCAAGCAAACAACTAATTTCTCCAAGCAAAGAATAGTTCCTCCAAGCAAATAACCTATCTGCCCAAACAAAGAATAGTTCCTCCAAGCAAACAACTAATTTCTCCAAGCAAAGAATAGTTCCTCCAAGCAAACAACTAATTTCTCCAAGCAAACAATAGTTCCTCCAAGCAAACAACTAATTTCTCCAAGCAAAGAATAGTTCCTCCAAGCAAACAACTAATTTCTCCAAGCAAAGAATAGTTCCTCCAAGCAAATAACTAATTTCTCCAAGCAAAGAATAGTTCCTCCAAGCAAACAACTAATTTCTCCAGGCAAAGAATAGTTCCTCCAAGCAACCAACTAATTTCTCCGAGCAAAGAATAGTTCCTCCAAGCAAACAACTAATTTCTCCAAGCAAAGAATAGTTCCTCCAAGCAAATAACTAATTTCTCCAAGCAAAGAATAGTTCCTCCAAGCAAACAACTAATTTCTCCAAGCAAAGAATAGTTCCTCCAAGCAAACAACTAATTTCTCCAAGCAAAGAATAGTTCCTCCAAGCAAACAACTAATTTCTCCAAGCAAAGAATAGTTCCTCCAAGCAAACAACTAATTTCTCCAAGCAAGCAATAGTTCCTCCAAGCAAACAACTAATTTCTCCAAGCAAAGAATAGTTCCTCCAAGCAAACAACTAATTTCTCCAAGCAAAGAATAGTTCCTCCAAGCAAATAACTAATTTCTCCAAGCAAAGAATAGTTCCTCCAAGCAAATAACTAATTTCTCCAAGCAAAGAATAGTTCCTCCAAGCAAACAACTAATTTCTCCAAGCAAAGAATAGTTCCTCCAAGCAAATAACTAATTTTTCCAAGCAAAGAATAGTTCCTCCAAGCAAATAACTAATTTCTCCAAGCAAAGAATAGTTCCTCCAAGCAACCAACTAATTTCTCCAAGCAAAGAATAGTTCCTCCAAGCAAATAACTAATTTCTCCAAGCAAAGAATAGTTCCTCCAAGCAAACAACTAATTTCTCCAAGCAAAGAATAATTCCTCCAAGCAAACAACTAATTTCTCCAAGCAAAGAATAGTTCCTCCAAGCAAATAACTAATTTCTCCAAGCAAAGAATAGTTCCTCCAAGCAAACAACTAATTTCTCCAAGCAAAGAATAGTTCCTCCAAGCAAACAACTAATTTCTCCAAGCAAACAATAGTTCCTCCAAGCAAACAACTAATTTCTCCAAGCAAAGAATAGTTCCTCCAAGCAAATAACTAATTTCTCCAAGCAAAGAATAGTTCCTCCAAGCAAATAATTAATTTCTCCAAGCAAAGAATAGTTCCTCCAAGCAAACAACTAATTTCTCCAAGCAAAGAATAGTTCCTCCAAGCAAATAACTAATTTCTCCAAGCAAAAAATAGTTCCTCCAAGCAAATAACTAATTTCTCCAAGCAAAGAATAGTTCCTCCAAGCAAATAACTAATTTCTCCAAGCAAAGAATAGTTCCTCCAAGCAAACAACTAATTTCTCCAAGCAAAGAATAGTTCCTCCAAGCAAACAACTAATTTCTCCAAGCAAACAATAGTTCCTCCAAGCAAATAACTAATTTCTCCAAGCAAAGAATAGTTCCTCCAAGCAACCAACTAATTTCTCCAAGCAAAGAATAGTTCCTCCAAGCAAATAACTAATTTCTCCAAGCAAAGAATAGTTCCTCCAAGCAAACAACTAATTTCTCCAAGCAAAGAATAGTTCCTCCAAGCAAATAACTAATTTCTCCAAGCAAAGAATAGTTCCTCCAAGGAAACAACTAATTTCTCCAAGCAAAGAATAGTTCCTCCAAGCAAACAACTAATTTCTCCAAGCAAAGAATAGTTCCTCCAAGCAACCAACTAATTTCTCCAAGCAAAGAATAGTTCCTCCAAGCAAATAACCTATCTGCCCAAGCAAAGAATAGTTCCTCCAAGCAAACAACTAATTTCTCCAAGCAAAGAATAGTTCCTCCAAGCAAATAACCTATCTGCCCAAACAAAGAATAGTTCCTCCAAGCAAACAACTAATTTCTCCAAGCAAAGAATAGTTCCTCCAAGCAAACAACTAATTTCTCCAAGCAAACAATAGTTCCTCCAAGCAAACAACTAATTTCTCCAAGCAAAGAATAGTTCCTCCAAGCAAACAACTAATTTCTCCAAGCAAAGAATAGTTCCTCCAAGCAAATAACTAATTTCTCCAAGCAAAGAATAGTTCCTCCAAGCAAACAACTAATTTCTCCAGGCAAAGAATAGTTCCTCCAAGCAACCAACTAATTTCTCCGAGCAAAGAATAGTTCCTCCAAGCAAACAACTAATTTCTCCAAGCAAAGAATAGTTCCTCCAAGCAAATAACTAATTTCTCCAAGCAAAGAATAGTTCCTCCAAGCAAACAACTAATTTCTCCAAGCAAAGAATAGTTCCTCCAAGCAAACAACTAATTTCTCCAAGCAAAGAATAGTTCCTCCAAGCAAACAACTAATTTCTCCAAGCAAAGAATAGTTCCTCCAAGCAAACAACTAATTTCTCCAAGCAAAGAATAGTTCCTCCAAGCAACCAACTAATTTCTCCAAGCAAAGAATAGTTCCTCCAAGCAAATAACTAATTTCTCCAAGCAAAGAATAGTTCCTCCAAGCAAACAACTAATTTCTCCAAGCAAAGAATAATTCCTCCAAGCAAACAACTAATTTCTCCAAGCAAAGAATAGTTCCTCCAAGCAAATAACTAATTTCTCCAAGCAAAGAATAGTTCCTCCTAGCAAACAACTAATTTCTCCAAGCAAAGAATAGTTCCTCCAAGCAAACAACTAATTTCTCCAAGCAAACAATAGTTCCTCCAAGCAAATAACTAATTTCTCCAAGCAAAGAATAGTTCCTCCAAGCAAATAACTAATTTCTCCAAGCAAAGAATAGTTCCTCCAAGCAAATAACTAATTTCTCCAAGCAAAGAATAGTTCCTCCAAGCAACCAACTAATTTCTCCAAGCAAAGAATAGTTCCTCCAAGCAAATAACTAATTTCTCCAAGCAAAGAATAGTTCCTCCAAGCAAATAATTAATTTCTCCAAGCAAAGAATAGTTCCTCCAAGCAAACAACTAATTTCTCCAAGCAAAGAATAGTTCCTCCAAGCAAATAACTAATTTCTCCAAGCAAAAAATAGTTCCTCCAAGCAAATAACTAATTTCTCCAAGCAAAGAATAGTTCCTCCAAGCAAATAACTAATTTCTCCAAGCAAAGAATAGTTCCTCCAAGCAAACAACTAATTTCTCCAAGCAAAGAATAGTTCCTCCAAGCAAACAACTAATTTCTCCAAGCAAACAATAGTTCCTCCAAGCAAATAACTAATTTCTCCAAGCAAAGAATAGTTCCTCCAAGCAACCAACTAATTTCTCCAAGCAAAGAATAGTTCCTCCAAGCAAATAACTAATTTCTCCAAGCAAAGAATAGTTCCTCCAAGCAAACAACTAATTTCTCCAAGCAAAGAATAGTTCCTCCAAGCAAATAACTAATTTCTCCAAGCAAAGAATAGTTCCTCCAAGGAAACAACTAATTTCTCCAAGCAAAGAATAGTTCCTCCAAGCAAACAACTAATTTCTCCAAGCAAAGAATAGTTCCTCCAAGCAACCAACTAATTTCTCCAAGCAAAGAATAGTTCCTCCAAGCAAATAACCTATCTGCCCAAGCAAAGAATAGTTCTTTCAAGCAAACAACTAATTTCTCCAAGCAAAGAATAGTTCCTCCAAGCAAATAACCTATCTGCCCAAACAAAGAATAGTTCCTCCAAGCAAACAACTAATTTCTCCAAGCAAAGAATAGTTCCTCCAAGCAAACAACTAATTTCTCCAAGCAAACAATAGTTCCTCCAAGCAAACAACTAATTTCTCCAAGCAAAGAATAGTTCCTCCAAGCAAACAACTAATTTCTCCAAGCAAAGAATAGTTCCTCCAAGCAAATAACTAATTTCTCCAAGCAAAGAATAGTTCCTCCAAGCAAACAACTAATTTCTCCAGGCAAAGAATAGTTCCTCCAAGCAACCAACTAATTTCTCCGAGCAAAGAATAGTTCCTCCAAGCAAACAACTAATTTCTCCAAGCAAAGAATAGTTCCTCCAAGCAAATAACTAATTTCTCCAAGCAAAGAATAGTTCCTCCAAGCAAACAACTAATTTCTCCAAGCAAAGAATAGTTCCTCCAAGCAAACAACTAATTTCTCCAAGCAAAGAATAGTTCCTCCAAGCAAACAACTAATTTCTCCAAGCAAAGAATAGTTCCTCCAAGCAAACAACTAATTTCTCCAAGCAAAGAATAGTTCCTCCAAGCAACCAACTAATTTCTCCAAGCAAAGAATAGTTCCTCCAAGCAAATAACTAATTTCTCCAAGCAAAGAATAGTTCCTCCAAGCAAACAACTAATTTCTCCAAGCAAAGAATAATTCCTCCAAGCAAACAACTAATTTCTCCAAGCAAAGAATAGTTCCTCCAAGCAAATAACTAATTTCTCCAAGCAAAGAATAGTTCCTCCTAGCAAACAACTAATTTCTCCAAGCAAAGAATAGTTCCTCCAAGCAAACAACTAATTTCTCCAAGCAAACAATAGTTCCTCCAAGCAAATAACTAATTTCTCCAAGCAAAGAATAGTTCCTCCAAGCAAATAACTAATTTCTCCAAGCAAAGAATAGTTCCTCCAAGCAAATAACTAATTTCTCCAAGCAAAGAATAGTTCCTCCAAGCAACCAACTAATTTCTCCAAGCAAAGAATAGTTCCTCCAAGCAAATAACTAATTTCTCCAAGCAAAGAATAGTTCCTCCAAGCAAATAATTAATTTCTCCAAGCAAAGAATAGTTCCTCCAAGCAAACAACTAATTTCTCCAAGCAAAGAATAGTTCCTCCAAGCAAATAACTAATTTCTCCAAGCAAAAAATAGTTCCTCCAAGCAAATAACTAATTTCTCCAAGCAAAGAATAGTTCCTCCAAGCAAATAACTAATTTCTCCAAGCAAAGAATAGTTCCTCCAAGCAAACAACTAATTTCTCCAAGCAAAGAATAGTTCCTCCAAGCAAACAACTAATTTCTCCAAGCAAACAATAGTTCCTCCAAGCAAATAACTAATTTCTCCAAGCAAAGAATAGTTCCTCCAAGCAACCAACTAATTTCTCCAAGCAAAGAATAGTTCCTCCAAGCAAATAACTAATTTCTCCAAGCAAAGAATAGTTCCTCCAAGCAAACAACTAATTTCTCCGAGCAAAGAATAGTTCCTCCAAGCAAATAACTAATTTCTCCAAGCAAAGAATAGTTCCTCCTAGCAAACAACTAATTTCTCCAAGCAAAGAATAGTTCCTCCAAGCAACCAACTAATTTCTCCGAGCAAAGAATAGTTCCTCCAAGCAAATAACTAATTTCTCCAAGCAAAGAATAGTTCCTCCTAGCAAACAACTAATTTCTCCAAGCAAAGAATAGTTCCTCCAAGCAAACAACTAATTTCTCCAAGCAAACAATAGTTCCTCCAAGCAAATAACTAATTTCTCCAAGCAAAGAATAGTTCCTCCAAGCAAATAACTAATTTCTCCAAGCAAAGAATAGTTCCTCCAAGCAAATAACTAATTTCTCCAAGCAAAGAATAGTTCCTCCAAGCAACCAACTAATTTCTCCAAGCAAAGAATAGTTCCTCCAAGCAAATAACTAATTTCTCCAAGCAAAGAATAGTTCCTCCAAGCAAATAATTAATTTCTCCAAGCAAAGAATAGTTCCTCCAAGCAAACAACTAATTTCTCCAAGCAAAGAATAGTTCCTCCAAGCAAATAACTAATTTCTCCAAGCAAAAAATAGTTCCTCCAAGCAAATAACTAATTTCTCCAAGCAAAGAATAGTTCCTCCAAGCAAATAACTAATTTCTCCAAGCAAAGAATAGTTCCTCCAAGCAAACAACTAATTTCTCCAAGCAAAGAATAGTTCCTCCAAGCAAACAACTAATTTCTCCAAGCAAACAATAGTTCCTCCAAGCAAATAACTAATTTCTCCAAGCAAAGAATAGTTCCTCCAAGCAACCAACTAATTTCTCCAAGCAAAGAATAGTTCCTCCAAGCAAATAACTAATTTCTCCAAGCAAAGAATAGTTCCTCCAAGCAAACAACTAATTTCTCCAAGCAAAGAATAGTTCCTCCAAGCAAATAACTAATTTCTCCAAGCAAAGAATAGTTCCTCCAAGGAAACAACTAATTTCTCCAAGCAAAGAATAGTTCCTCCAAGCAAACAACTAATTTCTCCAAGCAAAGAATAGTTCCTCCAAGCAACCAACTAATTTCTCCAAGCAAAGAATAGTTCCTCCAAGCAAATAACCTATCTGCCCAAGCAAAGAATAGTTCCTCCAAGCAAACAACTAATTTCTCCAAGCAAAGAATAGTTCCTCCAAGCAAATAACCTATCTGCCCAAACAAAGAATAGTTCCTCCAAGCAAACAACTAATTTCTCCAAGCAAAGAATAGTTCCTCCAAGCAAACAACTAATTTCTCCAAGCAAACAATAGTTCCTCCAAGCAAACAACTAATTTCTCCAAGCAAAGAATAGTTCCTCCAAGCAAACAACTAATTTCTCCAAGCAAAGAATAGTTCCTCCAAGCAAATAACTAATTTCTCCAAGCAAAGAATAGTTCCTCCAAGCAAACAACTAATTTCTCCAGGCAAAGAATAGTTCCTCCAAGCAACCAACTAATTTCTCCGAGCAAAGAATAGTTCCTCCAAGCAAACAACTAATTTCTCCAAGCAAAGAATAGTTCCTCCAAGCAAATAACTAATTTCTCCAAGCAAAGAATAGTTCCTCCAAGCAAACAACTAATTTCTCCAAGCAAAGAATAGTTCCTCCAAGCAAACAACTAATTTCTCCAAGCAAAGAATAGTTCCTCCAAGCAAACAACTAATTTCTCCAAGCAAAGAATAGTTCCTCCAAGCTACCAACTAATTTCTCCAAGCAAGCAATAGTTCCTCCAAGCAAACAACTAGTTTCTCCAAGCAAAGAATAGTTCCTCCAAGCAAACAACTAATTTCTCCAAGCAAAGAATAGTTCCTCCAAGCAAATAACTAATTTCTCCAAGCAAAGAATAGTTCCTCCAAGCAAATAACTAATTTCTCCAAGCAAAGAATAGTTCCTCCAAGCAAACAACTAATTTCTCCAAGCAAAGAATAGTTCCTCCAAGCAAATAACTAATTTTTCCAAGCAAAGAATAGTTCCTCCAAGCAAATAACTAATTTCTCCAAGCAAAGAATAGTTCCTCCAAGCAACCAACTAATTTCTCCAAGCAAAGAATAGTTCCTCCAAGCAAATAACTAATTTCTCCAAGCAAAGAATAGTTCCTCCAAGCAAATAACCTATCTGCCCAAGCAAAGAATAGTTCCTCCAAGCAAACAACTAATTTCTCCAAGCAAAGAATAGTTCCTCCAAGCAAATAACCTATCTGCCCAAACAAAGAATAGTTCCTCCAAGCAAACAACTAATTTCTCCAAGCAAAGAATAGTTCCTCCAAGCAAATAACTAATTTCTCCAAGCAAACAATAGTTCCTCCAAGCAAATAACTAATTTCTCCAAGCAAAGAATAGTTCCTCCAAGCAAATAACTAATTTCTCCAAGCAAAGAATAGTTCCTCCAAGCAAATAACTAATTTCTCCAAGCAAAGAATAGTTCCTCCAAGCAAATAACCTATCTGCCCAAGCAAAGAATAGTTCCTCCAAGCAACCAACTAATTTCTCCAAGCAAAGAATAGTTCCTCCAAGCAAATAACTAATTTCTCCAAGCAAAGAATAGTTCCTCCAAGCAAATAACCTATCTGCCCAAGCAAAGAATAGTTCCTCCAAGCAAACAACTAATTTCTCCAAGCAAAGAATAGTTCCTCCAAGCAAATAACCTATCTGCCCAAACAAAGAATAGTTCCTCCAAGCAAACAACTAATTTCTCCAAGCAAAGAATAGTTCCTCCAAGCAAATAACTAATTTCTCCAAGCAAACAATAGTTCCTCCAAGCAAATAACTAATTTCTCCAAGCAAAGAATAGTTCCTCCAAGCAAATAACTAATTTCTCCAAGCAAAGAATAGTTCCTCCAAGCAAATAACTAATTTCTCCAAGCAAAGAATAGTTCCTCCAAGCAAATAACCTATCTGCCCAAACAAAGAATAGTTCCTCCAAGCAACCAACTAATTTCTCCAAGCAAAGAATAGTTCCTCCAAGCAAATAACCTATCTGCCCAAGCAAAGAATAGTTCCTCCAAGCAAACAACTAATTTCTCCAAGCAAAGAATAGTTCCTCCAAGCAAACAACTAATTTCTCCAAGCAAAGAATAGTTCCTCCAAGCAAATAACTAATTTCTCCAAGCAAAGAATAGTTCCTCCAAGCAAACAACTAATTTCTCCAAGCAAAGAATAGTTCCTCCAAGCAAACAACTAATTTCTCCAAGCAAAGAATAGTTCCTCCAAGCAAACAACTAATTTCTCCAAGCAAAGAATAGTTCCTCCAAGCAACCAACTAATTTCTCCAAGCAAAGAATAGTTCCTCCAAGCAAATAACTAATTTCTCCAAGCAAAGAATAGTTCCTCCAAGCAAACAACTAATTTCTCCAAGCAAAGAATAATTCCTCCAAGCAAACAACTAATTTCTCCAAGCAAAGAATAGTTCCTCCAAGCAAATAACTAATTTCTCCAAGCAAAGAATAGTTCCTCCTAGCAAACAACTAATTTCTCCAAGCAAAGAATAGTTCCTCCAAGCAAACAACTAATTTCTCCAAGCAAACAATAGTTCCTCCAAGCAAATAACTAATTTCTCCAAGCAAAGAATAGTTCCTCCAAGCAAATAACTAATTTCTCCAAGCAAAGAATAGTTCCTCCAAGCAAATAACTAATTTCTCCAAGCAAAGAATAGTTCCTCCAAGCAACCAACTAATTTCTCCAAGCAAAGAATAGTTCCTCCAAGCAAATAACTAATTTCTCCAAGCAAAGAATAGTTCCTCCAAGCAAATAATTAATTTCTCCAAGCAAAGAATAGTTCCTCCAAGCAAACAACTAATTTCTCCAAGCAAAGAATAGTTCCTCCAAGCAAATAACTAATTTCTCCAAGCAAAAAATAGTTCCTCCAAGCAAATAACTAATTTCTCCAAGCAAAGAATAGTTCCTCCAAGCAAATAACTAATTTCTCCAAGCAAAGAATAGTTCCTCCAAGCAAACAACTAATTTCTCCAAGCAAAGAATAGTTCCTCCAAGCAAACAACTAATTTCTCCAAGCAAACAATAGTTCCTCCAAGCAAATAACTAATTTCTCCAAGCAAAGAATAGTTCCTCCAAGCAACCAACTAATTTCTCCAAGCAAAGAATAGTTCCTCCAAGCAACCAACTAATTTCTCCAAGCAAAGAATAGTTCCTCCAAGCAAACAACTAATTTCTCCAAGCAAAGAATAGTTCCTCCAAGCAAATAACTAATTTCTCCAAGCAAAGAATAGTTCCTCCAAGGAAACAACTAATTTCTCCAAGCAAAGAATAGTTCCTCCAAGCAAACAACTAATTTCTCCAAGCAAAGAATAGTTCCTCCAAGCAACCAACTAATTTCTCCAAGCAAAGAATAGTTCCTCCAAGCAAATAACCTATCTGCCCAAGCAAAGAATAGTTCCTCCAAGCAAACAACTAATTTCTCCAAGCAAAGAATAGTTCCTCCAAGCAAATAACCTATCTGCCCAAACAAAGAATAGTTCCTCCAAGCAAACAACTAATTTCTCCAAGCAAAGAATAGTTCCTCCAAGCAAACAACTAATTTCTCCAAGCAAACAATAGTTCCTCCAAGCAAACAACTAATTTCTCCAAGCAAAGAATAGTTCCTCCAAGCAAACAACTAATTTCTCCAAGCAAAGAATAGTTCCTCCAAGCAAATAACTAATTTCTCCAAGCAAAGAATAGTTCCTCCAAGCAAACAACTAATTTCTCCAGGCAAAGAATAGTTCCTCCAAGCAACCAACTAATTTCTCCGAGCAAAGAATAGTTCCTCCAAGCAAACAACTAATTTCTCCAAGCAAAGAATAGTTCCTCCAAGCAAATAACTAATTTCTCCAAGCAAAGAATAGTTCCTCCAAGCAAACAACTAATTTCTCCAAGCAAAGAATAGTTCCTCCAAGCAAACAACTAATTTCTCCAAGCAAAGAATAGTTCCTCCAAGCAAACAACTAATTTCTCCAAGCAAAGAATAGTTCCTCCAAGCTACCAACTAATTTCTCCAAGCAAGCAATAGTTCCTCCAAGCAAACAACTAATTTCTCCAAGCAAAGAATAGTTCCTCCAAGCAAACAACTAATTTCTCCAAGCAAAGAATAGTTCCTCCAAGCAAATAACTAATTTCTCCAAGCAAAGAATAGTTCCTCCAAGCAAATAACTAATTTCTCCAAGCAAAGAATAGTTCCTCCAAGCAAACAACTAATTTCTCCAAGCAAAGAATAGTTCCTCCAAGCAAATAACTAATTTTTCCAAGCAAAGAATAGTTCCTCCAAGCAAATAACTAATTTCTCCAAGCAAAGAATAGTTCCTCCAAGCAACCAACTAATTTCTCCAAGCAAAGAATAGTTCCTCCAAGCAAATAACTAATTTCTCCAAGCAAAGAATAGTTCCTCCAAGCAAATAACCTATCTGCCCAAGCAAAGAATAGTTCCTCCAAGCAAACAACTAATTTCTCCAAGCAAAGAATAGTTCCTCCAAGCAAATAACCTATCTGCCCAAACAAAGAATAGTTCCTCCAAGCAAACAACTAATTTCTCCAAGCAAAGAATAGTTCCTCCAAGCAAATAACTAATTTCTCCAAGCAAACAATAGTTCCTCCAAGCAAATAACTAATTTCTCCAAGCAAAGAATAGTTCCTCCAAGCAAATAACTAATTTCTCCAAGCAAAGAATAGTTCCTCCAAGCAAATAACTAATTTCTCCAAGCAAAGAATAGTTCCTCCAAGCAAATAACCTATCTGCCCAAGCAAAGAATAGTTCCTCCAAGCAACCAACTAATTTCTCCAAGCAAAGAATAGTTCCTCCAAGCAAATAACTAATTTCTCCAAGCAAAGAATAGTTCCTCCAAGCAAATAACCTATCTGCCCAAGCAAAGAATAGTTCCTCCAAGCAAACAACTAATTTCTCCAAGCAAAGAATAGTTCCTCCAAGCAAATAACCTATCTGCCCAAACAAAGAATAGTTCCTCCAAGCAAACAACTAATTTCTCCAAGCAAAGAATAGTTCCTCCAAGCAAATAACTAATTTCTCCAAGCAAACAATAGTTCCTCCAAGCAAATAACTAATTTCTCCAAGCAAAGAATAGTTCCTCCAAGCAAATAACTAATTTCTCCAAGCAAAGAATAGTTCCTCCAAGCAAATAACTAATTTCTCCAAGCAAAGAATAGTTCCTCCAAGCAAATAACCTATCTGCCCAAACAAAGAATAGTTCCTCCAAGCAACCAACTAATTTCTCCAAGCAAAGAATAGTTCCTCCAAGCAAATAACTAATTTCTCCAAGCAAAGAATAGTTCCTCCAAGCAAATAACCTATCTGCCCAAACAAAGAATAGTTCCTCCAAGCAACCAACTAATTTCTCCAAGCAAAGAATAGTTCCTCCAAGCAAATAACCTATCTGCCCAAGCAAAGAATAGTTCCTCCAAGCAAATAACTAATTTCTCCAAGCAAAAAATAGTTCCTCCAAGCAAATAACTAATTTCTCCAAGCAAAGAATAGTTCCTCCAAGCAAATAACTAATTTCTCCAAGCAAAGAATAGTTCCTCCAAGCAAACAACTAATTTCTCCAAGCAAAGAATAGTTCCTCCAAGCAAACAACTAATTTCTCCAAGCAAACAATAGTTCCTCCAAGCAAATAACTAATTTCTCCAAGCAAAGAATAGTTCCTCCAAGCAACCAACTAATTTCTCCAAGCAAAGAATAGTTCCTCCAAGCAACCAACTAATTTCTCCAAGCAAAGAATAGTTCCTCCAAGCAAACAACTAATTTCTCCAAGCAAAGAATAGTTCCTCCAAGCAAATAACTAATTTCTCCAAGCAAATAATAGTTCCTCCAAGGAAACAACTAATTTCTCCAAGCAAAGAATAGTTCCTCCAAGCAAACAACTAATTTCTCCAAGCAAAGAATAGTTCCTCCAAGCAACCAACTAATTTCTCCAAGCAAAGAATAGTTCCTCCAAGCAAATAACCTATCTGCCCAAGCAAAGAATAGTTCCTCCAAGCAAACAACTAATTTCTCCAAGCAAAGAATAGTTCCTCCAAGCAAATAACCTATCTGCCCAAACAAAGAATAGTTCCTCCAAGCAAACAACTAATTTCTCCAAGCAAAGAATAGTTCCTCCAAGCAAACAACTAATTTCTCCAAGCAAACAATAGTTCCTCCAAGCAAACAACTAATTTCTCCAAGCAAAGAATAGTTCCTCCAAGCAAACAACTAATTTCTCCAAGCAAAGAATAGTTCCTCCAAGCAAATAACTAATTTCTCCAAGCAAAGAATAGTTCCTCCAAGCAAACAACTAATTTCTCCAGGCAAAGAATAGTTCCTCCAAGCAACCAACTAATTTCTCCGAGCAAAGAATAGTTCCTCCAAGCAAACAACTAATTTCTCCAAGCAAAGAATAGTTCCTCCAAGCAAATAACTAATTTCTCCAAGCAAAGAATAGTTCCTCCAAGCAAACAACTAATTTCTCCAAGCAAAGAATAGTTCCTCCAAGCAAACAACTAATTTCTCCAAGCAAAGAATAGTTCCTCCAAGCAAACAACTAATTTCTCCAAGCAAAGAATAGTTCCTCCAAGCTACCAACTAATTTCTCCAAGCAAGCAATAGTTCCTCCAAGCAAACAACTAATTTCTCCAAGCAAAGAATAGTTCCTCCAAGCAAACAACTAATTTCTCCAAGCAAAGAATAGTTCCTCCAAGCAAATAACTAATTTCTCCAAGCAAAGAATAGTTCCTCCAAGCAAATAACTAATTTCTCCAAGCAAAGAATAGTTCCTCCAAGCAAACAACTAATTTCTCCAAGCAAAGAATAGTTCCTCCAAGCAAATAACTAATTTTTCCAAGCAAAGAATAGTTCCTCCAAGCAAATAACTAATTTCTCCAAGCAAAGAATAGTTCCTCCAAGCAACCAACTAATTTCTCCAAGCAAAGAATAGTTCCTCCAAGCAAATAACTAATTTCTCCAAGCAAAGAATAGTTCCTCCAAGCAAATAACCTATCTGCCCAAGCAAAGAATAGTTCCTCCAAGCAAACAACTAATTTCTCCAAGCAAAGAATAGTTCCTCCAAGCAAATAACCTATCTGCCCAAACAAAGAATAGTTCCTCCAAGCAAACAACTAATTTCTCCAAGCAAAGAATAGTTCCTCCAAGCAAATAACTAATTTCTCCAAGCAAACAATAGTTCCTCCAAGCAAATAACTAATTTCTCCAAGCAAAGAATAGTTCCTCCAAGCAAATAACTAATTTCTCCAAGCAAAGAATAGTTCCTCCAAGCAAATAACTAATTTCTCCAAGCAAAGAATAGTTCCTCCAAGCAAATAACCTATCTGCCCAAGCAAAGAATAGTTCCTCCAAGCAACCAACTAATTTCTCCAAGCAAAGAATAGTTCCTCCAAGCAAATAACTAATTTCTCCAAGCAAAGAATAGTTCCTCCAAGCAAATAACCTATCTGCCCAAGCAAAGAATAGTTCCTCCAAGCAAACAACTAATTTCTCCAAGCAAAGAATAGTTCCTCCAAGCAAATAACCTATCTGCCCAAACAAAGAATAGTTCCTCCAAGCAAACAACTAATTTCTCCAAGCAAAGAATAGTTCCTCCAAGCAAATAACTAATTTCTCCAAGCAAACAATAGTTCCTCCAAGCAAATAACTAATTTCTCCAAGCAAAGAATAGTTCCTCCAAGCAAATAACTAATTTCTCCAAGCAAAGAATAGTTCCTCCAAGCAAATAACTAATTTCTCCAAGCAAAGAATAGTTCCTCCAAGCAAATAACCTATCTGCCCAAACAAAGAATAGTTCCTCCAAGCAACCAACTAATTTCTCCAAGCAAAGAATAGTTCCTCCAAGCAAATAACCTATCTGCCCAAGCAAAGAATAGTTCCTCCAAGCAAACAACTAATTTCTCCAAGCAAAGAATAGTTCCTCCAAGCAAATAACCTATCTGCCCAAACAAAGAATAGTTCCTCCAAGCAAACAACTAATTTCTCCAAGCAAAGAATAGTTCCTCCAAGCAAACAACTAATTTCTCCAAGCAAACAATAGTTCCTCCAAGCAAACAACTAATTTCTCCAAGCAAAGAATAGTTCCTCCAAGCAAACAACTAATTTCTCCAAGCAAAGAATAGTTCCTCCAAGCAAATAACTAATTTCTCCAAGCAAAGAATAGTTCCTCCAAGCAAACAACTAATTTCTCCAGGCAAAGAATAGTTCCTCCAAGCAACCAACTAATTTCTCCGAGCAAAGAATAGTTCCTCCAAGCAAACAACTAATTTCTCCAAGCAAAGAATAGTTCCTCCAAGCAAATAACTAATTTCTCCAAGCAAAGAATAGTTCCTCCAAGCAAACAACTAATTTCTCCAAGCAAAGAATAGTTCCTCCAAGCAAACAACTAATTTCTCCAAGCAAAGAATAGTTCCTCCAAGCAAACAACTAATTTCTCCAAGCAAAGAATAGTTCCTCCAAGCAAACAACTAATTTCTCCAAGCAAGCAATAGTTCCTCCAAGCAAACAACTAATTTCTCCAAGCAAAGAATAGTTCCTCCAAGCAAACAACTAATTTCTCCAAGCAAAGAATAGTTCCTCCAAGCAAATAACTAATTTCTCCAAGCAAAGAATAGTTCCTCCAAGCAAATAACTAATTTCTCCAAGCAAAGAATAGTTCCTCCAAGCAAACAACTAATTTCTCCAAGCAAAGAATAGTTCCTCCAAGCAAATAACTAATTTTTCCAAGCAAAGAATAGTTCCTCCAAGCAAATAACTAATTTCTCCAAGCAAAGAATAGTTCCTCCAAGCAACCAACTAATTTCTCCAAGCAAAGAATAGTTCCTCCAAGCAAATAACTAATTTCTCCAAGCAAAGAATAGTTCCTCCAAGCAAACAACTAATTTCTCCAAGCAAAGAATAATTCCTCCAAGCAAACAACTAATTTCTCCAAGCAAAGAATAGTTCCTCCAAGCAAATAACTAATTTCTCCAAGCAAAGAATAGTTCCTCCAAGCAAACAACTAATTTCTCCAAGCAAAGAATAGTTCCTCCAAGCAAACAACTAATTTCTCCAAGCAAACAATAGTTCCTCCAAGCAAATAACTAATTTCTCCAAGCAAAGAATAGTTCCTCCAAGCAAATAACTAATTTCTCCAAGCAAAGAATAGTTCCTCCAAGCAAATAACTAATTTCCCCAAGCAAAGAATAGTTCCTCCAAGCAACCAACTAATTTCTCCAAGCAAAGAATAGTTCCTCCAAGCAAATAACCTATCTGCCCAAGCAAAGAATAGTTCCTCCAAGCAAACAACTAATTTCTCCAAGCAAAGAATAGTTCCTCCAAGCAAATAACTAATTTCTCCAAGCAAAAAATAGTTCCTCCAAGCAAATAACTAATTTCTCCAAGCAAAGAATAGTTCCTCCAAGCAAACAACTAATTTCTCCAAGCAAAGAATAGTTCCTCCAAGCAAATAACTAATTTTTCCAAGCAAAGAATAGTTCCTCCAAGCAAATAACTAATTTCTCCAAGCAAAGAATAGTTCCTCCAAGCAACCAACTAATTTCTCCAAGCAAAGAATAGTTCCTCCAAGCAAATAACTAATTTCTCCAAGCAAAGAATAGTTCCTCCAAGCAAACAACTAATTTCTCCAAGCAAAGAATAATTCCTCCAAGCAAACAACTAATTTCTCCAAGCAAAGAATAGTTCCTCCAAGCAAATAACTAATTTCTCCAAGCAAAGAATAGTTCCTCCTAGCAAACAACTAATTTCTCCAAGCAAAGAATAGTTCCTCCAAGCAAACAACTAATTTCTCCAAGCAAACAATAGTTCCTCCAAGCAAATAACTAATTTCTCCAAGCAAAGAATAGTTCCTCCAAGCAAATAACTAATTTCTCCAAGCAAAGAATAGTTCCTCCAAGCAAATAACTAATTTCTCCAAGCAAAGAATAGTTCCTCCAAGCAACCAACTAATTTCTCCAAGCAAAGAATAGTTCCTCCAAGCAAATAACCTATCTGCCCAAGCAAAGAATAGTTCCTCCAAGCAAACAACTAATTTCTCCAAGCAAAGAATAGTTCCTCCAAGCAAATAACCTATCTGCCCAAACAAAGAATAGTTCCTCCAAGCAAACAACTAATTTCTCCAAGCAAAGAATAGTTCCTCCAAGCAAACAACTAATTTCTCCAAGCAAACAATAGTTCCTCCAAGCAAACAACTAATTTCTCCAAGCAAAGAATAGTTCCTCCAAGCAAACAACTAATTTCTCCAAGCAAAGAATAGTTCCTCCAAGCAAATAACTAATTTCTCCAAGCAAAGAATAGTTCCTCCAAGCAAACAACTAATTTCTCCAGGCAAAGAATAGTTCCTCCAAGCAACCAACTAATTTCTCCGAGCAAAGAATAGTTCCTCCAAGCAAACAACTAATTTCTCCAAGCAAAGAATAGTTCCTCCAAGCAAATAACTAATTTCTCCAAGCAAAGAATAGTTCCTCCAAGCAAACAACTAATTTCTCCAAGCAAAGAATAGTTCCTCCAAGCAAACAACTAATTTCTCCAAGCAAAGAATAGTTCCTCCAAGCAAACAACTAATTTCTCCAAGCAAAGAATAGTTCCTCCAAGCAAACAACTAATTTCTCCAAGCAAAGAATAGTTCCTCCAAGCAACCAACTAATTTCTCCAAGCAAAGAATAGTTCCTCCAAGCAAATAACTAATTTCTCCAAGCAAAGAATAGTTCCTCCAAGCAAACAACTAATTTCTCCAAGCAAAGAATAATTCCTCCAAGCAAACAACTAATTTCTCCAAGCAAAGAATAGTTCCTCCAAGCAAATAACTAATTTCTCCAAGCAAAGAATAGTTCCTCCTAGCAAACAACTAATTTCTCCAAGCAAAGAATAGTTCCTCCAAGCAAACAACTAATTTCTCCAAGCAAACAATAGTTCCTCCAAGCAAATAACTAATTTCTCCAAGCAAAGAATAGTTCCTCCAAGCAAATAACTAATTTCTCCAAGCAAAGAATAGTTCCTCCAAGCAAATAACTAATTTCTCCAAGCAAAGAATAGTTCCTCCAAGCAACCAACTAATTTCTCCAAGCAAAGAATAGTTCCTCCAAGCAAATAACTAATTTCTCCAAGCAAAGAATAGTTCCTCCAAGCAAATAATTAATTTCTCCAAGCAAAGAATAGTTCCTCCAAGCAAACAACTAATTTCTCCAAGCAAAGAATAGTTCCTCCAAGCAAATAACTAATTTCTCCAAGCAAAAAATAGTTCCTCCAAGCAAATAACTAATTTCTCCAAGCAAAGAATAGTTCCTCCAAGCAAATAACTAATTTCTCCAAGCAAAGAATAGTTCCTCCAAGCAAACAACTAATTTCTCCAAGCAAAGAATAGTTCCTCCAAGCAAACAACTAATTTCTCCAAGCAAACAATAGTTCCTCCAAGCAAATAACTAATTTCTCCAAGCAAAGAATAGTTCCTCCAAGCAACCAACTAATTTCTCCAAGCAAAGAATAGTTCCTCCAAGCAAATAACTAATTTCTCCAAGCAAAGAATAGTTCCTCCAAGCAAACAACTAATTTCTCCAAGCAAAGAATAGTTCCTCCAAGCAAATAACTAATTTCTCCAAGCAAAGAATAGTTCCTCCAAGGAAACAACTAATTTCTCCAAGCAAAGAATAGTTCCTCCAAGCAAACAACTAATTTCTCCAAGCAAAGAATAGTTCCTCCAAGCAAACAACTAATTTCTCCAAGCAAAGAATAGTTCCTCCAAGCAAACAACTAATTTCTCCAAGCAAAGAATAGTTCCTCCAAGCAAATAACTAATTTCTCCAAGCAAAGAATAGTTCCTCCAAGCAAATAACTAATTTCTCCAAGCAAAGAATAGTTCCTCCAAGCAACCAACTAATTTCTCCAAGCAAAGAATAGTTCCTCCAAGCAAATAACCTATCTGCCCAAGCAAAGAATAGTTCCTCCAAGCAAACAACTAATTTCTCCAAGCAAAGAATAGTTCCTCCAAGCAAATAACCTATCTGCCCAAACAAAGAATAGTTCCTCCAAGCAAACAACTAATTTCTCCAAGCAAAGAATAGTTCCTCCAAGCAAACAACTAATTTCTCCAAGCAAACAATAGTTCCTCCAAGCAAACAACTAATTTCTCCAAGCAAAGAATAGTTCCTCCAAGCAAACAACTAATTTCTCCAAGCAAAGAATAGTTCCTCCAAGCAAATAACTAATTTCTCCAAGCAAAGAATAGTTCCTCCAAGCAAACAACTAATTTCTCCAGGCAAAGAATAGTTCCTCCAAGCAACCAACTAATTTCTCCGAGCAAAGAATAGTTCCTCCAAGCAAACAACTAATTTCTCCAAGCAAAGAATAGTTCCTCCAAGCAAATAACTAATTTCTCCAAGCAAAGAATAGTTCCTCCAAGCAAACAACTAATTTCTCCAAGCAAAGAATAGTTCCTCCAAGCAAACAACTAATTTCTCCAAGCAAAGAATAGTTCCTCCAAGCAAACAACTAATTTCTCCAAGCAAAGAATAGTTCCTCCAAGCAAACAACTAATTTCTCCAAGCAAAGAATAGTTCCTCCAAGCAACCAACTAATTTCTCCAAGCAAAGAATAGTTCCTCCAAGCAAATAACTAATTTCTCCAAGCAAAGAATAGTTCCTCCAAGCAAACAACTAATTTCTCCAAGCAAAGAATAATTCCTCCAAGCAAACAACTAATTTCTCCAAGCAAAGAATAGTTCCTCCAAGCAAATAACTAATTTCTCCAAGCAAAGAATAGTTCCTCCTAGCAAACAACTAATTTCTCCAAGCAAAGAATAGTTCCTCCAAGCAAACAACTAATTTCTCCAAGCAAACAATAGTTCCTCCAAGCAAATAACTAATTTCTCCAAGCAAAGAATAGTTCCTCCAAGCAAATAACTAATTTCTCCAAGCAAAGAATAGTTCCTCCAAGCAAATAACTAATTTCTCCAAGCAAAGAATAGTTCCTCCAAGCAACCAACTAATTTCTCCAAGCAAAGAATAGTTCCTCCAAGCAAATAACTAATTTCTCCAAGCAAAGAATAGTTCCTCCAAGCAAATAATTAATTTCTCCAAGCAAAGAATAGTTCCTCCAAGCAAACAACTAATTTCTCCAAGCAAAGAATAGTTCCTCCAAGCAAATAACTAATTTCTCCAAGCAAAAAATAGTTCCTCCAAGCAAATAACTAATTTCTCCAAGCAAAGAATAGTTCCTCCAAGCAAATAACTAATTTCTCCAAGCAAAGAATAGTTCCTCCAAGCAAACAACTAATTTCTCCAAGCAAAGAATAGTTCCTCCAAGCAAACAACTAATTTCTCCAAGCAAACAATAGTTCCTCCAAGCAAATAACTAATTTCTCCAAGCAAAGAATAGTTCCTCCAAGCAACCAACTAATTTCTCCAAGCAAAGAATAGTTCCTCCAAGCAAATAACTAATTTCTCCAAGCAAAGAATAGTTCCTCCAAGCAAACAACTAATTTCTCCAAGCAAAGAATAGTTCCTCCAAGCAAATAACTAATTTCTCCAAGCAAAGAATAGTTCCTCCAAGGAAACAACTAATTTCTCCAAGCAAAGAATAGTTCCTCCAAGCAAACAACTAATTTCTCCAAGCAAAGAATAGTTCCTCCAAGCAACCAACTAATTTCTCCAAGCAAAGAATAGTTCCTCCAAGCAAATAACCTATCTGCCCAAGCAAAGAATAGTTCCTCCAAGCAAACAACTAATTTCTCCAAGCAAAGAATAGTTCCTCCAAGCAAATAACCTATCTGCCCAAACAAAGAATAGTTCCTCCAAGCAAACAACTAATTTCTCCAAGCAAAGAATAGTTCCTCCAAGCAAACAACTAATTTCTCCAAGCAAACAATAGTTCCTCCAAGCAAACAACTAATTTCTCCAAGCAAAGAATAGTTCCTCCAAGCAAACAACTAATTTCTCCAAGCAAAGAATAGTTCCTCCAAGCAAATAACTAATTTCTCCAAGCAAAGAATAGTTCCTCCAAGCAAACAACTAATTTCTCCAGGCAAAGAATAGTTCCTCCAAGCAACCAACTAATTTCTCCGAGCAAAGAATAGTTCCTCCAAGCAAACAACTAATTTCTCCAAGCAAAGAATAGTTCCTCCAAGCAAATAACTAATTTCTCCAAGCAAAGAATAGTTCCTCCAAGCAAACAACTAATTTCTCCAAGCAAAGAATAGTTCCTCCAAGCAAACAACTAATTTCTCCAAGCAAAGAATAGTTCCTCCAAGCAAACAACTAATTTCTCCAAGCAAAGAATAGTTCCTCCAAGCAAACAACTAATTTCTCCAAGCAAAGAATAGTTCCTCCAAGCAACCAACTAATTTCTCCAAGCAAAGAATAGTTCCTCCAAGCAAATAACTAATTTCTCCAAGCAAAGAATAGTTCCTCCAAGCAAACAACTAATTTCTCCAAGCAAAGAATAATTCCTCCAAGCAAACAACTAATTTCTCCAAGCAAAGAATAGTTCCTCCAAGCAAATAACTAATTTCTCCAAGCAAAGAATAGTTCCTCCTAGCAAACAACTAATTTCTCCAAGCAAAGAATAGTTCCTCCAAGCAAACAACTAATTTCTCCAAGCAAACAATAGTTCCTCCAAGCAAATAACTAATTTCTCCAAGCAAAGAATAGTTCCTCCAAGCAAATAACTAATTTCTCCAAGCAAAGAATAGTTCCTCCAAGCAAATAACTAATTTCTCCAAGCAAAGAATAGTTCCTCCAAGCAACCAACTAATTTCTCCAGGCAAAGAATAGTTCCTCCAAGCAACCAACTAATTTCTCCGAGCAAAGAATAGTTCCTCCAAGCAAACAACTAATTTCTCCAAGCAAAGAATAGTTCCTCCAAGCAAATAACTAATTTCTCCAAGCAAAGAATAGTTCCTCCAAGCAAACAACTAATTTCTCCAAGCAAAGAATAGTTCCTCCAAGCAAACAACTAATTTCTCCAAGCAAACAATAGTTCCTCCAAGCAAATAACTAATTTCTCCAAGCAAAGAATAGTTCCTCCAAGCAAATAACTAATTTCTCCAAGCAAAGAATAGTTCCTCCAAGCAAATAACTAATTTCTCCAAGCAAAGAATAGTTCCTCCAAGCAACCAACTAATTTCTCCAAGCAAAGAATAGTTCCTCCAAGCAAATAACTAATTTCTCCAAGCAAAGAATAGTTCCTCCAAGCAAATAATTAATTTCTCCAAGCAAAGAATAGTTCCTCCAAGCAAACAACTAATTTCTCCAAGCAAAGAATAGTTCCTCCAAGCAAATAACTAATTTCTCCAAGCAAAAAATAGTTCCTCCAAGCAAATAACTAATTTCTCCAAGCAAAGAATAGTTCCTCCAAGCAAATAACTAATTTCTCCAAGCAAAGAATAGTTCCTCCAAGCAAACAACTAATTTCTCCAAGCAAAGAATAGTTCCTCCAAGCAAACAACTAATTTCTCCAAGCAAACAATAGTTCCTCCAAGCAAATAACTAATTTCTCCAAGCAAAGAATAGTTCCTCCAAGCAACCAACTAATTTCTCCAAGCAAAGAATAGTTCCTCCAAGCAAATAACTAATTTCTCCAAGCAAAGAATAGTTCCTCCAAGCAAACAACTAATTTCTCCAAGCAAAGAATAGTTCCTCCAAGCAAATAACTAATTTCTCCAAGCAAAGAATAGTTCCTCCAAGGAAACAACTAATTTCTCCAAGCAAAGAATAGTTCCTCCAAGCAAACAACTAATTTCTCCAAGCAAAGAATAGTTCCTCCAAGCAACCAACTAATTTCTCCAAGCAAAGAATAGTTCCTCCAAGCAAATAACCTATCTGCCCAAGCAAAGAATAGTTCCTCCAAGCAAACAACTAATTTCTCCAAGCAAAGAATAGTTCCTCCAAGCAAATAACTAATTTCTCCAAGCAAAGAATAGTTCCTCCTAGCAAACAACTAATTTCTCCAAGCAAAGAATAGTTCCTCCAAGCAAACAACTAATTTCTCCAAGCAAACAATAGTTCCTCCAAGCAAATAACTAATTTCTCCAAGCAAAGAATAGTTCCTCCAAGCAAATAACTAATTTCTCCAAGCAAAGAATAGTTCCTCCAAGCAAATAACTAATTTCTCCAAGCAAAGAATAGTTCCTCCAAGCAACCAACTAATTTCTCCAAGCAAAGAATAGTTCCTCCAAGCAAATAACTAATTTCTCCAAGCAAAGAATAGTTCCTCCAAGCAAATAATTAATTTCTCCAAGCAAAGAATAGTTCCTCCAAGCAAACAACTAATTTCTCCAAGCAAAGAATAGTTCCTCCAAGCAAATAACTAATTTCTCCAAGCAAAAAATAGTTCCTCCAAGCAAATAACTAATTTCTCCAAGCAAAGAATAGTTCCTCCAAGCAAATAACTAATTTCTCCAAGCAAAGAATAGTTCCTCCAAGCAAACAACTAATTTCTCCAAGCAAAGAATAGTTCCTCCAAGCAAACAACTAATTTCTCCAAGCAAACAATAGTTCCTCCAAGCAAATAACTAATTTCTCCAAGCAAAGAATAGTTCCTCCAAGCAACCAACTAATTTCTCCAAGCAAAGAATAGTTCCTCCAAGCAAATAACTAATTTCTCCAAGCAAAGAATAGTTCCTCCAAGCAAACAACTAATTTCTCCAAGCAAAGAATAGTTCCTCCAAGCAAATAACTAATTTCTCCAAGCAAAGAATAGTTCCTCCAAGGAAACAACTAATTTCTCCAAGCAAAGAATAGTTCCTCCAAGCAAACAACTAATTTCTCCAAGCAAAGAATAGTTCCTCCAAGCAACCAACTAATTTCTCCAAGCAAAGAATAGTTCCTCCAAGCAAATAACCTATCTGCCCAAGCAAAGAATAGTTCCTCCAAGCAAACAACTAATTTCTCCAAGCAAAGAATAGTTCCTCCAAGCAAATAACCTATCTGCCCAAACAAAGAATAGTTCCTCCAAGCAAACAACTAATTTCTCCAAGCAAAGAATAGTTCCTCCAAGCAAACAACTAATTTCTCCAAGCAAACAATAGTTCCTCCAAGCAAACAACTAATTTCTCCAAGCAAAGAATAGTTCCTCCAAGCAAACAACTAATTTCTCCAAGCAAAGAATAGTTCCTCCAAGCAAATAACTAATTTCTCCAAGCAAAGAATAGTTCCTCCAAGCAAACAACTAATTTCTCCAGGCAAAGAATAGTTCCTCCAAGCAACCAACTAATTTCTCCGAGCAAAGAATAGTTCCTCCAAGCAAACAACTAATTTCTCCAAGCAAAGAATAGTTCCTCCAAGCAAATAACTAATTTCTCCAAGCAAAGAATAGTTCCTCCAAGCAAACAACTAATTTCTCCAAGCAAAGAATAGTTCCTCCAAGCAAACAACTAATTTCTCCAAGCAAAGAATAGTTCCTCCAAGCAAACAACTAATTTCTCCAAGCAAAGAATAGTTCCTCCAAGCAAACAACTAATTTCTCCAAGCAAAGAATAGTTCCTCCAAGCAACCAACTAATTTCTCCAAGCAAAGAATAGTTCCTCCAAGCAAATAACTAATTTCTCCAAGCAAAGAATAGTTCCTCCAAGCAAACAACTAATTTCTCCAAGCAAAGAATAATTCCTCCAAGCAAACAACTAATTTCTCCAAGCAAAGAATAGTTCCTCCAAGCAAATAACTAATTTCTCCAAGCAAAGAATAGTTCCTCCTAGCAAACAACTAATTTCTCCAAGCAAAGAATAGTTCCTCCAAGCAAACAACTAATTTCTCCAAGCAAACAATAGTTCCTCCAAGCAAATAACTAATTTCTCCAAGCAAAGAATAGTTCCTCCAAGCAAATAACTAATTTCTCCAAGCAAAGAATAGTTCCTCCAAGCAAATAACTAATTTCTCCAAGCAAAGAATAGTTCCTCCAAGCAACCAACTAATTTCTCCAAGCAAAGAATAGTTCCTCCAAGCAACCAACTAATTTCTCCAAGCAAAGAATAGTTCCTCCAAGCAAATAACTAATTTCTCCAAGCAAAGAATAGTTCCTCCAAGCAAACAACTAATTTCTCCAAGCAAAGAATAATTCCTCCAAGCAAACAACTAATTTCTCCAAGCAAAGAATAGTTCCTCCAAGCAAATAACTAATTTCTCCAAGCAAAGAATAGTTCCTCCTAGCAAACAACTAATTTCTCCAAGCAAAGAATAGTTCCTCCAAGCAAACAACTAATTTCTCCAAGCAAACAATAGTTCCTCCAAGCAAATAACTAATTTCTCCAAGCAAAGAATAGTTCCTCCAAGCAAATAACTAATTTCTCCAAGCAAAGAATAGTTCCTCCAAGCAAATAACTAATTTCTCCAAGCAAAGAATAGTTCCTCCAAGCAACCAACTAATTTCTCCAAGCAAAGAATAGTTCCTCCAAGCAAATAACTAATTTCTCCAAGCAAAGAATAGTTCCTCCAAGCAAATAATTAATTTCTCCAAGCAAAGAATAGTTCCTCCAAGCAAACAACTAATTTCTCCAAGCAAAGAATAGTTCCTCCAAGCAAATAACTAATTTCTCCAAGCAAAAAATAGTTCCTCCAAGCAAATAACTAATTTCTCCAAGCAAAGAATAGTTCCTCCAAGCAAATAACTAATTTCTCCAAGCAAAGAATAGTTCCTCCAAGCAAACAACTAATTTCTCCAAGCAAAGAATAGTTCCTCCAAGCAAACAACTAATTTCTCCAAGCAAACAATAGTTCCTCCAAGCAAATAACTAATTTCTCCAAGCAAAGAATAGTTCCTCCAAGCAACCAACTAATTTCTCCAAGCAAAGAATAGTTCCTCCAAGCAAATAACTAATTTCTCCAAGCAAAGAATAGTTCCTCCAAGCAAACAACTAATTTCTCCAAGCAAAGAATAGTTCCTCCAAGCAAATAACTAATTTCTCCAAGCAAAGAATAGTTCCTCCAAGGAAACAACTAATTTCTCCAAGCAAAGAATAGTTCCTCCAAGCAAACAACTAATTTCTCCAAGCAAAGAATAGTTCCTCCAAGCAACCAACTAATTTCTCCAAGCAAAGAATAGTTCCTCCAAGCAAATAACCTATCTGCCCAAGCAAAGAATAGTTCCTCCAAGCAAACAACTAATTTCTCCAAGCAAAGAATAGTTCCTCCAAGCAAATAACCTATCTGCCCAAACAAAGAATAGTTCCTCCAAGCAAACAACTAATTTCTCCAAGCAAAGAATAGTTCCTCCAAGCAAACAACTAATTTCTCCAAGCAAACAATAGTTCCTCCAAGCAAACAACTAATTTCTCCAAGCAAAGAATAGTTCCTCCAAGCAAACAACTAATTTCTCCAAGCAAAGAATAGTTCCTCCAAGCAAATAACTAATTTCTCCAAGCAAAGAATAGTTCCTCCAAGCAAACAACTAATTTCTCCAGGCAAAGAATAGTTCCTCCAAGCAACCAACTAATTTCTCCGAGCAAAGAATAGTTCCTCCAAGCAAACAACTAATTTCTCCAAGCAAAGAATAGTTCCTCCAAGCAAATAACTAATTTCTCCAAGCAAAGAATAGTTCCTCCAAGCAAACAACTAATTTCTCCAAGCAAAGAATAGTTCCTCCAAGCAAACAACTAATTTCTCCAAGCAAAGAATAGTTCCTCCAAGCAAACAACTAATTTCTCCAAGCAAAGAATAGTTCCTCCAAGCTACCAACTAATTTCTCCAAGCAAGCAATAGTTCCTCCAAGCAAACAACTAATTTCTCCAAGCAAAGAATAGTTCCTCCAAGCAAACAACTAATTTCTCCAAGCAAAGAATAGTTCCTCCAAGCAAATAACTAATTTCTCCAAGCAAAGAATAGTTCCTCCAAGCAAATAACTAATTTCTCCAAGCAAAGA